>KZ112943.1:263346-576593 GCA_002120325.1 Daldinia sp. EC12
TTAAATAAAATTTATATTATTTAAATGATTTAATTAAAACGAATATAACGATATAATTTTTTTAATTTTAATTATTAAAATATATAAAATTTAAAAAAATTTTATTTTAATTAAATTAATTTAATAAAATATATTTTATATATTAAATAAATTAATAAATATTTAATAATAATTTAAAAATATATTAATAATAAAAATTATTATATAATTTTATTTTTTATTAATAAATATTATAATTTTTATTTTATTTTATTTTTTAAATTAAAATTTTTTTTATATATATAAAATTATTTATAATTATATTATAAATATAATAATATTTTATTTTTTAAAATATTATTTTTATTAAATATTTTTTAATTTTATAATAATTATAAATATAATAAAATAAAATTATAATTTAATTAATTATTAAAATTATAATAATTATTTTATTAATTTATTTTTTTATTAATTATTTATATAATATTTATTAATAATATTTATTAATTATTTTATTAATTATTATAAATATTTAATAAAATATTAAATTAATATATTAATTATTTTTTTTTTAATAATTTTAATTAATTTTTTTATTATAATTTTATATTTATTTTAAATTATATAAATATAAATATAAAATTAAATAAATTAAATAATTTTTTTCATTTTTTATTTTTTATTTTTTATTTTTATTTTTTATATTTTATATTTTTCATTTTTTCATTTTTATTTTTTCATTATTTTTAATACGCATAATATAATGAAATGGCTTGTACCTATGTACATATTGTGGCGTTGTGGCTAGACTTGCATTAGCGCCCCATTAGCTCCTCACCAGCCACAATCACTTTTGGACCAATCACAACTTTCCATCTTCCACCCTGACACATATCCTTAAGTTAAAACTTAAGGCATAAAGTCGCTTGCATTAGGCATAACTATATGTAGTGTAGTGTATGTAGTGTATGTAGGTAGTATAGGCATCCTTAATCCCTTAGGTAGACGTCAAAAAAAAATAAAGTCAAAAGGCAAATGATGGGTCTTAATTTAGACTAAAAGACAGCCTTATTATGCAACCTTACTACTCCTATTATACATGTACCTACTCCTACTACTCCTATCGTATCCTTTTACCTAATCTTCGATGAAACTTTAAAAGGAACATCTACAATACCGCTAACAACACCGACGGCCGAGCTTGAAGACCCCGAGTTTGTAGTATTCTATATACCTAGGTAACTAGTTAACCTACCCGACTTATAGGCAGCCCCCTAAACCGATTAATGAGTTAGGGAGCTTGGTAAATGCAATCATCTTACAATACTAGCACCAGTGTGGCCTAGGTAGTTCTAGCTAATGTCCATTTCGTATATATAACTAAGATGACTCTCATAGCAAACATGGTCCGTAAAGAATACGTCGTAAAATCTTCTCTCGATCGACAAAAGGACAAAGCGGCTGATCAAGTGAATAGAATGACTCATGAAGGGATTCTTGGCGTCGCAGCCGACCGACATATATTCCCTCTAGATCATCAAAGATGTATCTCGGTATGATGAAAATCCCCGTGACGTCTCAATGGTTAAATGTCATGGATGGTACCGCGCAGACGGGTAGCGCATCTATGCAACGTATATAGCCTTGGCATTTATATCGACGTCAATCGGCTTACACTTTAGTGTAGATCTCCACAAACCGAACCCGTCTCATTCCGCTCGCTAAAAAAAATCTTACGTGGGATGGAATATGACTACGGTCAAATCCAGGAAATATTCGCGAGGCTTCGAAGCCTCATCTTGTTCACTAACATGAAGGTCGCAAACCAAAAAAACACAAACTCCAAAGTTGTTTAAGTCATAGCATAACATTGCTTTCTATGGAAATATCGGTGGCTGACCTTATTAGTAGTCCCGCGCGCCCCTTATCCGAGGATCCCACGTTGAAAGGAGATCGAACTTTTTTTTTCGTTCCATGCCCCAAGCCCGACATTCTCGCGCGCCCCTCGCCGGTAGTCTAGTCAACACAGCACGCGGCGGATACCGCCAATGCGAGACCAAAATTAACTATCGGGGGAAGATATCAGTGGTTTGCTCGCTCTATGCAAGTCTATAGGACTGTCTGAAATCTATCGCTGAAACGCCATACCGATAGTTACTTACAACTTGTTAGGGGGCGCGGCTGATGTCATCGGCCACTGGTAACCCGTGGCGTCGCTAAACTTGTATCCGTACGACGATGTGAAGTCGTCAAGGACTGCCGGTCCTCGCGAGCCTATTATATGTAAGTTAGTATATGCCTATATACACTACGATGAGATTTAGTTTTCTACTCACCATAGGGGTACTCCATCGGGACGATCTCCTTGTTGTCATCTAGGTAGTGTAGTAGAGGGGTGAAGATCCTCCAGCTGGCGTCAAGCTCATCGTCTCTGACAAAGTTGGAGTGGTCACCCTTGAGCGCGTCCAGAATTAGCGATTCGTACGCCTCAGGAATCTTCAGATCCGAGAATCGTCGTCGGTAGGTCAAGTCAAGTTCTGTCACGACTGTCTGCATGCTCAAACCAGGAAGCTTCGAGTTCATCTTAATGTAAACACTCTCGTTCGGCTGGATTCGCATCACGAGCTCGTTTCGGGGGATGTCCTTGAAGATACCGCTAGTAACGTCCTTGAACTGGATCCGAATCTCCGTCTTTTGCTCGTTCAGGGCCTTGCCCGCCTTCATAATAAACGGAACGCCATCCCATCGCTCGTTCTTGATGTAAGCAACTAGAGCGCAGAAAGTTGGGCATCGCGATTCCTTGGGAACAGTGTCATCCTCCTTGTAGGAAGGCTTGCTGCCATCGAGGGACTTTCCGTACTGGCCGATAATGACGTTCTTGGGCTCGATAGCCGGGATACCTCGCAACACACGAACCTTCTCATCACGAATATCCTCCGCCGAGAAGGAGATGGGTCGCTCCATAGCTAGCAGCGTCAAGACCTGAAGCAGATGGTTTTGCATAACGTCTCGAATGATACCGAACTCGTCGAAGTATCCGCCACGGCCCTCCGTACCGAAAGGTTCCTTGAACGTGATCTGAACATTGTCGATGTGGTGTCGGTTCCAGGTAGCACCGAAGAATTCGTTACCGAATCTAAGAATTAGAATGTTCTTCACCATCTCCTTTCCGAGGTAGTGGTCAATGCGGAATAACTCATCCTCCTTCCAGTCAGGTTCCAACGATCTTTGTAGCTCACGCGAGCTGGCAAGATCTTTTCCGAAGGGCTTCTCAACCTGATCACATAAACGAATTAGAAAAATGCCCCGAGATGCTAGTGCACTAGTGCATTGAAGAGGATGCTCTTACGATAACTCGCGCAATACCCTTGGGAGGGTAGCAACATCGCTTCAAGTGTTGAGAGACAATGGTGAATACGCTAGGGGGTAGGGCCATGTAGAAAAGGCGATGCGTTTCGTGCCGGCCATCCTCTAGCTTTTCGAGGTGAGCATTGAGGTTCAAGAAGGACTCGTCCTGGTCATATTGGCCAGACACATAACTGCAGTGCTCACAGAACTCTGCCAATTGCTTCTCTAAGTCCTTGGTAGGGGTCTTGATATATGACTTGACTCGCTTGAGGTATTCCTCATGGTCCATCTTTGTTCGCGCATATCCGACGATCTTGACATCTTTGGGGAGGAATTGGTTGCGATACTTCCGACTGTGTTAGTTCTCATAGCTCTCACATTTCCGCGCCGGGCACATCGGAGTTCATGTCAGTACTCACAAGACCGAAGAGAGCAGGGAACTATAGTAATTAGGTTAGCTGGATAAGCTTTAAAATGTGATAAGATAGCTGTTTGTTACGTACCGTCTTCTTCTTTGCAAGATCTCCGGATGCGCCGAGGACCACGATGACCGTGTTGTCCTTTAGCTCCATACCACTATTAGGAAGGGGATTATATTAGTATTCGGTATATATATAATTATTTCTATATATACTTTCAGGTGTTTCATCCATTTTTAGCAAGGGAGAAAAGTTACGCAATAGAAGCTTTCACAATCGCAATCGTGAAGCTCTCTTCTCTACACGTAGATTTGATGATAGAATTGGCGGGGCGGGGGCGGGGTATTTCGTGAGCTTACCTTGCTGGGGAATCCATTGCGACTGGTTTGCCTTTAGGGCAGGATAATAATGGTAAAGAGGGAAATAGCTATGACAATGAATGGTAGGGAGAGAGGTAATTTAGGTGGGTTGGAAGAAAAAAAAATAAGGATGTCGTGAAAATGGGAAGGGACCAAATAGAAGGCAGAGGGAATCAAGGCGTTGAAGGAAGGTAAATGTCTGGGTTGACCGGGCGGAACGGGCGAATAGCTGTCGGTCACAGGGCGGTAATTGTCTGTTAAGGCCGATATTAGGTCTCTAGGGTGGTGCCTACCTGGTACTTTAGTAGCTTCAGGTGGCTAAGAGTGGGTTGGCCGGGTTGGTTCCTTCAGAAAGAGGTATGTCATCGGAGCGGTATTAGCAGAAGCGCTATGTATTTCCACAGTTTTTTCAGACACCATTAGAAAAGTGTAAGTACCTACCTACCTAGGTAACCTTAGAAATGGAGTATTAACGCCCGCACCTCTAAACTCCTTTTGGATAATGATGTATTATCACCATTTTTGTTTTTTTGCTTTTACATGTTGCTTTTATTTTTCTCTTTTTTTTTCAGCTCACTCTCTACTATGTACGCTCACATATTTATGTATTTTATGCATGCGTATAAAGGAGAAATTTGCTTGTTTTTCTAGATTAATACATGCAAATAGTCTAACTCCGAGTCTTGTCTTGGTAACTCCATCGTGTCTTAAGCTTCCATGAGTAAGCGGAGAGCGAATAGACGCGTACGTTCGAAAGAAGAAGCTGTTTGTTGACGTATGTATTACTTGCTTATAATAGCATCCGCGGTACCTTGATAGCTCTACTGTTGCTGACCAATAGCCATTTGCTGTGGATGTGAAATTGTCCGAGAACGGCTTAAATCGACCGTAGTAATTATGGATTATTAAAGTCCAAGTAGTGGGGAGCCGAGGAGAGAGCTTACTTTGAATCCTTCCCTTTACATACAGGCGGACATGTAAGTACTTCGGCTTGGACCTCCTACCTGAGACTATTTCTCACCTTTCTTACTTGTTAACCTACCTCTCAGGAGACGGATTAAAGCTGGTCAAGTTGGTGGAGAAAGAGGTTAATTGCTGCGTCGGCCGCGGGGTAATATGTGAGACTTGACGGAAGGGTCCTGCGGCCGCGGGGCGAGCGAGCGCCTCTTGTTGCATCCCGTGGGATTCCATGGACTTGTGTAAACCTCCCTTTCTCACTCAGCGCTCGGCGGCTTTCCGCTGTGCAACCCGGCAGATATTCAGTCTACTATCCCTGAAGAATAATTCTTGTTTCTATTATTTGCCCACTCCCAACAGATAATAGACTACTAGCCAAAAGAAAATGCAGAGATGAAATCATCTGGATAATATATGGTTACAACGGGATGGTGGTAGAGTGAGCTTCTTGCAGCGGGCACACCTACTTGGCAATCGAATGCGTGAGGGATTATTGATAGACTAGTAATGAGGCGGAAAAGGGGGCGTATAAGTTCTGCTGTACCACACGGGAGGCTGCGGGCATGACCTTGACGGTGTGTGATTTACTGTAATAAATACAAATTCAGTCCCCAAGAAGAGAGGTAACATCTGTATTATGTTCGCTAATGTCCTACTCCTCGGGATTTGGATTTGAGATATGTGTCTAAGACTATTTTTGATGCTAAATGCTAAATACTAATTAATAGCTTTAGAGGTTCATATCTAGGGCTTACATGGGATGAAAAGAGTGCCGAATTGGTTGTTTGCCAGCACGGTTGACTTGAATATCTGCTTGCTCCAATTCAAGTGACACAAATGGACCAACTGCATGCTTAGACTCTTGTACGCTATAGAGTTGGGTAGGTAGTTATATGCGATGTAAGTAAGCCATCTGTTAAAGATTGCAAGGGGGATCTGTGGTAACTTGTAACTTGGGCGTCGAAACCGTGGTATCCGCACGTTTGCTTTACCATAGGTAATTGTTGGTTAGATACCGTCAGACCGTGTTACATTTCAAAAATTAGGATGGATGATCTTGTGGAATTAAATGGAGATACCAGATATTTAGGCAATGTGGTGATACCGATTAAATCCGATCCAAGAGCACGAGGCTATAATCACCACAGGCTTCAATAAAGTCTGCCATTGGTGCGGTTTGGTCTGGTCTGGTATGTTATTGAGATTCCTTTTTGACCACTTCGTTGTGAGTAGTTTTATTAAATTTCTTTTTTTTAATTATTTTTATTCGCGAGTCTTAGGCCTTTCTTCGGAGTTGTATGACTTCATCTAGATAGATTATGGACTTACCTACCTAGGTACCTAAGTACCGGACCTGGCCAACTTGGTGAGAAAGTGGGGGCTGATAGATTTACGTGGGGGTCTGTACTGAAGCCACAAGTGGCTGGTAATGAAGACTGCAGGTGAATGTGGAAATTCTCAGCCACCACACTAAAGTCAAAAAATTGTTTTTTCTGTGATTGCAACAGGGCTTCGCTTAGCCCTTTCGCACCAATCCACCTCCATCAATCAACCTCCATCGTCAAGCCTAACCCACCTTGAGATTTGGTCATCACAACAATTCGACGACAGAAACTCGCCCAGCGTACAAAGGTCTTCTTCTGAGAAAGACTTCTCCCAGATTCCAGTACCATTTCGGATTTCTGAGAGCCGTGGAAAAAAACTCAGTCAAGATGCCTTCTGAAGCAGGTCACAGATGTAAGTACCATGAAATATAAATATCTCCACGGCTTGATCCGGTATCGCGGTCGCGTAAAGCACTTCCTTTCGCGCCTCGTAACTTGGTGGCCTCAATATCCTTAGGAGCAATTCAATTATTAAATATGTACTAACTATCTTGCCTATAGTATACGTCAAGTGAGTAACTCTACAAATCCATTTTCCTCGAACGAATTTCTTCGCAAGAACGACCGGATCTTTTCTCCGATTATGCCGACCGCCTTTTCATATAAAACCACGATGACACTTTTCAATTGCGTATACAAAGGAATATGAATCGAAGACTAACTGGGATTTTCTTTATTTTAGGGGTCGTCACCTAAGCTACCAACGTAGCCGACACACCACCCACCCCAAGACGAGCTTGATCAAGATCGAGGGTGTCGATGACACCAACGCTGCCAAGTAGGTTTAGGGATTACTAGTATTTTAGGTCAATTCGCATCTAACATATTGGCGCAGCTTCTACCTAGGAAAGAAGGTCGCGTACGTCTACAAGGGCCAGAAGGAGATCCGAGGAACCAAGATCCGCGTGATCTGGGGCAAGGTCACCCGACCTCACGGTATGTCCTTTTCTACCTACCTTACCGATCTAAGAGCAGACTTTGCTAATAGCTATATCCAGGCAACTCCGGTGTCGTCCGAGCGAAGTTCGCTACTCCTCTCCCCTCCAAGTCTTTCGGTGCTTCAGTTCGTATCATGCTCTACCCTTCGTCGATATAAGATGGGTTTAGGGCCGGAGTTGGTAGTGTGGACGGTTCTCATGATTGGCTGCATCTGGGTTAGGCAAGGTATCAGGCTCCAGCCTTGCGTCTAGCATCAACAATTAAAAAAGAAAGAATTCCTGCAAATCGCATGGAGTCTCGTCTGTGAATTGCTGATTTGGCATCGGTTTCCTTTTTAGCGAGAACATGATATTCGATCCCCCTGGAGACGGGAACGCGACAGAGGATGGATGGTCTTTGAGCCGTCCTCCGGGTATTGCGATCAACCGACGATGTATCGAGAATGATTCAGGATGGGCGGTATCGGATATTGAACTCACGGAATGGATCAGATTGTCAAATATTAGTGGCATAGCTAATACATGCGTTACTTCATGCATATTTCCATGAAACCATTCAGGGAACGTGATGAATCGAGGTTATGGGTCTGTGAAGGGAATAATGTGCGGGCCTATTATGCCTTCTATGTACGACTTACTATGTTCAGGTATATCAACTTCCTATACGCTTACGCAAGACGTCAAGATGATGCTTGAAGTAATGGTGACCTGGCACAAGCGAGAAGGCACTGGCCTAGTACCACGGCACCACGAGACGAGTGATGCCGTGAGTTGCAGGTTATACGTGAGGCCGAGATTACTAAACCGCAAGCCTGGTAGCATCGCGGAACAAACAGCATGCACAGATGTGAACACGTTTGGCTTCGAGTCATCTAATATAACCCCCAGTCCAGTCCAATATATCGTATCTGAGTTGCGTCCCCATCCACCTAATATAAAGTACACGAGCTAAAGCTTCTCAGAACCTTGTAGGTGAAAGAGAAAAAGGGAGTTAGGAGTGGGATCAAGAAACAGGGTGGGGAAGCGGGGGGGGAGCATAAAGATAGATATACGGGTAACTGCGGCAGGATACCTGCAGCGGGCGTCAGGACGAAGATAAAAACGTAGGTAGGCAGGCGGGCGGGCGGAGTGTTCGCGATATGCGGAATAACGCAGGCACCCGCACCCGCGGGACCGGAGTATATTAATAGGTATAGTTCAGGGTCAGGTAGGCAACCTAGGCACGACGTCGTTTCGGTGTGGCGTAGGTAGGTAGGTAGGTGGGTGGATGGGTGGGTGGACGCCCGGGCCGTTCCCTATCTGATCTTGGATATACTTCTACCTGGGGGTACGTAAGCATCGGCAAGGGAGAGAGTTTGCGGTCTGAGTTTGTGTCGTAAAGTTTATCTTGCTGTGGAGAGATAGCAAGGGCTAGATGAGCAAGTATGTTTATACCGTACAGCTCCAGAGAACCTTAGGTAGTTACGTTTCGTAAGACAATGTCGAGGCACACGTCGGATTTAGCGACGACGAGGGTGCTTGTCGTTCGGTCCGCTAGTATTACCTACTGCTATGTCTCATATATTCCGAATGTAAGCTCGGAACATATTCCCTTTATCTGCTTATTTCGCCAGAGGGTATATAAAGATATTATATAAGACCACCTTTCTGACCCGAAGCCGCCTGGGATATAGTATACGCAATATCCAGTTCTCCCAGGTTCTGATCTATAGCCTCGGCGAGTTTGCCAATTCTTTGCGCGTTCAAAGTTGGGGAGATTCCTATCGACAATTATCTATCTCTCTCCCCCAAAAGAAGAAGAAAGAAAATATATATACCCGCTCCGGAGCTCCGGACGTCATACTATCGTGCTCGACCATGCTATTCCGGCTTATCTCTCTCTCTGTAGCCATGTAATGTAATACGGCAGAATAATACAGATTCAACCCGCGTGGTTCCGGGATGCCCGTTATCAATCAAATATAAACAAGTTAATAAGAAACAGCATGCATGCTCGTGATCCAAATAAATGTTGGTCAAGATTGATATATTAGTAGCCAATATAAAACCGCCCGGTAAGTCGTTCCACGAGATCACCAGCATCCAATCACGTGAAACGGAATGAATACAAGTTACTATATGTTACTACTACTTTTTCTTATCGCTTAGCCGCCCGCTTAAGGGGGCCGGCTTTCGCATCTGCAAGATCAACTACACCTACCGGCCGGTAGTGGTCCTTAGGATCAGTGCATGCATGCATAGACAAAGGCAGGCCTACCTATCTTCCTTAGATGCGTCTGCCGTCTGAAAAGCTATCTAATATACTTAAACGGATCAAACCTTGATTTCCGGGTGGTCGGGAGTTGCAATAATCTCAGCCTAGGACAGATAGAAGACGTCTGTGGCTTTAGATAACTGGAGGCCTATTTCTTTTCTGGTTTGTCTTACATGTGGGCGTTTCTTCTCTCAACACGATCTGTGATGTCTGCGTGGATAAGCCGATATGTATGGGTGTGTGCCAGATTGCCCAGTGCAGAGTTGCATTGGGGGTTTACCGCGCGGCCAATACACCATCAGGACTTCCTCAATTGGTAGTGTTTCCAAAAACGAGAGGCTAGGCTGCAGATAAAACGCTTCTAATCAGGACTTGCTGAGAAAGACCTGCATCACTGGTGAAAATCTTTCCTGCGTTTTGATATTCTCGACACGAACTTGTATAGCAGCCCCAACATAGGTTAACCTGTATTTCCAGGAAAGCTACTCGAGGAAATGTTATTATCTCAACCTCTTGTAAGCACCCGCGTATATCAAATGCGGGCACAATCCTATCTTGTTTCCCGCCATGCATGAGATTAGCTAGGATGACTAGGAGTCGAGTCCGTTTGGTAGGAATTTCTGTGTAGAAAATCAAAGATTCGATTGTTCGGGAGAGACGGATGCATATGTTACCCCCGTGCATGTGTATGCAGCATCAAGGGAATATAGCTGCACTCCTTTGGGTTTGGTTCCAACTCAAACCCACCGACACCTATCAGGGGAACTAGACCTCTTGAGCTATTCGTTACCGTGTCACGAATCACACCGATACGACCTTTCAAGCAACTTCAGGCTGGCCTTTCAGAGAGTTCCCCTCAGGTGTACCTACCTAGATGGTATATTATATAAAGCTCTCAGGCACGAATTTATCTGGCAATCCTTTGGGAACATGTCAATATTGGCGTATTCCCATAAGTTAGATCTTGGCGATATGTATGTAGTATGCAATGTTTTTGGGCCCTGTGCTGATCTTCTGCGTGGCGGTGGAGGATACCAAGCTTGTCCAGGAACGATGACGGGCTATTGATGGTGTTCATTCGTAATCCTTTCGGGGTCTAGGCCGAGTCTCGCCAGAGCTGCGGTTTGCTTTGTTGCTTTCCTTCTCGGATAGGGTAAGAAAAAATAATAGAAAATGGAATTTTCAGTCAGCGTCGCCTTACTTGATTGCCGAATGCGGAAATGTAACCCTTGGTCTATTACTTCTTAAGATTTCCTGATGATGATGATAATGATGAGCTATTAACCCGCCTTTTGGAATAAATCTGTCAACCACATTTTTGTGGAAATAAAACGGTAGTTAACTACTTGGGGTTTAAAAGAAAATGCTGGTTGGGAAAGAAAAGACGAAACAGGATTAATTCTCAAGAATATTCGCTCGAATTTGCAAGGAACATTTTGGTATAAATTCCCGAGCTTCCGATTTCTAGAAAAAAAATATTTAGCTTGTACCATACACTAGTAAGGACAAACTCTCTCAACCTCGTTTACACGAGGGTGGAATGAATCGTAATTCGTATTCCCCTACATATGGTGACGACTCAATGGGGGCAGTGCCAGCGTTTCCCCACCTCCGCTTTTAGGCAAAGGGCAGCTAGGGGATCGGTCGATCACGGCAGGGCTAGAAGCTGGTGCCTGCAATTTAGTACATGATGATTAGCTTGTTAGATTTTTAATGTCTGGATGAACGAAAGCTTCTCTTGCTGCAAGTTCTTTAGCGTTGATGTGTTGGCTTTAGAATTGGGGGCTACCTGGGATTGGGATAAGGATTGGGAACCGATAGAATTTGTGGAAGCTCCCGTCTTTTGATGACAAAGAAATATCGATACAATATAAGCTACATTCTATAGCGGGAAGCTGTATACTGCAGGTGTCGTAGAAACCGTATCTGCATGTACCTTTTCCACGGGATCATAGGTAGGTAGACGTAGCACCCAATGGCGTAACTTCAGCACTCGAAAATTGTCATTACGGGAAAAAGAGAGAAACATATCCCGCTTGAACACGTCGAGTACCGAAAAGAGATCCCTGGCTTGAGTTTTTATATTGTGAGGCGAGGTAGATCTTATTAGACAGATGATGAAATCTTTAAGTGCTTTCTACGTGTAAATAGATAATAAAAATCAAGACCACAAAAGATGTTGCAAGAAGCGAACCAGGTATCCTTTTGAATGAAGTGTTTGGTGGAGTGATGATATCTGCCCAGCCATTATCCCTGCTCGGATTTATGGTTTTATGTATGCTATCGATAGCCTATCCTAGCTTATTCTAGCTTATCCCAGCATTAGCTTAGCCTGGGATAACCTATACAATACCGAGAAGTACGAGGTACGTACTATCCATACCCGACAATGACATGGGATCTCAGAATTGGGGAAGCGAATTCGAAACAACATTCGTCTACCCTTGTCAGGCCACCCAGAGCTGACATGCATCTTTGCCTCTTCCAAGAACCATATCGAGAAAGACATCAGGCATTGGAAGATTCCGTGAGACTGGGACG
Organism: Daldinia sp. EC12; assembly: GCA_002120325.1. NCBI lineage: Eukaryota > Fungi > Ascomycota > Sordariomycetes > Xylariales > Hypoxylaceae > Daldinia > Daldinia sp. EC12. The sequence goes on from KZ112943.1 coordinate 275,530, forward strand.
AGATCGGTCGTTTAATGCGATTCTTTTCCCCGTTCCCGCTTCGATTTACAATACCTTTCTTTCTTTACCACACATTACGCCCTACACTCGTTCTGTTGTGGTAATCTATCAAATGTGTTCTATGTTCTCTATTACACTCGCTTTTATATCTACCTTTCACTCACTTACAGTCAAGACTCTTTAAGGCTTTTAGTCTGAACGTAAAAGTTCCGTATCTTCCAGCCTACCCAGATATCATGCGGTGTACTTCAGTACATTCAATACACTACCTAGTATTTATGTGAATGATTTCAAGAATTAACATATCCAACTAACCTACGATACCCAATCGGCGATCTACCTTACTCGAGGCTTGCAGATTTACGAAACTAGACAAGTCGAACAAGCCAATTCGTAAGCGTCAATTGTTACAACTTGACAACCACTTGTTGACAACAACACCTCGATCCACTATTCGATTTTCCTTTTCAGCCCTCTACCCCCCCGGCCGCAGAACCGGCGCAAGGACAGAGCAAATCCCTACCTTCACCGATCGTTTCTGAAATAATCCATCATCTTAATATTGACGAGAGCGGGAAATCGCAAGTTGACGTCACCAAATCCTCATTGCCAGTTTCTATCGCCCTTGTAAGCTGCGCAAGAGGAATAATAGTCTTTACACTTAAGGGATCTAACGTTTAGTCTGATCCAACTCATCTGAAATTCTACAACGGGTGTAACGGATGCCAAAAACTCTGTTCGAAGAAGATACCAGTTTATAAAATTCAATCGTTAAAAATCATCCAATAAACCAACCTAAATCAACCAATCATTCGACCCGTCATTTAGTTTAGTGACGCCGTCGTGCCATTGGAGATTCAGTTACATACCACGCCTGGCCGTTTGAATACCACATTACGCGGTACATACCCGCCCACACAAAGAAGATCGCCAAGACGCCGGAGTTGATACGTATTGTGGTGCAATACGACAATCGAAGAAGGGGTATGAAATTTGGTTGGTAGTCGAAGTGGTTTGTTCGGTCAGGTTCTGATATTATTTTATTGGACAAAGTTACAGGCGTCTGGCGAGGCAACGTAATTGCTGGCACTGCCCAGAAACGCCTTTATTATCCTTGCCCTGGACTTTGTATCCCAGCCACGCGAAACCACATTTCCTTGAATTTGGTGAATTTGGCCCATTTCTGAGACGACTAATAAGCTTGGAGAGGTAGAGAGGTACCTGATCCACCCACCCATTGGACCATCCGACCATCCACTGGGCAATCCGCTGGACAATCCACTGGAACATCCACCACCCAAAAGGCTAAACCCATTGACGTTAAGAGCTAGCAACCCGCCTAGAAGAAAATAGCAACAACCACAACCACCCGGCACCACCTGATCCTGCATACCACGACTCTATTTAGTCGCTGAGGAACGTTGCACAACACCACGCACTTCCATTACAACAACGCCATACATATTGTAGATCCGTATCCTGCATCGATATTTTTTGATAAGACGAAAAACAAAACCAAACCAGCCGTTCCGGACCCCGGTTATCTCTTTCAGATATCAAGCCTCTTTTCACTTATTTTTTTTTTTCTAACACAGTGTTGATTTAAGTCTTTGATCTTAGTCGTCTTTTGACTGACAGATACCCGGGGAGACCCGCACAAGTTAACCGCCCCTTGAGCTTGCAAGGGTCGCTGCTCTTATCGTCAGAAAAAAAAAATAGTGCGCATACCTACAGCAGCAACCCAGAATTTTCTATTCCCGAACCTTCCTATACCCACTCGCGCCGTCCGTGATAAGAAAAAGACCACACCAATTTCTACAAGATTGCGCTCTCCACGATCGCTTCCTTGCATATCATAATCGACCGCCGATCCACTTGTCCATCGTTTCTAGCTTCCCCGTCTCCACCAAAGGACAATCCTTTCCAGGGATCAAGAGTGATAAAACATTTGGCCTTTGCCCGTCTGAGACAATGGCGTCTACAAGTTACAGTCATCATCCTCTACCCACGCCGCCGCAACAAGGGCAATACCGCGACGAATCTTACCAACAACAAGCTCCCGTTCCTCCTCATTACTACTATCAGCAGCAGCAACAACAGCAGCAGCAACAGCAACAGCAACAGCAGCAAAGACAGCAGCAACGGCAACAGTCAGCCGTACCGGCACAGTCTTCCGAACCGCAAAGACCAGAGCGGGTCCGACCCAAGTCGCGAGCGTTTAGTTTTCGGTCCGAGAAATCTCACAAGAGTTCGAATTCTCATACCAAAAACAACCTTCATGAGACCAGTGCCGAAAAAGAAGCCAGGCGACTTCACGGCAAAACTGATCCTACATTAGCCATGACTGAATTAGAGCCAGGTTCGTCTTTTTGTCTCGTTCAAATTGGCTTTCTAAATATACCCAATGGCGCATACTGACGTGACGTTATATAGCTATGGAAGCGCAATCGAAAGGGGGCATTCACGCGACCTCCTTGCGCTCATTTCAACATAAGGATATTTATGGCAACTTAATTAGTTAGTATTGCGTCTCTATGAGATTGTTCATTCCAATGCTAACGAATACAACAGCCGACCCTGACAGGTCGAATCCTACTCGAAGCCGACTGGAACGGCCTCTCGATACAATTAGAGCTTTCGAAGCAGCCATTGATGGCGCATATAGTCGTCAATCAGATACCGCGTCAGTAGCAAATTGGAGCAGGCGAGGGAGCTACTATGGAAGTGAGCAATATATTTCTCCACCACCTTCACTTAATCGTATGGGCATCAACTCACAAAAAGTGCCATTAGACAACGGTCCGCGCTTCCCCCAAGACAGTTACTACGGTGGTCGACCAAACTCTGGTTTCCGACCGGAAAGTACGATGTACGACCCCAGACAAGCAGTAGTGAATCACCGAGAAAGCTATCACGAAGGGTTCGATGGTGGTCCATACGGTTACAACAACCCAGGCCCGAGGAATAGATATTCGAGACAGCAACCAGATCCATATGCGAACCACCGCGGGGTTGCCGATAGGAACGTCTACCCCATGCCGAATAATCATCGCTCGTACGAAACGGTCGCGTCCGGTTCCGGTAGCGGAAGTTTAGGCGAGCCGGCAGGGTATCAGACCGATCCCACTAGTAGTGATAATAGTTCAATTGACCGCCGCTCGCCACCAAAGCGACAGGACCCAGTTAACGACTATGGTATCAGCTTTGGTCAGGCACCACAAACTCCTAGCCTCGGGCTTGGTGGTGGTCCGGGAGCAGCACAGCCTGGTCCACGGAAAGAAAATGGAATATTGAGGAAACCTTCAAAAGCTACAGCACCTAACGGGTACTCGGACGACCGACCGAAGGTGGAGAAGCGAAAGAGTTGGTTTAAGCGATTTAGTAAATCCTAGGCCTATTAACGAACGAGTTGATATTGTTTGTGCGATGTAACTATTCGCACGTCTTTATACCTCTTGAGATACCCCCGTCTCTACGACATCCGACATTCCCACGATTATTTTCTATGTTTTTACCCCGATAGGGATTCAATTCGGAAGATACAGTTTTTTACGATCATTATTGGACCAGAGGTCATAAACGGACCGACGTGTGCACCCTGAGTGTTGAGCAGGGCTCGGAGACGATGTCCAGAAGGGCGAATTTTGCGACATGCAGCATTTCGTATGGTGTTTCATATTGAAACATGGCATTTGTGGGCACGGTGAAATATGAATAAGGTAGCATCAGAAGGGGAGTTGGTGTTGGTGGAAGGTTATGTTCACGATGTTAGGAATATTTGGAGGATCGGGGCGAGTCTTCCTCGTCTCATAGCCTATTTTCTATCCTTAATGCCCCTATTCTTCATGATTCCATTATGGGCGAATATATGCGAGGCCTAAGTGGTATGTAGAAATGGGATCGGATAGGCAAAGGGCTCATCACTCCGCAGTGGCCGAGTAGAAGCCATCTGCTAGAATAGAAATGTCACATTTGACACAAATGTCAAGCTGATATTACATAATTGTGGAATGTTTTTGCATGTGAATGACTATCAAGATCATATTATACCGATCTTATCAAACTAGAGGTCTAAACTTGAAGGGGATTTTGGGATGAATGCTTTCATTGCCAAAATTGGTGACCTTCACAGTGATACTCATACGCTATGTGTATGCTAGGTATTTATATATCTGAGGTATGTATGAAGGCACGGTTTCTTTGACCTTGTCAAAATGGAATATAAAATTTTGGATATGGATACATCACCGTTACTTTCCTAGCTTCGCTTCTCTCCTCTTCTACAGGATAAGTCAATAAATTCATGTTCCAACATGACAATCCATAATGAGAGTTAACTTCATGACACTGTGTAGCTTCAAAGTTTCTTTGGCCAGCTCTGACTAATCTTTTTTTCCCGCTTTCTTCTTAGCAGCCAACTGGTCTGACTGGTCCTCATTCATAGCCACCACCACGTAACCTACGAGGACCACGTTTGCCATGATAGCTGCAAGGGCACCTGCGTACGTGGAGTTTCCTGGGCGATGGGTTGTTAGTCAGTGTGTTGTTTGTGTGTGCAACTATGAGTAGTACAGCAGGAGGTAATGATGATGCGTCACGGAGCCACGTAAACGTGCAACGCAACAATCGCAAACAGATAAGAGGTAGTCAAACGCAATAAGGTTACGCGTGTATATATAATAGAGAGATGGAGGGAAATATAGGAAAAAGAGCGCTGAGACATTACCTTTGAAAAGAGTGTTTACGGTTAGGAAGTAGGATCCGATGGGTATGATCACCATGGCGAAGGTGAATGCTAATAATTTGATGATTACATCCCTAATGGCCCCCGTATTAGATTGACTTAATTACATTACTTTACTCTTGGTGAAATCCACTTGCTTTACTTACAGAGGAACGGCTGGTGCGGTACTGCTCGACTGTGGCTGTCCGGGGGTACCGGGCTTGAGGTCGTCGTCATCTTTGTCGAGGATGGTCTTCTCTGTGGAAATGATACGACGAGTAGCCATTGTCTTTATTATTTTTTTTTTCCTTTCTTTCTTTACTTTGTGAGTTGAAGGGCGATAATTAAGGCTGGCGGTAGTACTTCAAACTGCTACTTCGATTTTTTAGTTATGAATATATAATCTTATCGTGGTTCGTTACTGAGGCTCTCATCTAGACACGGGTCCTGGCATCAATGAGGCTCAAGCAACTGATGGATAAGAGTGGGGCCTCAATGCACCTACCTAAAATCGAATATTACCGGGCTATTCAAAAAGAAAAATAGTTGGCTGGGAAATAAACTTTAATTTTTAAAGTTTGTGGTCTAAGCATTGCCTCAGGATGCAGCTGGCAAGTTGGATGGGCGGATACCAGATGTAGGGGGAAGCTTTGACCTATATCAAACCTTAGGTAAGATATCGATGGCTGAGGTACCTGATGTACCTCACGTACAAAGATATTGAGCGCCTTACCTTACAAGTACTTTGATCCTCTACTTCATGTGTTCTTTTAATCCCCACTTTGATTATTGAGACAGACAAAGCTGAATATCATGGAAGTATATATATCGAAGATTTGTACCTATTCTTCATATCTTTGAAATCATCCATATCATTCTTGCGTATTTAGTTTAAGATGCGCGTAAGTAAGAGGTACCTTGCGGCCTAGGAACGCAATCAATTAAACATACTTTCCGTCAGCTGATAGCGCGCCGGTAGTGCCTGGAGACCCGCAATTTTCCGCGTCGAGGCGCGTGCACCCACTTTATCTCCTATGCGTTTAACGTTGAGAAAAAGAAAAATAAGTTGCATTCATTTCCCTTAATAACTTTTTATACTCCTACCCCAACTTTTTCAATCTTCCGACTCGCATGGCCCTCCTGTTGACTCGACGTTCTGACGATATATCGCTCTTGTTATGATCCGTCGCCTGCCACAAAATAAACCATCTTCTTCATAAAGTTTTCATTAATGATAATCCATTCACGATAAATAATCAAGCCTACTTTTCTCTTCTCTCCACCCTAGGATCATCCACATCAAGATTACCACTTCCATTTGCTACCTAGACTATCTGTTTCTTCTAGGCATCCAACCGTTAAAATGGGGCAGATATCTACCTCATTCCCGGGCAATGGTCCTACCCCAATCCCTGGTACTCCAGGATTGAGTCGGAAAGGCCAGTCTAACTGTAGAGCGCAAGGCTCCGGCGCGGTGCATATTGAGCTAGATGGCGATGATGACATCGACGAGCTCGCTAGTGATGGAGTTTCACCATTCTTTACTCAACCAACGCAAATAGTTAACAGGGCTACTCAGCCAACTCAAATAATAAACCGCGCTCCACAGCTGCCATCATCTCCTTTAGTGCCTGATACGCCACGCACAACTATTGAAGTACCAGCTTCATCTCCGTTTCAGGCGGAGAGCCGGGCAAAACCTTCAAGTGTACTAGCTAAGAAGTCTAGTGTAGCAGCTAGAGTAGGGTCGTTAATGGCGCCAGCGGGAACGTCCTTCAGGCCCCCCGCGATGCAGAAACAGGCACAAAAGGCCGGTGGTTCTACAGGCCGACGAGACTATATAGATATCTCGGATGATGATCTATTAGAAGATTACAAGAAGCAAGATAGCTCAGATGACGATACACCTACTAGGGGAGATATACGTCCTTCATCTTTTGCGAAGAACACATCATTCCCAGTGTCAAGGACAGGAACTTCGTGGCTTGAGAATGCGGATATCTCTCTTACTGATATTCGCGATATCAGACTACGGCACCTGACCAGTCAGGTCTACAAAATCGTCCAAAAGGCTGTACCCGGAATTACCATTCGAGCCTGTAAGGAAGCGTTGCAGAGGGACGTCAGCTGGCAAGTTTCGAAAGCGGTGGATTTGTTAACTGGCAGACCAACGAAGTCCCTCTCGCTGTCGAAAACTACAGGTGCAGTGGCCAACGGTACCTCTGGTACTGTAAGTACTAAAAGTGCAGGCGGTGATAGTGAATATCAGGAATCAAACACAACCTCGCTGGATCCCTTAGGATATAATGCCCCTCGAAATTCTTTGCAAACTTTTTTGAAGAAGTCTCCTGCATCTGCAAATTCTTCTACAAGTTCTTTTGCAAATTCAACCAAGTCTTCCTCTCAAACTTCCACACAATTTTCGCGCACACAAAGTTCAAGCAATTCAATTCTTTCGAATAAATCAATTGCGTCCACCTCTTCGAACAATAACCCACCTCGCCGGCGTCTTGTACAAGGTCGAAAACAATCTTCAACCCCTTCTGCAATCTTTTCCATATCCTCCTCCCCTTCCTCTACTCTTACTAGTCCTACACAATCAAGAGAGTCATCGCCAGATAAAAATCTCGATATGAGGACTGGATCATCTATTGTGCAGACGACCGCCTCCACAACAGTCCGTCGTGGTCGCCGACTCATGCAGGGCCGTCGTAATAAGACACCCGACCCTGATCTGGAGTTCGTCTCGCTCCCCCAGTCTCGTAATAGACAATCGGACAAAGAGTCGCCAGCTATAAAGAAGCCCAGAGTCGAAAAGAGCAAGATTCAATCGCGGAAGAGAGATTCCGATCAATTGGAACCTGAAGATTCCGACCTTTCAGTTCCCCCTAACAAGAAAGCAAAGGTTATCACATCCAAGAAGCGTAAGGCTGGTGATGAGGATCTTAAGCGTGATGAGTTTGAAGAGGAAGTTTACGAAATTTCTGACGATGATGACTCTGCTACCCCCGATGAACCCGTTGAGGATTTCTCTCACGTCCTCGAATATCTAAATACCTGCACTGTCGAGAATCTAGGCCGTATGATTGGTTCCACAGCTGACGCCCAGCTAATGACCAATTCCCGTCCTTTTGAGACCATTGCCGATGCAGAACAGGTCTCGAAACAAGACAAGGCCAGATCGAAGAAGAAGACTAGGATGGTCAACGTCGGAGAGAATGTTGTAGAGAGGCTCAAGGCCTGGCTAGAGGCCTGCGAAGCCGCAACGGCCGTTATTGACGAGTGTGACAGAAGGGGAGCAGAGATAAACTCGATCATGTCTACCTGGAACCTTGACAAGAATGGCGAGTCCAAGGACGAGGCAGCTAATCTGGTTGGGTTACCTATTGGAAAGAAGCCCGAACTAATGGCCGAGGAGATCACTTTAAAGCCTTACCAGATGGTTGGGCTTAACTGGATGGACTTGCTGCGCAGAAAGGGTTACGGAGGTATTCTCGCCGATGACATGGGCCTTGGTAAGACGTGCCAGGTCATCTCGTTCATCGCTCACCTGGTCAAGTCAAAACGTGAACCGGGTTCCAGACCAACTTGGCCGAATCTGATCGTCGTGCCGTCAAGCACCTACGAGAACTGGGTTCAGGAATTCGAAACATTTGCCCCTGATATCTCAGTTCTGACATACACGGGCTCAAGCCGAAGAAATATCTCTCCTAGGGCTGCAAAGCAGCACCATGTCGTCCTAACGACCTATCCGCAAATTGAGAAGCAGCCACAAGATCTCAAGTTTTTACAAGCTATAGAGCCATATGTATGTGATCCCATTCCATTTATACACAAGAGCTTAACTAACTATCATCTAGGCCGCCATATTTGACGAGGGACATAAGCTCAAGAACCAGACCACGCTCATTTACAAGCAGATGATGCGAGTACCGACTGAATGGCGCCTTATTCTTAGCGGTACGCCAGTGCAGAACAACCTGAAGGAGCTCTTAACTCTCCTACGTTTCATCGAACCCGACATGTTTGATAAGCATAAGTTCGACGCACTCAATACGATCTTCGAAGCCAAGGTCGCTAGCAAAGATGTCCTCAACTTCGCAGCGCTTGCATCTGAACGTGTTGACCGTGCCCGTATGGTCATGGCCCCGTTCATTCTGCAAAGACGGAAAGAAGAAGTCCTTAACCTTCCTCCTAAGACAGAACGCCTCGAGATCGTGGGTATGCATGAAACGCAGAAGGAGATCTACGATGCCATCAAGGGCAAATATGCACTACCGAACGGCGTCAAAAAGAGCAAAAAGGACGGTCATCAATGGGTATCGCTCCGAAAGGCAGCCATCCACCATCAATTATTCCGTAATCATTTTACGGATGAGATAGTCTTGGAGATGGTAGAGATCTTGTGGAAGCATTACCCCGCCAAGGAACTCGGCGTCGAGTGCAAGGACGAACGTCACAAGAAGTGGTTCACGGACCAGCAGTTGGACAAGACCGACTTTGAATTGCACTTGGATTGTACGCACTTCAAGCGAATCCGCCACTACGACGTTCCTAATCGATCATGGGAAGATAGTCCCAAGGTTCAGAAGCTTCTGGAGCTTGTGCGCGGCTATATGAAGACAGGGGACCGCGTGTTAGTATTCAGTCGCTTCGAGCTTGTGGTAAATATACTACGAGAAGCCCTACATTATGCCGACATCCCCTATTGTTGTATTACAGGAAGCACCGAGACGGCAGATCGGTACCCAGAAATTCAGCGCTTCCAGAATAATGATGATGTTCCTGTGTTTCTCATCACCACCGCGGCCGGCGGCACTGGACTGAACCTTACCGGTGCGAACAAGATCATCCTGTTCGACCAGTCAGACAACCCGCAAGAAGACGTGCAGGCATCCAACCGTGCCCACAGAATCGGACAGACGAGGCCAGTGGAAGTGATCCGCCTCATCACAGAGAAGTCGGTAGAGTGCCTCATCTACAACTCCTGTGTCAAGAAGCTGGTCCTCGCTGCCCGCGTTGAGCGAACGGGGGAACCTGCAGAAGAGGAAGAATCCGTGGAAGAGCAGTGCAAGAAGCGCATGCTCCTGGGCGACGACGAATATAAGCCGATCGACCCATCCGAGATCAACCAGCAGTCATAATGCGGCTCCTCTACCTAACCTATTCGACTGGCAGATTACCTTCCTATTAAGGCCTCTATCGAACAGTACGATGCGTGATACACATACCCACCCCTATTAGCTGTCGCCATTGGTTTCTGTTATCAAGTTTCCTCGTTGATGCTTTTTTTTGGTATGGATCTCGTGGTATCCTTCGTTGTCCATTTGCCCGACAACACATTTCTTTTTAACTAAAAAGACAAAAAAAAAAAAAAAAAACAAGGAAAAGGAAAAAAGGACAAAAAAGACTTTTTGTTTTCCTGGGAGGGTCATAGAGGATACTACGCGATATGCCTTCCTGATTTTCGAGCTGAGAACTTGTTTTTGGACCGGATGGAATACGTCTACCCGCCGAACACACCAAGCACGTTCTGTATCTTTCATGAGGGTTCATTGAGATGGGAGGGAGAGTTGGCTCTGTTACTTGATGGAAGTTGCGGATGGATACTTCATTATTCGAACATTATACCATATTACCTCTCCTTTCCGATACCATAATCATATCCTCTTGTCGTATTACTCACTTCCTCCGACTACGACTATGCCTGGACCCTCTAGTTGTGGCAACTTTTTGTTGATGAGCTACGACTAGATATATATACTTGGCAATACAACACAGCCTATTTAAATCCTTATGAGAATCATCACCTTGTTCTCCGAAAATACAACACAGCACTAGCTTCCAGAACGGAAAGAATACCCCACGGTTTCTCACTATATGAATATCATCACAACAATGGGCATAATTAATACACAATACAAGAGAGGGCAGCAACAACCCCAGAGGCCCACCGGCGAAGTCAGAATAAAAGCACATATGGCTATGACGATCAGCGAAAGAATCGTTTTGTTCCTTTCCAGCGTCGTTAGAGAGAAAAGAATGGGAAAGGGGAAAGGATAGAGGGGAAGAGAAGGATATAGAATTGTACTAAAAGAGATACCCCATGCATACATATAGACGATAGACAGGGATGGCGACGGCCATGCCATGCCGGGGCCGGTATTGTACATAGATAGGTACGTGGGATGTATGCATTTGGCATTAGCCTGGGCGTTGGGGGTATGGGTTGAGTGTTTTTAAAGTGAATTAAAAATATCGATTCTGTCAATTTGCTGTAATCAGATGAAGACTTGCGATTGCAATTGTAATTTGTATTTTATATAGGTAAATAGGTAGGTGCCTATTAAGTCTTGTAAAACAACATAACACGTAATTATAAAGTGACTTGGAACGTATTCACTTCGCCTAAGTTAATTCAGTCTTAAGCTACAAGACAAAGTTAGGGAAATCACCAAGACCAGATAGACAAGACCTTGCAACGTAAGCCAAACTCTTTACTTAACAACATTTCTTATTCCCATCGTCACCATGAAACCGTTGGCATGGCTTATATACCTCTATTGCAACGTACATACACTTATCCGAACCTCTAGATATGCTTATGTGTCACCACCCACCATCATGCCACCAACCCCCTTTCCTAGATTCCCTATTTTCACAAAGCTGCCTAGGTAGGTACCTAGGTTTATATATACACACATACCAAATATATATAGTATTCGCCCCCAACCCATTCACCTCATCTCATCTCACCCCAACACCCCAAAATCCCAGTCCCGAACATATATATATATATCTAAAGACCATTATACTTCGGATGCCACTTCTTAAACGTCAAATACGACTTCTTAATCTGGAACAAGTTCTCCGAATACGGCTCCGCGAAGCCCTTCAATCCGGTATCGCCAACATGATCCAGGGTGACATCGTTATCCTTGTCCTCGTCCTCGTCTTCGTCTTCGTCCTTCCCCTCTTTGTCGACGCCGTACCCAAACCAAGGCGGGCCGCGCCCGCGAGCCACTCGCATAGCGGCTTCGAAGCCGGCGCGCATGGAGGGTATCACGCCGATCGTCGTGTAGCTGGGGCCCGCGACAGAGAGGCGGCCCTGGAACGTGGTGAGCAGGTTATAGTGCGCTTCCTTCATCCGGTTCCGGTGCCCGACGAAGTGCTGCGGTAGACACTCGCGCGCGAGGTACGTGTGGGACACCGACTGTTCGGCTGGGTCGATACCCAGGTGCCGCTGGACCGCTTGCAGCGCAATTTGCCGCGCCGCGTCTTCCGTCGGGTACTCGACCCAGCCGTCCCAATAGTGTCCGCCCATCATGACGGTGAGCTTCGTGCCAGGACGCTCCGAGGTATGTTGCATATCCGAGTCGAACAGCACACCTAAGATACACTCGTCGTTATCAGGCGTTGATGTTGGTATCAGGTAGCCGAAACCATGGTTGTTCGCGAGAAGATTTGGATTCGGAAACCAGATGTTGACGACCATGATGGTCACGGCATGGGTTTGAGCCAACGAGGGGAGACTGCCCTTGGGCTCAACCAGTCCAGCAAGATGTTTGGAGAAGATAGTGCTGATTACATGGTCGTATTTCTTCGTTTGTTCCTGCTTCGTTTTATCCGTTGTGGCCACCTATAGAAGTTTAGTTTCCAAATGCATGTTATACAGCAGTCCTGGGGCGAGTCTGAAAAGCTTACCGCCACTCGGTCGTCTTTATACGCCAGAGAAGTGACTGGAGTACCAGTCTTGATCGTGACATTTTCCTGATTCCTCAGATCTTCTATCAACCGGTCTTTGAGGGTGAGAAGGCCATCCTCAAACGCCATAGTGTTCCAGTGGACTGCTTTATCAGCCAACTTCCGAATCTGGGTACGATTAGGGCCTTTTATAAGACTGTCGCGTAAAACTAGTTCTTTGAGTTCTATCCAGGTCTGGCCAGGTTTCGCTGGGAGTATAGTCGAACGCCAACGTGGCTCAACAATCGTGTGCTTTGCGCTTAGTTTATACACATCGCCGCCGTATATACCATGCATTACAGCCGATACCATATTATTAGTGTACTGGTCGTCTTTGAAAAGCTTGTCAAAAAACTCGCCCACGGACTCATCTCGCTCCAACAAGGCCTCGCGAGTGGAATCATCCAGTGGCTTCCTATTCGACATTGCGCGTGCGGCGTTAAAAGCTGATTTCAAACTTCCAGCCCAGAGCGGTTCGGTCAGAAAGGACCAGATCATACGAAGAATGTTCCTACGATTTCCATCAGGTAGCTTAACTAGATGATCCGGGTAATATATATAACGGGCACCAGGAGCGCCTGTGCGAGGTATAAGTTTGTGTTCAATACCTAGGTTGGCCAGCTGTAGCAGAGGGTATAATTATTAGCGAAGCTCTCGTCTTGCCCTAAGAAACCCAGCCGCGTGAAGGTGTACCCACTACATCGTAGAAGACGAGGTCATCATACTTGAGAGTCGAGCCTCCCGGCCGAAGCATGCGCGGACCAGACTGGAATAGGATTTTATCATCTCCATCACCTGTGGGTACCAATTCCGCATGTATCCATCCACCAAGCCTATCGGACGCTTCGTATAATGTAATATGTGCATCTTTAGCATGACGAGCCAAGTAGTGTGCGGTAGTCAACCCAGTGACGCCACCACCAAGGACGGCGATTTCCCGTGTCTTGCCATTGCCATTGTCTGTTTCAACAGTCGCGAACGTCCGGCTCTGAGATCGGGGAAGTTTCCCAGACCGAGAGCAAGCAATCTGTTTTCGAATTGACAAGTGCAGAAGGCTACTCGGAGCTGCGAGGTAGCTCAGCTGTCGTGAAGCCAGAGACGTCGAGGTTCGGGCGGGAGGACCGTGTCGTGCATTGCGGTATGCAGACCTCAGAAGACTTACGAGAACATCCTCTGGGAGTTTGGAAGTCATTGCATACGAACTATAACTGGTCGCAGCAATGAAGATGGCATGTTGAAGTTTAAGAAATGTATAAAGTGGCGTGGTGCTTTGAGCTTTGCTTTAGAAATTATTATGTACTTTCGTACTCACGTACCTCACGTACCTACCCTTACCACCTACTACGTAAGTCGAACCTGCCCCCTGCCAGCCCTGTTGAGCAGATATGTAGTCCCCACCAATACCCTTACCTAAGGCACCTAAGGTTAGTGCCCATTTATGTACGTACCTCTTCCCAAATAGTGTACATCCAACTTAGTATCTTACCTTATTATAACAAGTCACATCACGATAAATAGTAGACTCGAGGTAAATTGGAACCATTTATATTCATCAAGTCACAAAATGCATTTGGGTATATTGTAATGTGCTGAAGTCCCTTGACTTTTCCTATCACCAACCTAACGCCTGTGTATCAATAGCAGTTCTAGAATTGAGATTTCCACCCTTCATAAAACCCCCCCTTTATTCCTCATTCGCTCATTGAGAATGCTAATCCCTCGTCACCCTTTCCACTCCTGCTATATGAATCGTAGACTATCCATCGCGTAGCCTCTGCCTTTCTCCCAAAATTCACATGATGGTATCTGTTGTTGCTGCTGCTTCTTGTCCCGTTCCATTCTCTCCACCGGGTACAACGAGCTCCTCGGGGCCATTCGAATCCACAAACTTCCTCTCGCTCACGTGTTCCTTCGATCCATCCGCAGTCCACACCTTGTCCTGAAATGTTCCCCTTTGACCTTCCTCGTGTTTGTATGGGCAAAAGCGGTTGGTGCATGGCCTGTACTTGCACATAGTCTGGAGATGAGTGAACTTGCATCCTTCCACGGCGCAATCGCCTCCGTTTCGGCAAGGAGGCATGTCCGGATGCTTGAAAGGGCAGCTCGGGTTGGTGCAATTAGGGTAGAACTTGCATTCTTGCTCATTCTGATGCGCACGCCTGGTTGCCGGTGAGGGATGGCGACCCACGCATTTCCTGTTCTTACACGCCGCACCATACGAACAAACATCATTAACATCGACCGTGGTATTTGGCGGTGCTGCCGGAGATTGGTGGGCAAATTTGCAATCCTTGTTCGCACACGACAAGTTGAATTTGCATACCGTTGTCTCGGGATTAGGTAGTTCACGTCTGGCCTGCCCCATCTCAACATCTTCGTTGTTGGCACCGGCCTCATTAGTATTGGCTCCATCTCCCTGGTGGAATTTGTGACCATTGGCATGGCCTCCTCGCCTACCGCCTCGAGGATTTTGTACTCGGTCGAAAAGCGACCTTCCGTTAGCTCGCCCGTTGGGCTGGTTCTGTTGGGTAAGTTGCTGGTACATCTGTCCCATCATATGGTTCTGCTGTTGAAGAAGCTGGAATAATTGTTCTGGAGTACCACCGCCGGACATCATCCAGCTCATATCATTGTTCATATTAGGCATCCCATTAGGATCGTGCATATTTGGCAAGGCTCCACCAACTTGGTTCAGATGAGCAGCGAACCCAGCGGCGCGGTTGTTTGCTGCACGATTGTTGCCGCGTCCGAAGCCACCTCTTGGTCCAGTAGGAGGCGCTCGATGGGCGTTGATCCTCTCATTGCCATTTGCTCGAACACGGTGCAACACGTTATCGTGGCTACGATCCATGGCCTTGCTCATCTGTCCAAGCATCCGCTTTTCTCGGTTGCCTCGCATATTGGGATTTCTCATAGATCTAGGACCTGTAGGACTAGTTGGTGTTAGCATAGATCGAGAAGAAATAAATAGGAATATATAAAATTTTAATAGTAATAACTTACGCGTTCAGCTCGGGACCATCGAGAGACATAGTCATATCTGCATCCTGGTCGGTGGAGGTTGGCGCGCTTTGAGAAGCTCCAATTCCATTGTTCTCCGATTGAGCTGGAGCTCCGTTTAGTTGAGCGTTCAAAGACTCAATCTGATCAAAGAGCCACTTCGCAAAGTCTCGTGCGCCAGGGTCGTCAGGACCAAGGCTAAGAAGATCGCCAGCTAATTCTGCAGCAATCTGATCTTGAGTCTTTCCATTGACAAGCATCAAAATGATATATTCTGATAGCGCACTGTCATCGGCGCCACCTGATGCCCAGCCGACTTCCACCAGTTTAGGCTGGATCGCGTTGTTGAGCGCATCCGCCAGCGGCGTATTCATAGCAACCTCGATAGACATCTTGGGTTAACCCTGTTATTGATACGATTTGGGTTATTGGAAGGCGTAAAATGGTAACGGTCGGCGAAAAAGGTTGTTGTAAGGTTAAGAAGAATACGAAAGCAATATGCGCGTCGTGAAGGTAAATCGCGAGGCGACAGCGGTGGCAAAGCACCACAACACAATTCAGTAGGGTCGTTGCTTGAAGTTTGCGACTTTCGACGAAGCACTTGAGGTGATCAATAATTGTGTAAATTGTCAGATGGGCGTATCGAATGACCTGTCAAGTGTCAATGCTGATGTCGGGGGAAAGAAAAAAAAGAATGACGTTAATGGAGGTGAGAGGATCTAGAGGAGGCCGGAATATGGAAGAGTAATTTCCATTGTTAGAATGGCATGCACCGCCTCAAATTAGATAAAGAGGTACACTCGTACCTTCAGCCACTAAAGATCTCAGGCACAAGCATCTTAGGTAATCCAACTAGATACATGTAGTTACGATATGGTCCGTGCATAATGGAACACTGTGCAAGTAGTCACGTGAATGACTAGGTACAGAGGATACCTAAAGTACCTAGGTATGTACCTAGGTACCTACCTGGTACGAACGACATGTACGCTCTGCGGATTGTAGGTATTTTACTGCTTCCGATATCCACAGAATTGAAGAGCTCAAAATCACTAACCTATAGGTCACCAATTCATGCTGAAATCCATGACCTTACTTATCTGTATACCATAGCATACTGAGTAGCTCCTCAGGTAAATTCAATCGAAATATTCTATAAACCAAAGGCACACTCCGAAGAAAGTCTATTCCTCTATGTCCTGTTCACTATACCATCTTTCTAACATCAGACCCAGATACACCAAATACCTATCAACCGCGAAGAAACAGGTCATCAACTCTCAAAAGAAGCGATACAGCAATATACTATACGTATCCAGCTAATATTAGAAAGAACCATATATATCTCAGATCCGTATACTCCTCAGACAAAACTTTGTTACATTATCAGACTTAACTCGCAAAGCATTAAAGAGTCCAGGTTTCCTATGACACAGGTCCCTCAGAGTTTTGTATCAAAGAGTCGATCGAGAACCTCGATGCAGACTCATTAGTATATGGAGCTCTCGGTATTATAGCGACCGGATCCCCCGTCTGGGTAAACATGAGGATCGGGCGAAGCTTCTGATTACTCCGGCTCCGGGCATAATCTCTCAGCAGATGGTAGAACAAGATCCCACTCAGGATTCTGTGTAGCAGGTTTGCATTAGCATACTAAAATAAATCTTCATAGGAGGTAACAAATGTCTTACGCAACAGGGACCCACAAGAGGTGTATAGAAATATCACTAGAAATAAGACGTCGCCC
Organism: Daldinia sp. EC12; assembly: GCA_002120325.1. Lineage (NCBI taxonomy): Eukaryota > Fungi > Ascomycota > Sordariomycetes > Xylariales > Hypoxylaceae > Daldinia > Daldinia sp. EC12. The sequence goes on from KZ112943.1 coordinate 292,743, forward strand.
ATACCCCTCCTCGCCCTGGTGTACCCAATACGACGCATCTTCTGCTGATGCCGTAACCCAAACCGCCAGGCATAGTAAAGTAACTATGATAGGTGGTATAATCGCTTCTATAGCGATAGTTGTTAATGATACCATAGCATAAGGGGTATCTCTTTTGAGACAAAACTTTTCCAATATGTCCCATAGTATTAGAAGACCAGTCTAATATTTGTCAGCTTGGGATTCCATTTGATATGATAAACAGGAACGCGTAAGGAACCTACCATAGACATATCAATTATAAATACTAGATCCCCAATCCTGTACCAGATACCTAGTCGAGTAAAATTAAAAACGAGTCGGGTACCACTGAATAAAAGACGGTTCGTTCGGACAGAGCTCCATTTAGGCACTGGGATGGGATGGTGGTCGCTGGAATCCCGGGCTCTGCTTCTACCGTCCATTCTTATTCTTTCGACTGGCTTCTGTTGTCTTTAATAAACAAAACCCCTCCGACTCACTAGAACAATAGGATCTAATCTCGCATTCCCCAAAAGGAACAATGAATTTGATAATGATATAGGGGGTATGGGCAGTATGGTTCTCTTGTCGTCGAACCATGGAGCCATCGCCGCTATTTAAAGCACTTTATTCAGGGTCCACTTATGAACAGGATTTTGTCGTAGTACAAGCGCTCTGTGCGACCCCTATGCAATATACTTCGTATCATGAATAATGTTGCTTATTATAGCCTTAAGTTGGGGGCGAATGGCAAGACGATTTCATCACATTGTCCTACAGAGGCGATGAGCTCGCTCTTGTGGGGGTAAAAATATCTAATTCCTCATACTCTCGTGTTTAGTCTCTTCAGTGCTAATTCAATACTTGATGCTCAAACCAAGTTCTTATCAAAACTTCATGGCATCATTTGGAAAACTCCCTTTAGATGCCTGGCGGCGGACTGGTTTAATTAACATCGCGTTAGCATCAGCATGTGAAATTTTGTTATTAGTATGTCTTGTCATAAGCCTCAAAAGCCCGGGGTCCTCAATAGGCACATCTACTATTGTGTTCAAGGGACCATGCCATGAATCTTCCAGAATCAACACTCTACTACACTTGCTTCTCAACCTACTTTCAACTGGTATCTTAGCATCATCGAACTACTTCATGCAGATTGTTAGTTCTCCGTCCCGTGACGAAGTCGACAAGGCGCACATGCTCTACTACTCCCTAGATATCGGGATACCGTCTACCAAGAATATTCCATTTATATCTTGTTTTAAAAAATCATGTTGGGTTATCTTACTACTATCGTCTCTCCCAATACACCTCTTTTTCAACAGTACTATTTTTGAAACAACGTATTTAGGCTCGGATTGGCAAACAACTATCGCCACTGAAGCCTTTTTGCGAGGTGCAAACTATTTCGCCCCAGGAGCAAGCCTAGATTCTCCCGATTTACCGGGTTACGAGGGCGACACGTCTTACAGTACAGACTGGACACCAATTATCTCACTGGAAACTAAAAAAGCAGCAACCATAGGGAGAAACTGGACTCACCTGGATCCTCTAACCTGTTATACCCAGTATTCGGCTTGTGAGCCTAAAACTCAATACCGGGATGTCGTCGTCGTGATCGACAGTGGCACTAATAGAAAGGAGGGTTGGGTCCGAGAAGAGGTCTTCAACTTAACTAAAGACCTATCTTTATGGTGGGACACATACGTTCCCAGGAATGAAACCAATTCTATGTGGTATTCTACCCCATGCGGAACAAAGCGAGTGGAATATTCGATTGCCAAGCGTTGCGATAGTAGTTGTTGGCGTTTATTTCCTGGAGAGCAAGCCGATTCATACGGTATACGTGAAACTTCGCCATCAAATTGGGAACTTTTTTGGACTTCTACTTCTAACCAATTCTCCATTCCCCGGAATGTAACACCCACGTACGACTTAAACGAGAATTTTACGCATATGACGGTTAAATATTGCCTTGCTGAGCCCTATCCTAGGGTATGCAAGGTTGGCATATCTAACATATTGCTAACGCTTGTTATTAGCTGCACATTTATTAAAATTATTCAGTGTAGTATCATCGTTTGGAGATTGCCAAGACAGTCACTTGTGACTCCAGGAGATGCTATAGCATCCTTCATTATGAAACCTGACCCTTACACCGTAGGGCTTGGAACGCTGGATGTTATTGACATCTGCCGGCTTGAATCTAAACAGCGTTACTCCCTCTCTTCGTACGACGAACATACGCTGGATGCGACAATAAAGTCTCGACGGTGGTCGACGGTAAAGCGACGCTACCTATCAATCATACCACAGGTTGTGCGGCTCCGTACACATGCCCTCTTGGCATTGTCAACGGTGATACTTTCCGCATGCTTAGCACTTTCCTACCAATCTAATGGTCACACCTTGTGAGTTGGCTTCTCCGCTCATTGTATTCCAGGTTTGGTATTCATCATAAAGCAGTGGGGGTCCCTTTGGCTATTCAGACGAAATTCGAGCGACTGATATTATGGATGGTTCCGGGTATCTAGCTACACTTATCGTTGCCAATGCGCCTCAGCTTCTATTATCGGCCTGCTACTTCTCTTATAATTCATTCCTTACTCGGCTCCTAGTTGAACAGGAATGGAACTCGTATAGTCTAAAATACAAACCCCTTCGAGTCTCCTATCCTCAGGGCGAGCAGATTTCGAGCTATAGATTACAGCTGTCGTACAAATATAGCATACCGCTGATAGTTATAATGATAATATGTCATTGGCTTCTGTCGAATGCATTATTTTTCTTTGGTATCGAGGGAGGTACGTATTTCTAACACATTTTTATGATGGACTATTAATAACTAAAAAGAAAATAACAGGTTTTTGGGGCACAAGTTATCATGCTGCCAATACGCAAGCGTATTTCCATCTCTCTGAAAATTCCCTTATATCTTTGGGCTATTCAACCCCTGCCATATTGGCATTACTCATTGTTAGTTGTACCATTATACCCTTACCGCTGCTCCTTAGCCTACGTAAACCCAAAGGAAGCATGGTGGCGGGGGGCTCAAACTCGTTGGTTATGTCCGCGGCTTGCCATTGTTTCATCTCTTCCCCGACTGAAGTCGAAATTCAACCACATTCGCCGCTAAATAATGAAGGTAAGTCAATTATACTCCTGACTGATAATAGTGGCAAGTAAAATTGACGAGTTTAGTGGCCGAGGATGCCCAAGACCCGGAAGATGGCAGTGTGAGGCTAACAACAGATGATTTTGATGAACAAGAAGAAGGATTAAAGAAATTGTCTCAGTCGAAACTCAAATGGGGTGCTACATCCTTAGCAAGTGATCTTGCCAAGGTCATAAGCGAGGAGAGTGGCAACCCTGTAATGCACCTTGGCTTCGGGGGTGAATCATCTAATGTCAGATATCCAGAAGAAGGGGGATTCTATGTTTGATTTTGATAGGAATTAACAACATACGGCGTCGTCACGTTTACAAGTTATAGTTTAGACGGGTTAAATACCTGACGTATCCTCGCTCATTAGACAGAAAGGAGTTTTCTTATAACGGCTATGGACAACAATAGATAACAAGTCTACTCTTATAACCAACTCAACTTTTTATACCCGAAGCTTCAGAGTGTATTTCAACATATCCATCACATGACCCTTTATTTTAGGACAAACTTCTATATTCAGCGATTCCAACTCAATTCCTCAAGTTAAATAATATAACATTTACTAAGCTTTAAAGAGACAACTTATCTCCTAGGTCGTCAGTCCGGCAATAGTTTTGAGTGATAGTCGAAACTATATATAAAAATCCGTCATGAATTCCCAGAATGATTGGTAATTGTATAAATCTAGCGGGGTTATAGAGTTTTTCAACGTAAGAGAAAGAAAAAGTTATCCCATATCGCAGGCTAGGAGATAAGCAGCATCGGAGTAATAACGTAAGCATACCTACGTACTAGGTTAGGTACTTACTAGCAGCGATACTAGCACACTTACTACATCAAACCCCCGCTAATGAACGCGCCTACCTGCGGCATCACATCTATAGGCTTAGAGGCCTATCTGTACCTGCAGTATGGTTGCTGTTAAGAACGTAGTTGCTGATAACTGTGTTGATGCGGGGAAAACCTCTTGCCACAAAATAGGTGTCATTCGTACGCCCACCTGATAGGGAAATAGCGATCGCGTATATAAAAGAGCGAAGTGGGAAACCGCTACCCCTCCAGTCATGTTTCAATCAATTATCAGAGCCACTACTCGTTCTAGTTGGACGCCTCGACATTTAAATTTAAATAGAAACAACAACTTATTCAGGCTCTTATCCACCATGGCAGACCTAAAGGTTGATCTCACTGCCCCAAACGGCAAGAAGTTCACCCTTCCTACGGGTCTCTTTATTAATAACGAATTCGTTAAATCGAGTTCAGGGGCTAAGATTGCGAGCATCAACCCGACGTCAGTAGAACTACCCCCAAAACACGGCTAATAAACCAGTTAGATGCTAATTAGATCAACTCTAGGAACGAACAAGAAATATGTTCTGTTGAAGCAGCTAGCGTCGAAGACATCGACAAAGCCGTAGCTGCTGCAAGAGCAGCATTGAACCATGAGTCGTGGCGAGATATGTCTCCAACCGACCGCGGTAGGTTGATGTATAAGTTGGCCGATCTGGTCGAACAAGAAGAAGATACTCTAGCCACCATTGAGACATGGGATAATGGCAAACCGCTCGGCGACTCCCATGGAGACTTACTGGAGGTCATCAATACCCTTCGATACTACGCTGGCTATGCTGACAAGATTCACGGCGAAACTATTCCCACCACAAACCAGAAGTTTGCCTATACGTTGAAACAACCTATTGGTGTCTGCGCTCAGATCATACCATGGAACTATCCCATGGCAATGGCGGCCTGGAAATTGGGCCCAGCACTTGCCTGTGGAAACACGGTTGTCCTGAAGCCTGCCGAGCAAACCCCTCTATCCATCCTATACCTGGCGAGTCTCATCCCTAAGGCCGGCTTCCCTCCTGGAGTTGTCAATATTACGAACGGGTTCGGTAGAGAAGCCGGCCATGCACTTGCAAGCCATTTGGACATTGACAAAGTCGCTTTCACTGGCTCAACTATGACGGGAAAGCAGATCATGAAGGCAGCCAGCGTCAACATGAAGAACATTACTCTCGAGACTGGCGGTAAATCCCCGCTGCTAGTCTTCGAGGATGCTGATATCGAGCAAGCAGCGAAATGGGCTCACACCGGAATCATGAGTAACATGGGTCAGATCTGCACGGCGACCTCGCGTATTCTTGTCCAAGAGAACATCTACGATAAGTTCGTAGAAAAGTTTCGGGAAGAAGTTAAGACCACAAGCAAGGTCGGTGACCCCTTCGAGGAGGGCACATTCCAGGGCCCTCAAGTCACTAAAGCGCAATACGAGAGGATCTTGAGCTTCGTAGAATCAGGTAAGTCCGAAGGGGCTACCCTGACAGACGGAGGTGTCCCTTGCCCCCTCAATGGAAAGGGTTACTTTATCGCGCCTACTGTCTTCACCAACGTGAAGAACAGCATGAAGATTTACCGGGAAGAAGTGTTCGGGCCTTTCGTTGTCATCGTACCGTTCAAGGCTGAAGATGAAGCAATCACAATGGCAAACGACACAACATACGGACTTGGCTCCGCTATCTTTACCCAGAACCTTGAGCTTGCCCATCGTGTTGCCGCGCGCATTGAGGCAGGTATGGTCTGGATCAACTCCTCTAACGACTCAGATTTCAGAGTCCCGTTCGGAGGTGTAAAGCAGAGCGGTATCGGTCGAGAGTTAGGAGAAGCGGGTCTTGCTGGATACATGCAAACCAAAGCTATTCATGTGAACCTAGGTCAGAAATTGTAAAGAGAAGTACGGCATATCAATCCTGTAATGATATCATCTGTTGGAGCTAAACAATCTAGCTTAACTTTTTGGGGTTTCTGTTTGTGCCATACTAATCTTACATATTTCTTCTCACAGGACAAGGCGAGAATCCATGGATGGAATAGGTAGGTGGGGGAAGGATTGAGCTGAAGGATCACGGCATTGGGAGCTTAAAGTTGCATTACTTGGTTCGGCTCCACCCAACGATGGAAGCAGGATGAAATGCGAACATGAACTGCCTGTTCCTTGCGGTCTGCTGTTGCTAACATGACAGGCATGTTGTCATCTAAATTATTTGGACTGGGGTTGTTCGGGCCCTCTTCTCATATCCTGGATCCTTTATCCGCCTATGATTCGTCAATTCGCCCAGATCACCGTGGTCGCCTTTTCATAGGGCTCAGCTAACATAGCTAACATACTGCAAGTCAGCAATTATTATAATAGCCTTGTTAGGATCGTTATTTAGGGAATTATGAGCTTGGATTTTTATATACGCTCGGCCCTGGAGCTAACTCTGTAGCGGCATTTCTCGCGTGATGCCACGAGCCAAGCTAAAGCTACGCTAGAATTGCCTTTGCCACGCGGCTGTACGCGTGAAATTAAACCACGAACGGGCTAGCAAGGTACAACTAACTGTTGACATTCTTCCCCGGCGAACTCTCTCTCGGCACTTGACGCTGCGACGTCGACGCTGACTACCCGCGAACAGACATCGAGGACGTACCGGTAAAGCCGTTAGGTAACTTAAATACCTAGCTAGCTAAAATTCGTCATGGGATATGGAATATCCGGCTCCTGTCAATGGGGGGCTAATTTGAAAGTAGAGTCTTGGGCCGTTGCACTAAGATATATTGACGTTTTCCCCAGATGATGTCTACTGCTACCTCATACCGGTACTGGAACTGGCACTTGGTGGCGTCGGCATGCTAATGCTACTACGACTGCTGCTGTCCTCTGCTTTTCCTTGCTATTGGACCAATCAATTTACTCCATGGCGTGAAGATCCCTTCCCTATTCTACCAAGTACCGTTCCTACACGAGAGCAGAAGCGGGTGCCTGCGCTCACAAAACTACCTACCTAGAAGTACATAATAACCATGGCAAAGCACGTCCAATGTCTGTTCGTTCGCAAAAGGTCCTTGACAACATACCTTATCAACTGCCAGGGTCGCCTCGAAGCTCGATTTTGTATTTTTTTAATGAGCTGTCCCGAAAAAAGAACGCTTGCCCCTGACGCCGTTTACGTACCATTGCGAATCCGTGGAAGGTAAAGATTAGCCGAATGAGATTGATTGAGCAAATCATTCTTCGATCCTTTTTTACCTACATGAAAGAGAAAAGAGGACCTTGCCTTCATTCATTAATTAATAACGAGCCAGCCAATCAATCGCGTCAATCTCGTTAAAGCACGTACTGCATAGAGATCTACCTTTGCCCATTCCCCGTACATATGTAGTAGTTTAAAAATGTCTAGGAATAAGAAAAGGGAAAAAATAATAAGAACGCCTCCCCCCGCCAACTTATGTAGTTCCCTCTCCAGGTCTCCCCCAACCCAACGATTCTTTCGTTCAAACCTACCCCAAACTAGGCACACTGTCCAAGCGGTTGTCAGTGCATATCATATCGCCTTATCACGCAGTAGTCGTCGCAGAACCGACTCGACGGCGCGGTCCAACAAAGTAACGTTGCGACGCGTGCTAGCGGGAAAGATAGCGAGGGGGACGAATACCGAGATTCTTGGGTCTGAACAAGCCTTCCCGGCCTTATTCGACCTGACCTTTCGGCCTAGGATTGCCTATAATTGCAGGAGTTAGCTGCGCCCTTAGTCTTGATAGGAAGGTTGGCTCCAAAAAAACCCGGTTCGCGGACGCTTGAGGGAGTGGCCCAACTTTCGTACAGCTGTTGTGGTAGTTTTAAGCTTTCGCAGTTGGAGAGAGTGTGTTTGTTGGAAACCGGCAAACAAATACCACCCTGGCCGTCGAATCAGCTTATTGTCGCAACCATTGGAGACGCGCCTAGCCAGCTGGTGAGGAAGGAAGCATTGGAGAAGATCTGAATTAAAGATCGGGTCTCCACTCGTTAAACGTTCATTAATCTCACATTCCCTTCCGTCTTTTTCTTGCTTTTTTGGTTCCGCAACCATCTACCACCGGCGCCATGTGGTCGAAAGCCGTTCTCTCACTATTATTGCTTACCGTCACATCGGTCCACGCTATCTGGCCGATTCCCGAGTCTATTAGCACGGGTAACTCGACGCTATGGATAGGAGACGTTTTATTAGTCACCTATAATGGAGAACCAGTATGTTTAGATATCTATATCCAATTAGCCATTCCTTAGATATTGACAGAAGCTAACCAATTCAATAGATTCCTTGGATCAGGAATTATATTCCGTTCGGTGGTCCTAAATTCTCCAGCAAGGAGATCGTCAAGGGCGGAGTTGCGCGTACGGCGAAGAACATCCTGGACAACAGTTTTGTCCCGTGGAAATTGTACCCGCGAATGGCACTCGAGAAAACAGAACCAAGTCTCTGGCAACACAAGACTTACATAACCCGGCTTGAAATCGTCCAGACCGAAAAAGACACGGCAAAGACGTTCAAGCCCCTCGCTGGTGACGTTGACGAATCGTACAACCTAACTGTTAACGCCAACGGCAAAGCCAGGATCACAGCCGTCTCTTCAATTGGTGTTCTCCGAGCGCTGGAGACTTTTTCGCAATTGTTTTTTAAGCATTCCAAGGGACCCATTTACACCAAACAGGCCCCGGTCAAGATTAGCGATGCGCCTCAATACGACCACAGAGGTCTTCTTCTCGATGTCTCACGAGATTATCTTCCTCTCGACGCCATCTACCGAACCATCGATGCCTTATCGTGGAGCAAGATGAACCGGATCCATATACATGCTACGGATTCGCAGTCCTGGCCGTTAGAGATCCCCTCGATGCCAGAACTCCACCAGAAAGGCGCATACGCTCACGGAAAGACGTACTCACCTATCGACGTGGCAGCCATTCAGACGTACGCGATTCAGCGCGGTGTAGAAGCTATTTTCGAGATCGACTCTCCTGGCCATCTTGGTGTTGTGGCTCTGTCGTATCCTGATTTGATTACAGGCTGGGGCGCATCTCCGTGGACAACTTACTGCGCTGAACCTCCTTGCGGTCAGCTCAGGCTCAACGAACCCAAGGTGGACCCCTTCCTCGACAAGCTGATGGATGATCTCCTGCCGCGACTTGCGCCTTACTCGGCTTACTTCCACACGGGTGGAGACGAGGTCAACTTCAACGAGTACAGCCTAGACCCCACAGTTGGTACGAACGACTCATCAGTGATTGTGCCCCTCATCCAAAAGTTCATCGACAAGCACCACGCAAGAGTGCGAAAGGCCGGCTTGGTACCGATGGTCTGGGAAGAGATCCCAGCCAACTACAACGTTACTATCGGGGAGGACGTTGTTGTCCAATCTTGGCTCGGAGACGAAGCTATCAAGAGCCTTACGGCTAACGGCCACAAGGTTATCACTAGCAACTACAACTTCTGGGTAGGTAGACTTAACACTTCCAAGTTATTTTTTTTTTTTTTTTTTTTTTCCATTTTGAACTCCAGCTAACAAGTTATCTTAGTACCTCGATTGTGGTCGCGGTCAATGGCTTAACTTTGCGGAGGGAGAGTCCTTCGAGGAAAACTACCCGTTCAATGACTGGTGCGGACCGACCAAGAACTGGCGTTTGATCTACTCGTACGACCCGCGCGCGGGCCTGACCGACGAGGAGGCGGAGCTAGTGATCGGTGGTGAAGTTGGAGCTTGGGCGGAAGCCATTGATGAAATCAACCTTGACAGCATCCTATGGCCGCGCGCTAGTGCCGCAGGCGAGGTTCTCTGGTCTGGCCGCCTAGACGCCGCGGGCGAGAACCGCACGCAGCTCGACGCGGCGCCGCGTCTGGCTGAGTTCCGCGAACGCTTGGTGGCTCGCGGGGTTAGAGCTGAGCCGGTCCATATGGTGTTCTGCACACAGGGTATGGATCCTAATGCGTGCCTCTTCCAATAAAGGGACTCACACACTCGCCTCTGGGTGGGAATATATACCATCGCGCCTTAATAGAAAAAAAACATAGGCGCATTACGCTTGTCGCGTCAACGACGATCTTCATGTATATACTTGATACTTTCTTGCATACCTGGCTCAAAAAATGAGGGCTAAATAAGAAGGACAGACGGATTGTGGTGTATATCCGGGCTAATAATATGACAAACTTGATCCTCAAGAGAGTGTTTCTTCGAACCGAGTGTGATATGAAGCGTCTAGTGTTTTTTAGGTTTAATGGTAATAATGGATTTCGCAAAACTGTAGGAGGTTGCTATTGAGAATTGACCGTAAGTACCTAGTTTCAATTCCCGTAGTTAGCCGTAAGATTTAAACTTCAGTTTCGGCTGTAGTCAATGTCAAAATTACTAGCTTTACCTAGCGTCATGTAAGACCTAACTCTACACATGTACTTGCTCTTTCTACACGTCCATGACTCGTTGAAAAGAAGTTGCGCCTCTGGTACGAATACAGCTGCTTTGAAGTCTAATCTGGTATACTTGTCTTACGTAAGGTATAGGTAAGAGGTACCTACTACATTAGTATGTTGGAACCAACAACTCGTAAAATATTTCCTATTCACCTCTGCATTCACACTTTACTTCAACATGCTTATACAAAGACTCCAGTATCCACCCTCGGTTTCGGAACCAACAACATCAGGACCTCGTATGAAATTACAATATACTTGCTTATGCGAGTTCAGGAGATGATATATAATGCATTAACGACCGTTCGAGCGGTCGAAGTATAAGCACTCTCGATTAGTCGGTGCCATGAATCCATCCGCCTGTATGGATATGTTTCTATGCTGTTGCCTAGTGTGTTCGAATATACTAGTTACAGGGTTATACGTTCGTCAAGATGCGATAACTTGGCTCGGCAACTTTCCTCTAAAGAGCTAGACCAACGAGGCGCAATGTGTTTCTTGCGCATTATATGACGAGACTTGCCTTAGCGATGATAATCCCGGTCTTGTCGACGGGATAAGAGTATACTATGGCGATCTATGTCACACCCTTTTCTGATTTGCTCGTTAAGTCGTTCAATCGTTCAGTCATGAGTAACTGCGGAATATCTCAAATCAGAACTGTTAACCTTGCCGAATGCAGGTCATGTAATACGTCACCCTAAATCTGGTTACTGAGATGCCGCGGTATTACCCTATTCGCATACTTACTCGGTCGATCTTCAACAATCCAAGTGGGTAAGGTAAATCGGGGAAGGGGGTTGCTCCAAACCGGGAGGGTACAGCTTCAACAGCGGGATAGCGAAGTGGAGCAGCAGCAATCATGAATCGGCCAACCCTTGTCATGGATAACCCGAATTCTCGGCCTCCCGTATGCCCCTCTCTCCATTGGATTAACCCTGGCTATACCCTATACCCCCCCTTGAGCTCTTGTTGACTTGGCGAATGCAATACCGAATCTGTCTTGTCGCATTACTCATCATAACCGCCGTTTTGTCCTCTAGAAGCTTTGTCTGGAACCTACCTAAGTGAGCTGATTTTTTAGAACCCCTACTGAGGTTTCCTCGCTTCGCGGGGTCCGCGGGTCCGTATCACTTCGAAATAGGTAACTAGGTCCAACAGAAAACGTATTTGCCCCCGGCAAATCCAACAGCGTAGGACAAGATAAAAGAGTCGTAGATCGTTAATATTATACTCCTTTGTCCCCCTAAATATCAATTTTGATATTAAAGTTCAAAGACTGGGGCTAGATTCAACATTAGCCCAAAAATATTCAGTTGCTATTTTGCCACCATCATGGGGTTAATCGAAACCGTGCTGGACCATGTGTCCTTCACGTCCGTCTTCATAGTCCTTAGCATTGCGTATGCTGTATGGACTATATATCTTAAAATCGACGAGAATGCTCGGCTCGGTCGGCTCGGTCTTCGGGGTCCTAGGATCAAAAGTAATTGGCCGTGGGGTGAGTATCGAAACTATATGAATCGTCTCGGTGCTGTAACTCTAACAAGTCGAACAGGTCTGGAAATAATCAAGAAGCAGGTCTTCGCAACTATTACTCACACGTGCTATGAGGTATTTCTCGAGTTGGTGGGCCACTTGCCCAACTATACCGGCGAGAGCAACCTTCTCGGATTCCGTGTGGTCCTGACTGCCGACCCTGAAAATATCAAGGCGATTCTTGCTACCCAGTTCCCGGAATTCGGTAAAGGCGAACAGTTCCATAAGGAGTGGAGCGAGTTCCTCGGCGACAGCATCTTCACCACCGACGGTCATCAGTGGCATGTCAGCAGACAGCTTCTTCGCCCTCAGTTCTCGAGGGAACGTATCAGTGACCTGCATTGTTTCGAGTCGCACCTTGAGACATTCTTTAAAGCCGTCGCAAACGGTGGTGTTCTGAATGGAGAGGAGCAAAAAGTCGATATCGAAGCTGGTAACGGTAAACCATTCGATATTTGCGATCTTTTTTATAGGTATACTCTCGATGTTGCCACTGACTTCCTGCTAGGATTAGACATACAGTCCCTCACGTAAGAATACCCCCGTGCTTCCCAATGAGCCCTCGCTAGAGGACAGAAATAACTGATATGCAATAGTAAACCAGACGAGCCCTTCGCCGAAGCCTTCAAACACGTGCAAAGTGTTCAAAACGTTATCGCCCGTGCCGGCACGCTTCAACCGCTTGTGCCTAAGAAGACTTTCCGTCAAGGACTCAAGGTGATAAACGAGCTCTGCAATATTTATATCGACCGGGCGTTGCAGCTTAGTCCCGAAGAGCTGGCATCCAAGACCAAAGCTGACCAAGGTTACACCTTCTTACACGAGCTTGCCTCTTTCACCCGCGATAGGAAAGCCCTCCGTGATCAAGTCGTTGCTGTACTCCTCGCGGGTCGCGACACCACCGCCGCTACGCTATCTTTCGCATTCTACGAGCTCGGTCGACACCCTGAAGTCGTACGCAAGATGCGTCAAGAGATCATCAACCAAGTCGGTCTGGAACGAACCCCCACGTATACCGATCTGAAGAATATGAAATACCTCCAGAACGTCATCAACGAGACCCTCCGCTTGTACCCCGCCGTCCCGTATAACGTACGCACCGCGCTCAAAGACACGACGCTCCCCCGCGGCGGCGGGCCCGACGGCTCGCTACCTCTGCCGGTCCTAAAGGGCACGGCGGTCGGATACTCGACGCTAGTGATGCAGCGGCGACCGGACCTGTACCCGGCGGGAGCGAAGCCGGACGAGTTCGACCCGGAGCGGTGGTTCACGTGGCAGCCGAAGCCGTGGTACTACATACCGTTCAACGGGGGGCCGCGGATCTGCATCGGGCAGCAGTTCGCGCTCGCGGAGATCGGGTACGTGCTCACGCGGATCTTCCAGCGGTTCGAGCGCGTCGGGAGCTTCATGCACGAGATCGACGGCGGGAAGCCGAAGCTCAACTCCGAGGTCGTGATTAAGCCCGAAGATGGCGTCAGGGTGGCGCTGTGGGAGGCGAGGAAGTAGAGGGAGAAAGGGGGTGATGGATGGATGGGAGGTAGGGAAATAGGGAAATGGGATCAGGAAATGGGAAAAGGGGGAAGGTTATAAGGGAAGGGACAAGCAGAGACGGAATCTCTAAAGATAGGTAGTCGCTACAGCTTAACAACTCGATTTTTTGGGAACTTGGTGTACTAGGTAGTTATATCATAGGTACTGTACTTTGTAGAAGCATTAAGCTGCTTCTGCTACTACTGTGTAGGATTTGAGACGACTAAATTATGATAGGTTAGGTAGGTATATTTGTATATAGCCAGAGAAAAAAGAAGAAAAAACTCACCTTTATCAATCACTAAAACTCTCACGACGATTTAAGGTGCGTCCGAGTAGGGTAGTCAGGCCAGTCAGGTGTTTTAGTATATATGCATCTCTTCTTCGACCGAAAAATCTCGGCCGAAAGCTGACTGCATAGGTACATGAACATGAACATGAACTAAGGTAAAGTAGGTGAATCAGGTGTGTTACACGGCTGACCTGCATAGCAACTTTAAGATCCCGCTTCGTCAGAAGGATCGCGTTGCTTATGCGGGGGATCGTAAGTACATTTCTGGAATGCCGCCTTTAATGTTGATGCGGTTGATACTGTGGATATGGATGGGTGTTTGGAGATGAGTTGCAGTGGTGTGTCGTATGTGTCGTTTTAAAAAAGCGACAGGTCTATGTTTTAAGAGGGCATGCTGCTCTCCCCTTTTTTTGGTCTTCCAAGCGACGCAAGGGAGAGAAGTTGGTAGATACCTACCTAGGTAAATAGGTAGCAACTCGGCAATTGTATAACTCCCCCTTCGAAGTTTCAATATACTAAGGCCCTTGGGCTTTTCATCAGACGAAGACCAGCTTTTATGGGGAAAACCAAATAATATGCTGTTATCCTATAGCGTTGGCGTTCATGCTATCGCGATGTAAGCACTTATTGATATCCTAAGAACCGGCTTCATAGTATTATCGCATACATGTATATTACTAAATTCCCTTTAAACTTCTCTAATATTGTTAAGTATCCTAACCTATTCTACAAAGGTCGACTAAATGCTTAAACTTGTCGTTAATAGAACTTGTATAGTCCTCGAAGTTAGTAAAACCCAAATGCTCCGTAAGAGACATACGGGCCCTAACGTGCCGTCTACTTTCACATCGCGAGCATACGGACTTCATATCTCTTAATAGCTATTATCGCTAACTCTTATATTATCGTGAAGCGAGCGAGAGGAAATTCCTAATAAATTGGCTTTACATAGGTACCATTTCCTTCCATTTCAATATTTCGTCGACAAGAAAGAAACCAAAATTACCTCCTCCTCCTTATTACCTTCTCGTGAGTATCGTATCCCTTAAGTTGTCTTTATTTTAGCAGCTTATGAGGCGAACCTGCCGCTAAATTGGATGCATAAAGAAAAACTCGGAACCTCGCGAACCGAACAGCAACAAAATAGTAACGGACAGAAGAATTCGTAAGAGTCATGAGCCAGCCGTGCTAACATAAACAGCCACGGTCACTGCTGTCGAAGCGTCGTCTAATGTTTCCAATCATACGGAGACCGTAATTGAGAATCCGAGAGCCGCTATAGCGAAAAGTAGTTCTAAACCCGTGGCAGAAACAGTCGAGAGAATTCACATATCTAAGGAGATCCCCTTTTCATTTACCACACTTATAGCGTATATGCCTCGACTTCTCTCTTTGTTCGAGACCCAGCGGGCCCCTACGTGTCCGAAGAAGCTACTAAGCATGGCGGCGCACGATGCCCATGGTATGACGCCTAATGTGACCACGCTGGCGCTGATGCCCGTACCCCAGCCGATGAACATGGCCCAGAGTATCCAGGCGGCGAAGACGAGGGGCTGGTACGGATCCCGGTCCCGCCGGCGGTGGGTATACGACGATAGACAGCACCCCAGCACCAGGCAGGAGACGAGTGCCAGTCCCGGCGGCACGTTTTGCAGCAGTAGGTCGATCCTTACTGCACCAAGGAGGCTTCGAATATGAGACTATAAAGTCGAAATGTATGCTTTCAGTGAGGTGTATCATGAAAGGGGATTGGGCACACAACGCACGTCGATGTTTATGAGAAAATCCTCTCGCGGCGATTCTGCGCGAACGATATAACACGTCGTGAGGAAACTACAAGTCACGGCTGGAAATAGCTCAGTAAGTTCCGATAACGAAGGTTTTGATCCTGGTGGTGGTGGTGGTATATTCTGTTGGGGGCAGGCCTGGTTTCCAGGGGATCCGAATGAATGACATGTTGCGTGCATCTGAAGAATATGCGCAGTAAAAGGTCGGTATATTCAATTCTAAACCATCGGAGGATACTATAGGCGCGCTGATTGATGATTCTAGTTACTGAAATCTGGAGGCTCACCCGGTGGTCCTTATATTCTTGTGAGGATGCTTTAGGTCGGCTACTCGTGCTTACATGTTGGCCAATAGCTCTGACCAACTTCGCCTGCCTGCATGGTCGCAGATTTAGGACTCAAAGCTATGCAGGCTAGGTTAGCTGACTCCCTGACGATCTTTTTCTCACATCATGGTGCATTTAACAGGGCGTTGTGTTACTCTGCATGATATTAGTTGGTTTCTGAGGGGGCGCAGCAAGTCGCATATCTGCGAGCTGCAGCCTTTGATACTAGGCAGACTGCAAGGCTATACGACTACATCTTCCAATAAGATATCCACGATGGCACATTCGATTTTCGGTGAGTCTTCATTTAGTGTATATATGTTGGTTGAACTGCAGTTAGGCAAACCGCTAACAAGAAAAGCCCTGCTTATATGTTAATTCGCAATGACTCATGGTCAATTCTCCTCTTCGTAAGTAGGCGAAAAGACATGTATAGGTATTGGGCTACCTCCCTCAGTTGATTGTATTGATATGTAAACGGTTGGCCTCCTGGATTGTCCTGGTTTGCTAAATAGAGAGGCCTCTGGTTAGACAAATAGACGGCGCGTTATCTCCGTCAGCCACGCTCCGTAGGTAATAATCTTCCTTCTTCCCTCCTTTAGGGGCCCATTATTCCATCCGCTCGTTCAGCTGTTTCTCAAAAATTAAGATATATGGTAGGCAATATATCGTCGCCTTTTGTTTCATACCACTTCCTCTCCTCTCCTCTCGAGTTTCAATACGGCTAGCCACCCAAGCTGGTTAGCGATACATGATTCCTCCGAGGCACTCATGGCAAGATTCGATTGTATCAGGGTATTGTCTGGAGGGATCATGGTCGGTACTGCCATGTTCCTACCAGCTTTACCAGCTTTTCAGTACAATGACGATTTTTACCGATACCTGTGAGGTGCCAAGCTCATGACCATGGTTAAGTCATGCTAACGTTCTAAGCCTTTTCCTAGGTTTCGGGATTGCTACAATCGTCCATAATGCTTTTATTTGGGAGGCGGTTGTCGATTACTTTGTCCTGGCCTTGGTTACGACCATTGCAGTGATACTTATTACGGCGTTCCAGTCCAACGTCTCGGTATATTGCCTGCTTGGTCGCGTCCCTGCCTTCATAGCATTAATGAGTTTATTTATTGAAGAGTGTGCAAGGTTAGTAAATCATTCTAGATGAAAGTGGTAGGCCTTATACTAAACCATCTAGGCGCTTTGGCCAAAATAGTCGTCAAAGGAAAAAAGTGCCAGATCCCAAACTGATCCCTCCAGACGCTGGGGTTAATGTGGATGGCCAGTCAGTCTCCTTCACGCTTAGCCATCGTGACGAGCTATTTTCTCACATATATGGCGGCGAGACGAGGCAATATAATACGCCGAGTCTGCACTCTTCAGACATCTCTCTACCGAACGATGGGCCCGGACGGCTGCCGTCATCATGCGATAGTGTGATACGCGGTTTCTGGCGTGATGAGTGTGAAAGTCTTTCTGAGTCTCAAAAAGGCGAAGAGAAAGATGAAGAGGAGAGCCTAGATCCCAACAAGGGTGCCTTATCTTGTTGAGATCAAGTTCATCTCGAAAGCAGAGCCCAGCCTGACAGTTCGTTTTATTCCGTTTCTTTGCGGTATCTGTTGTGTAGTTGGTTCTGTTATGACCTATACTTAGGGGTGATATTTCATTAAAAGAATAGTCCGTATACCGCGTGGGATGCCAGTCATCACGGCGGTTTTGCGGCTATCCTTCCCTTATGGGAAAGGCGACCTGCATTTTATGCGGCAGGATGAGTCTCGATTCTTAGTTCCTCGTTCTTTTTTGAGAAGGTGTTGATCGTGGAAGATAATCTTTCTTTTTCGTTTTCAGGCCTGCGAGGAGCTTTGTTAAATATCTAGCGACCATGAACTAAAACTCGTCTACTTGTCCTAGTGCGAGAGGCATCAATGTGACATGTATAGATTGGCATCGGGTATACTGATTTCTGATTCATCAGTGGCTCCCACCGTACAACCGATGAAAGGGTAGGTCATGGTGGTGATTGATGATACGTAGGCTAAGTTCTGTTCTATTTGAACTGCCACTATGGACGACTGCATGACTGGAAGAATAATGGAATAACAGGTATGTAACTAGAACTAAAAGGAAACATGATTATAGTAACTCCAGCATTTGAATCAATAAAAAAATTATAATAGTTAGGTACTTTTGACGTCAATTGCGTGGATGACACTGCTGTTTTAACGGGTGTTGTTTAATTGTTGGAAAATAAGTGAATGGATTGTTGATTCTCGATAAAACCCGAGCTCGAGGTCCCACTGCATATGGCATATGGTTTGTACGTAATGCTCCTTCCCCGATGAGATCCAAGATTTCGGGTTAAGCAATACATACACTACTGAGGTAGTTTTCCAGCCACCTCAAAAAAAAAAGTCAATCAGCGACATCTCCAGCCTCATGGATTTGTCCCGGGCACAGCCATCATTGTTCCCGGGTACCTACTAACGGATCCACCTACTAACCTTTAGTAGCCCGGGTAGCTCCAACCAGCTTTTACGAACCACTTGGTTTGGCGCTATTTGGGCCGACTAACCCACCTGAGGTACCTAGACTTTTTTACCGCTGGGTCGCATCTCAACGTCGCAACGCCCAGCGGTCTAACAGTTCAACCTACCACATGTCATGAAAGCACCATCTCATCTTGGCCAACCCGCCAACTCACATGAACATATAATTCACCTTCGTATTCCAAGTCTGGACCCTGTTTGTTCCACTGTCCTTCCGTTTCATCATGGAAGGTGTCTTTCACATATGTCGTAGTTATTCCTTTTTCTTGTTAGTCGGGGGGGCATGACGATGATTGCATCGGCGTAGCGTTTGCCTTAACCCATGCTGCCCTGGCTGCCGTGTAGCCATGATCTTACGTGGGCCATGAATAAGTATATTGGGTGGTTGGACCTCTTTTCTTTTTTCACGCTTCGCAAACTTCCCATGCTTCTCTCCATTGCTATTCTTAACCGTATGAGTAGTTGCTTGCATATTTTCTGCATTTTCTAGAGCTTCTATTTTACCCTTTCGGCAATAGATTATCTTTCCCTTGCGCATCGCGTCGCACAATTACTGCATATACACCGTTGCTATCGTTGCTATCGTTGCTATCGTTGCTATCGTTGCTATGTATTGAGGGGTCATTCCACCCATGATCAGCTTTCTATACTAGTGTAACCAACCAATATCTCGAGTATTAACTCCGAGTTCTGAGATCTATTTCTCCTCGTCCGGAATATATCACCTGTCTATCCTTGTAGATGCATGCCCCAGCTACAATGGTCTCTTCTATTTGGAGATGCGCCATACTGGCTGCTACACTGCTGTCAAGCCAGACTGTAGCCCAGACATATACATCATGCAATCCTCTAAGCTCAAGTAAGTTGTTCTTCCCGGCATTCTAAGTTGACACCCCAATGGCTTACAACTCTCAGCCTGTCCCGCCGACACTGCCCTCGGCATGGCAATTGATGTCGACTTCACACAAGGAGAGGTGAACTCGTTCACCAAGTCAGGCGGCGAACCCACGTACGGTTCCGACGGTGTAACATTTACGGTTAGAACGAGCGGCGATGCGCCCCAGCTTACTTCTGTTTTCTACATCATGTTCGGTCGAGTCGAGATCAACTTGAAAGCTGCTCCCGGCGCCGGTATCGTGTCTTCCTTCGTTTTACAATCCGACTGCCTTGACGAAATCGACTGGGAATGGCTCGGTGCTGACCCGACCGAGGTGCAATCCAACTACTTCGGAAAGGGCATAACCGCCTCTTACAACCGTGGCCAATTTCACCAAATGGGAAACAACCAAGACGGCTTCATCACTTACGTGATAGACTGGACAAGTGATCGAATTATCTGGACCGTGGATGGGACCGTGGTGCGGACGCTACAGGCTTCGGAAGCGGAAGAAGGCCAGTACCCTCAAACGCCGATGCAGGTTAAGTTCGGCGCATGGTCCGGAGGCGACCCTGGCAACCCTCAAGGCACGATCGATTGGGCGCGTGGTCCTACCGACTATTCTCAGGGACCCTTCAGCATGAGCGTAAAGAGCGTGAAGGTGACGGATTACAGCACGGGCCATTCTTACACTTACGGTGACACTTCCGGCTCTTGGCAGTCCATCCAGGCGGACGGCGGCCAGGTCAACGGCAACTTAGGCAACGCCGGTACTCTCACTACTACAGCGGTTGCCAGCGGTTCCACTGCGACCGGCTCGGCTAACGTTCCCGCCGGCGGTATAGGCGGCTCAGATAACCAAGGCTCGACCAACTCTAACAACTTACCCGAAGGCTGGGTTATGACTTCGGAGGGAAAGATAGTACCATCAAGTTCAACTATCATACGTATGTCATCATAACTTTCCCATACCGCGAAGGCAAGAAACTGACATATATTACCTAGGCCCTACGTACCCCTTTGTTTTTATCTTTACCCTCTGTGCTATCCTCGCTAGTGGCCGAAGATTCTGGTCTTGAATTACTGCGACATCGCAATCGCATCGAGGAAGATAGGGGAGCAAGATGCGTTATCATGAGTGTATGGTTTATGAGTAGGCGAGTTTACGTTTTACGATGGAGAGTCATAAGTCCTCCTGAACCGGAGTGCCCTTTGATCGGGTGGACTGGGGAATATGTCTGCCAAGTTCCACGATTTCGTCTATCAGCAAATTGATTGGCCGGCCTCTACGAGTGCATTGGGTCCCAGTCTGACGCACTCTATACCGGACGTTGCGGGAAGTACGTCCAAAACGGGATTCCACCCGGAGACGATTGTGGCAAATAGGGCGGAAGCGCCGTATGCAAGGACAACCACGTTTTCCGCGTTTGCTGTTTGGACGGCATAGTTGCAGTACCAGGCCTGCGTAACCGAAGTTTCACCGCCCCCGTTCTTGGACCTACCAGAACCCCAGCACTGGGATACGTGCCAGAGTTATGAAGACTAAGTTAATCTGGGTCGATTTACCCAGGAGGAATCCTTTGCAAGGTATAACAGAACTCGGGATTGGCTTGCAGCGTTCCGGCATACTGTCTCTTTTTTTTTCTATTCGACAGATTTCCAGCGTCTAGAAGCGTGTTTTCTTTTCATTGACCATATATCCACCGCAGCTTACTTCAAACAGTTTGTATATTATAGACGGGAACGCCTATGGAGATAAAATAGACATGGACTCGGGTCACGGAACATGGAGTTATATGGGGCTAGCATCTGCAAGAGCACAGGGCGTATAATGGAGCAAACCACAAGCAAGAATCTAGACTGCATAGGAGAGGGTCGATGTAGATAAGAGCATGACAAGCATCGTACATAAAAGATAGCGTTACGAGCTAGGGGCATAGCATAGTTTAGCTACCTAGGTAGGTATATACCTAGATAGGCTCTGGAATGTGAATAATTATAAACGTAATCGATGAGTTAGATATATGTACGTACTTAGGAAATTAATGTATAATCTTGAGCCGATGGTGAATTAGTCTACCTTCTAGTCATATTTTGTTAAGATCACGCAGCTACGTATTCGCATTGGCATTGGAGATAGTTTACGAGATGAAAATACTATATACATAGGTAGTACTTATTAATAGTCCAAGGTATGACCTAAAGCGTCGATACAAGATATGAACCGGGAGATGGTATTGGTTAACACCTTTTGAGGCCGGCTATAAGCGGCCGGGGGAGCCCCGCCACTCGCTTGTCCCCCCGTTATCGCAACCCGAGGTCCCGTGGTCCCGTGGTCCCGTGTCTATCTGTGTCTGTGATTCGGTGAACAAAGAGAAAAAAAAAAGGCCGCTATTATGACAACAATTTAACCTTCCTTGCTTAACTTTTGGGACCCACGAACCCACGAACCCACGCCTTTCGGGTCTCGTTAGGTAATACTGTTTCCCCAGCGAAGCGGGACTAGGTTCCCTTAATAACTATATCTTGTACTCCCTCTTGGGTCCCATCTCTTGCTACGATGGCCACCACCACCAGCCTTAGCTGTAACACATATCGGACTACCTTCTCTTCTTCCCTGTTATTTGTCCGTCCGGCTCGACGCTTTGTTCCGGTTTCTTTTAACAGGCTTTTGCTATTCTCTACTACTCCTCGGTGGAAACAGTCATCTTCGACTATTGCAAGCGCGATGTTGGTGGAGAAGAAGGATCCCGGTCTTGGCCAGCCGGCCCAAGAACGGCTGACGATCGAGGGTATCAAGGAGCTCAGGGCAAAGGCTGGGAAACTATATGCACCCACGGCGTCTTATTCCGATAGTGACATGTTCAAATCTCCTGTATGAATCTCGCTGTTCACAAATTTCAATTCTCTCCTATTCCCACATTTACCTAAGTTTAATAACATGGCTTTTACTAATACTTCTTATGTATGCTGTGGGCGTAGCAAGCATACGGTAAACCTAAAGCAAAACGATGGGATCGTAAGTCAACACTTAACCCAACATCCCACCCTGTTTATATAGTAGTAACTACCTAGTTAATAATAATAATATAATTCTAACATTGTTTACCAGACCTCCTGAGCCAAGAATCAAAAGCACGAGAAGCGTGCGTGCTGAAGCTCGCAGCGAAGCACCTCAAAAAACCGGGTCTCATCTCCCTCGGTGGCGGACTTCCGTCGGCGGAGAATTTCCCCATCGACTCGCTGACGATGCACGTGCCGACGCCGCCTCGCTTCACGGAGGCCGAGACGGCGGCGTCCGGGCAGGACGTACGGATCGGCAAGTACGACGTGGCGAGGGGCGAGAACGGCGGCGTGTATGACCTGTCCATCGCCATGAACTACGGGCAGTCCGTCGGCTCCGCCCAGCTGCTGCGCTGGGTCACCGAGCACACCGAGCTCGTGCACCGCGGCCTGCCGTACTCGGACTGGCGGTGCGCCCTGACCATCGGCAGCACCGGCGCCCTCGAGCAGGCCCTAAGGATGTTCTGCGACCGCGCGCGGAACGACGCCATACTCACGGAGGAATACAGCTTCTCGACCGCGCTTGAAACTACGGCTCCGCTGGGCATCAAGGTGTTCGGCGTGAAGATGGACGGGCAGGGCCTGCTGCCGGGGGATATGGATGAGACATTGTCGTCGTGGGACGAGAAGGCGAGAGGCGCGAGGAAGCCTACGGTCTTGTACACCGTACCGTCGGGGCAGAATCCGACGGGCGCGACGCAGAGCGAGCAAAGGAGGAGGGATATCTATGCCGTGTGTCAGAAGCACGACGTGTTTATCCTCGAGGACGAGCCGTACTACTTCCTGCAGATGCAGCCGTACACGGGCCCCAACACGCCTGCCGTCCCGCCCCCGGCTACCGTTGAAGAATTCCTAGACGGCCTGGTTCCCAGCCTGCTGACCATGGACGTAGACGGGCGAGTCATGCGTCTGGATTCGTTTAGCAAAGTGGTCGTGCCTGGGTCGCGAATCGGTTGGATCACGGCCAGCGAGCAGATCGTCGAGCGGTACATCCGGCACGCCGAGTGCTGCAGCCAAGGCCCCAGTGGCATCTCCCAGATCCTCATGTATAAGCTCGTGGATGAGACGTGGGGCCACGAGGGATACTTGAAGTGGTTGATGCACCTGCGGCTCGAGTATACCCGGCGACGGGACACAATCCTCGCCGCGTGTGAGAAGCATCTGCCTCGGGATATCGTGAGCTGGGTTCCACCAGCAGCGGGCATGTTTGTGAGTTTCTTCTCTCCCCTTTCTTTATCTAACCCCCCCACAACCCCCCTCCTTTTTCTTTTTCCTCGTACTCTCCTACCTTTAGTCAACCCTTACCTTACCCCCCCTTTCTCACCACCACCGACAACAATCCTAACAAGCACTTCTCCTGCAGCTCTGGCTCAAAGTAGACCACACGAAGCACCCTCAAGCCTCCAGCAAATCCATCCTCGAGATCGAAGAGGCCATCTTCAACACCTGCATCGACAAGGGCGTCCTCGCCATCCGCGGCTCCTGGTTCCGCGCCGAGCGCGACCATGCCCCCAGCGGCCTCTTCTTCCGCACCACCTTCGCCGCCGCCTCCGAGGCCGCTATGGACGCCGCCATCGAGCGCTTCGGCGCCGCCGTGCGCGAGAACTTCGCGGCTACCGCTTAAATCAACCGCTAAACCCACCGCTACTACTACTAGTAACTAGTAGCTAAACTAGGTAACTTACATAAGGCGGCTTTCCGCCCGCCTACTCTTTTTTTTTTTTTTTTTTTTTTTTTTTTTGATCGATCAACTATATGTATTTATGTTAAGGGAACTACCGGAGTTGGAGTTGAACTGGAGTTGAATTGGAGTTGGGACTCGGAGTTGAGATACGCGTGGTTAGGTACTAGTATGAATTGTATTTATTTATTTATTTCCACCGGGCTATAGATAACTAGGTCCCTAGGTATACAATGCATGCAAATCATGCATTTCGCCTACCTGCCTACCTACTTAATCTGCTTCTTTCTCATGTTTACTAATGATATATCATAACTTTACTTCATCATGACCCTATAGTTAGAGCCAGGCAGCAGCGTAATAAAACCATTGCAAGCTTAAAACAATTTCCCCCCCTTTTCTTTCTAGTTTCTACTTTTTAAGCCGCATAAGATTCGCCCGACATATTACATAGGTACACGGAAGCGAAGTGAAAAGAAAGACCTCTATCTGGCTCTAGCTCCCATGCACGATCGTCATTGACGAATCAAGATATAGGTGGGCTTGCATGACATATCATCTACGGTGTGAGATCTAATATATCGGATGAATCTGTATGGTTCGGCGCCTTGCCAAGCTGGTGTGTTACAAGTAAGCACACATATATTGATTCTTTAACATTCTACCTTCGGTGTGAAATGAACTAGATAGCCTATTGGCATAGATACATACGCCTAAGTATTATTCTGCCTACCAGGCAAATATTTGCCTAGGTAGACATGTGCCTGGATAACTACTACTGCCCAGCTACACTGTCTCTCCAATAGTTTACAACGGTTACGTTGGAAATAGTTCCCAACCAACTTACGCAGCCCAGCATATTCCCGAAAATACTAAGTACTTCGCAAAAAAAAAAAAAAAAAAAAAAAAAAAAAAAAAAAAAAAAAAAAATAACAAGTCCAAAGGTGAGGAAATTAGTAATGCATCGTATTTCTGTCTATCTAGACTTGCTCTCTAGAGGCGACATAAAGCGAGTTGTCCACGAACCGACCCCGGTAACTCGCACCCCCCGGAATGCACCGCGCCATGCTAAAGTACCTGGCTCGTCCGATCATGCTCGTCGATCGTAGCTGGTCATGCTATAGAAAGTATTTTGAAATGGTCTCCTCGTATCCTTACGCCTTCTTCCTTTCTCCTATCCCCTTAAAACCTCTGCCCCTAGCTCTCTTCTCTTTTCTAGGTCTCTAACCCTCCAACGCGATTAGCGCAATGTGTACTATACAATAAATATACTAATGATGCGCCATAGTAATGTCAATAGATAAGATAACCCGTAGCTTTAAAATTCCCAGTTATCGTCGTCCTCCACCGACTTGATAGCCCAGTTGAACTTCTCACGTAGAGTCTTAGAGAAGAACTTCTCAATAGGAACGTCAAACTTCTTGGCAAAGACAACAGTGAGGCGGGGATCAATGTAGTTCTAGATATCAAGTTAGTATCAATTTCAATAAAAGGGTGTCTCTAAAATAACTTACGATCTTGGATGTACCCAGAGCGACCTCCTTGTTGCCGTCGCGGTCGGCAGCCTGAAGTTCCAGGGTTCTAATACGTTCTTCTATCTTCAGGATGTTGTTCTCAATTTTTTCAACCGTCGGGGCTTTTCCTTCAGCTTCCACCTTCTTAGTCTTATTCTCTTTCTTGAACTTCTTTGCCAGTTCATCCGCAGCTTGGAGGCGCTCCTTGAGCTCCTTATCAGGTAAGGGCTTCTCGCCTTCCTCCTGACGCTTCTGGTTGTCTTTCTCAAACTTCTTCTGAATCTTCGTTCGCTGTTCCTCGACCAAGAAGTTCTGGTGCTCTTGGATCCAAGCTTCGTCAAGATCGGCGTCTAGTTCAAAGTACTCTGCGCCCTTCTTCTTCTTCTGCCTAGGATCCACATCTAAGAGCATCATCTTGTTACGCCACTTCTGGTACTTAAGGCCCTTGATCCGGTCGCCAAGCTTCTCCATCTGTGCTTCATGGCTTGCACCGACCGTCCGCTTGTGATTACAAAGAATAGCGACTTCACGATTGCAATCGTTGTAAAGTTTGATCTTCTCCGCCATGGTATTATCTTCGACTTTCAAGTTCTTGAGAAGGTTCGCCATGGTGTAGGAAGCATTATATGTACGGAAGACCTTCGCTGTCAATCCAGGCATGTAAGAGGAAAGATGTTTGTTCAACTGGGTGGTAGTTAAACGATCAAAGATATCGTCACCCTCCTTCTTTGGCGGCTTCTTGAATACTCGAAGATTCTTGAACACTTGTCGGTCTACTGTGACTTCGTCGTAGAATCTAATACTGTCTTTACCTAGGAAATCGAAAATGACGGTATTGGGCTCTCGAAGGGTGACATGTTCATATTTGAGCGAACAGCAACCTACGGTCTCGGCCTCGTTCTCTGTGTCTTTTTCATTACCAGCTCTCAGGGCAAACTTGTCGATCAGGTAGACGGCCGTGGCTCGCTGACGGTCAGCCATGGCTTCTGCCTTGAGATCTTTCGTATAGTCCTTGCGGATCCTTGCGATGTGCTTCTTCAGCTCTCGAGCTTTCTCAAACTTCTTGAAGTCACTCTGGCCCTTGACAGCACTTGTCGCGCCGAGCATGACATACTTGTATGAGCCATTGATGTTCTCTTGCCACATAGCCAACCATGTGGCTTTGTTGTCGTGCTGAACAGCCTTCCATTTGTGGCCCTCAGGAGGGGTCGGGACCTTTGCTTCCTTTCCGATGTTGATAGTAATCTGCTCAGGCATAACTCGCTTCTTGACCTTGCCAGTCTTGGGGTGCTCGCCACGGCCACGGAACAACCCAGGAGGTTCGACTCTGAAGTTGCCGACCTTTTCTTTGCGACCGTCCCATTTACAGTACATATACGGGGCTTCGATTTTATCTTTCTCGGCCTTCTCAGCCTTCTTTTCGGCAGCTGGGCGCGCCTTTTTCGCCTCGTTCTTGGCGTGATAGTATTCGAAGATAGGCTTGAAGTCTAGCTTAGAGAATTCCTTGATGTCAACCTTGTTACCTTTTCGATCCGTTGCTCCACCTGTCCGGTCAAGCACCTCCTTGAAATCTGCAAAGAAATTCTTCTGGAATGTAGGGTTCTCAACGTTGTGAGTTGAGTTAAGCATCGATCCAAAGAAGCCAGCGACCTCCTCAGCTTCGACATGGAGATTGACCGGAGTACCGTCGTAAATAAGCTTGACGTCTTTTGGAAGGGGTTCGTAAGGCGGCGGGAAGAGGACACCATTGTGCTCAAGAGTGGTCCATTTGATACTGTCGTCCTCCTTCTTGGGTGCATCCCACCAACGGTACTCTTCTTCCTCATCTTCGCCCTCGGCTGGCTCTTCGCTCACTTCCTTTTTGGCTTTCTTGGCTGGAGCTTTCTTGGCTGGAGCTTTCTTGGCTGGAGTAGCCTTCTCGGTCTTGACATTGGCCTTGCTAGGTGCAGTCTTTGCCTTCTTGCGAATAGGCGCGTCGGAATCAGACTCTTCCTTCTTGACACCGTTGGTCTTTGCTTTTCCATTGATACCGTTGGATGATCGCTTCTTCCCCTTTGCGCCTGCTAAGGGTACATCGTCATCGGACTCATCCTTGACAGCCTTCTTTGGAGTAGACCTCTTCGATTTGGCCTCGCTTGCATTGATAGCTTTTGCTTCCTTTTCAGCATTCTTCTCGATAGCCTTCCTCTTAGAAGCAAGTTTCGCAGTCAAGGGCTGGTCATCATCCGAATCTTCAATCATAGCAGTCTCATCAGCAGCAGGTGGTAACTTGGTCTTTCTCTTACTGAGAACCTCGTCATCGGAGTCATCGGGAATGACCTTTCTTTGACGTTTCACCTAATTCGCGGGTTAGCAAAGATGCTTCTACAGTATAGACCTCTTCCAACATACCAATCGCCCATCCTCGGACTCCGACGCGTCCTTGTAGTTCACGTTGTTGGTAGAAGCCCGCGACTTGCGCTTTCCGTTGGCTTGCGGGGACGCATCGTCATTTACCGGCCCGTTGCGAATGGACACAGGGGCGGGCTTCGGTTTCGTAGCACTGTTGTTCATGGCTTTACCTCCGGTCTTGGAATTACTCGAGGCGGAGACTAGAATATCGAAAGGCGCGTTAGTATATGTGAAGCCGAGGTAATTTTGAGAGAGGTGGGTAGATAGATAGGACCGAGTTTCACAGGTGGGATGAAGGAAGGAACGTGAATTTGGTGTATTAGGATGGCGCGAGACAAGTGATATCTAAATGCTGGGAAACAAGTTATAAATTAAAAAAAGAAAAGAGCGACTTACGGTGACCGTTAGTACGAGCCAAAGGCATGTCGTCGTCAGAATCGGACATGTTGAGCGCGCGAGACCGGCGAGTCGCGAAGGCGGGTTGTTGACCTAGAAGGGGATTCGGATAGAAATTTAGAATTCTCGAGGTGAAGGTGCGACGAAAGAGAGCGCGAAAGACGGGTTTAAAGTGAATCTTTGCGATTTTGAAAGGTGGGAAGGGTGGATTACACCGTAGTGCACCACCCTGTTCTATAAGATAAAGAGGACAGACAAGCGAGGAAAGTGAAGAAGAGGGAGAAACGGTGAGATTTGGGAAGGGGAAAAGTCAGAGACGACGAGTGTGAGGACTTGGAAAAGAAGGCTTCATTGAAAGTCTAGCCCGTTAGCCACAGGTAGAGTCCGCAGCGGATCCTATTGGCCAAGTGTTGTCCTTATGAGTGGAGAAGAAATAGGTAAGGACTGGGTAGGAAGAATCCAAGAATGCCCTGCTGCTGCGGCCGGGCTGGTCTTGGTTGCTACGTGCTTGGCTGCTGGCTGCTGGCTGGGCTTGCTGTGCTTGCTGTGCTTGCTGGGCTGCGTATGATAGAAAGCAAAGGAAAAAAAAAAATTGTTAGTGACCCCAGCTCAGGACAACGGTAAAAAGAGAGAAACCCAAAGCAGCTTAGGGCAAATAGAAAGAATGATTAGATAATATAGGTTTATATGAGGTGCATGAGTCGCTTCCGAATTAAGTTACTGTAACTACCTAACTTATATGTATTATGTAGGCAGGCAGGGTGCAAAGGCCACCTGCATAGGAAGAACAAAGAATGAGTTACAAAGTACAAAGTACATTGTTAAATACATTGGCTTTGGTAAGTAAAAGTGGCCCACACCTAACAACCTAGTTCGTTTGGCAATCTGGGGCCCGAGAAATTACCGCGAGATGGGATTGAAAGCGCTAACCTTAGGTAAGTGTGGCCCAGGTTGGAGTGTGGCTCGTGGCTTAGTTCGGGAAACTGGAGAGGGAAGAAGCTTTTGGTGGTGCAAATGTGCCAAAAGAAGATCAAATCGAACCTCATCAAAATAATTGATCCGAGTCACCAATTGATTGCGCTTCCCCCAATCGCATTCGCAATCAACCTTCCCCTAAGGGCTCAGGATACGATTCACCCTCCAGTTCTTCAACCATGCTTTCAAGGGTAGCACGACCGGCTCTGAGAGCTGGAGCTGCGGCTATTCCTGCTCGGTACGTCGGATCTTGATTTCTCGAAAGTGGGATTATGAGGCAATTCGCAGAGGGTCCTCAAGAATAACTCCACAACGCATTCCAATCATGCCTGTTATGTCTGGAAATAGCAATTGTAGAAATAAAAGACGTACTAATACTTGAATTGCTTTCAGTGCCGCCAACAATGGAGCCGCTGGCTACGCTACCCTACGAGAAATCGAAGGTCGTCTAAAGTCTATTAAGAACATTGAGAAGATCACCAACACCATGAAGATCGTGGCCTCCACCAAGTTAACCCGCGCCCAACGTGTCATGAACGACTCTCGAAAGTACGGCCAGACCTCCAACGAAGTGTTCGAATCCGCCGAGACCAAGCCTCTTGAGGGTGAGGGCAAGAAGACCCTGTATATCGTGTGCAGCTCCGACAAGGGTCTTTGCGGTGGTATTCACTCTGGTCTCTCGCGTTTCATGCGCCGACAACTGGCCACCTCCAACCAGCCTGCCGACCTGATCCTCATCGGCGAGAAGTCGAGGGCCCAGCTCAGCCGTACGAACGCCAAGGACATCGTCCTCAGCTTCGCCGGTGTTGGAAAGGATATCCCCACCTTCGCCGACGCCCAGGCCATCGCCGACCAGGTTGTCCAGCTCCCTACCGACTACTCCGACATTAAGATCGTTTACAACAAGTTCATCAACGCTACCAGCTACGAACCTGTGATCGTCGAGGCTTTCTCGGAGGAGGCTATCGCCAACTCCCCCAACTTCTCTGCCTTCGAGGTCGACGAGGAGCTCCTCTCTAACCTCCGGGAATACGCCCTAGCTAACTCTCTCTACTGGGCTCTGGCTGAGGGCCACGCCTGCGAAATCTCTGCCAGACAACAGGCTATGGACGTAAGTTTAACCCATGCCATTAAACTTAAACCCTATCTCAAATTGATAAAACCCTCCGTCGCTAACCGTCTTTTTTCGTAGAACGCCTCCAAGAACGCTGGTGAGATGATCAGCAAGTACCAGATTCTCTTCAACCGAACCCGTCAAGCCGTCATTACTGGCGAACTGGTCGAAATTATCACTGGTGCCACGGCCTCGGAGGACATGTAAAAAGCGCGGGTGATAGAAAAATCTAGATAAGGGGGGGTGGTGAAAACCGATCCAATCGCATCTTCCCTTTGTATCAAAGTACCCCTACTAAGCCAGAAACCCCTCGGCGCTGCCGCCTTGGATTGTATCAATTCGATGAACTAGTTCCTCAGACCTTCTTGCTTTGTCCTTCTTTGTTAATGTGTGTGTGTGTGTGACGCAAGTTCTGCAAGCGACTCAAATAACAACTGAATCCTTGGGATGGAGACATCTGACATATCAGGTAAAACTTTGCGTCTGTCTCTATCTCCTACACCTTGATCTTGGTGTCTTGCAGTAAATCCCCTCCAGGGTCTGAGTCTGCCCTTTGTTGAGATAAGCAAGTTTGTCCTTTCTACATCCCCGTAAATTAGCAAGTAAAACCACCTCTTGATTGGGGGACATATCATAGGCTCTTGAGTTTAAGGGGTTTACTCGCCCTATCCGGAAACGCACCTATATAAGGGTCCTTTAGAGAGTTATGCTTGTTCTAATATAGATAGACCCAGGATATGTTAAAAAAAAGAGCAAACATTAACTTCAGAGCTCTGTAATACAGCTCATCGTGTCTCTCATCACTCAGAGGCGTACCTACCGTGCTATTGTGATACACCGCAGTAATACTTTACTCAACTATCCCGCCCCCTCCCCCCCTTGTATTTGGATTAACTATGTAACTATACTCTATTATATCTACATCACTAGTAGTAGCATATATCTACCTAGGTATCTACCTATCCCCTTCCACGTACCATCACCGTCTATCCATTCCCCTTTGAAGAACCACAGATACAAATCTTTTACCCATGTAATATCCTATATCTACAACGCGAGTGCTCCTACTCAATAATAGGTATCCTGTATCTTCTAATTGTTGACAAATTACTATACTAACTAGGTACGATTAGAAAGTTGCTATCAAGACCATGGTGTGGTATGTATATACAGCTAGCTAGATACAGAGAAAGATAGAATGCTATCTTTAATTATTTTGTCTCTGTGTATAAGCATGCGAAGTTACTATTGTTTACCTGCCTAGAGTATCATTCTACAACCGATCAATATCTGTCTGAATCCATTCTCTTTCGCTACCTCCGAATATCATCCCCATTTTACACGTCCGTAATACTTCTTAACCCTTACTTTATAACTACCTAACAAACCAGAAACCCCTCTAAAATAAGGCAAGCAGGCATACATCACAACGTTCCCATAACCATCACAATCACTCCGTCAAAGGCACAAGTCACAATTACGCTGTGGCCCAAAGGCATACTTAGATAGGTAAATGGCATCGCAATAAACGTATTTCAAGGCCACGCCTTCGACTTCTTTCTAACCTAGTATAAAAGAACTTCCCTTCGGCCGTGGCGAGTAGCTAACCTCTTATGTACCTAATGTATGTACTTGGGGAATGATCAACCACATGCCTCCCCTCCCCTTCAACGCCAACCCCCCCTTATGACTACTTCCGATGCAAAGCCCGTTACGCCAACGACAACGACGGCAACAACAACAACGTAAATGTGACTGGCCTCTCTTTCTATACACGCTAGCCCCTTGGGCCAACACCTCGTAGTAAAGCTTTTTTGTACAACTCCTACCTCTATAAATCGAGGCATCATCCCAGAGTTTTTGGTTATGTATGGTACCTATGTATGTAATTGGAAAGGGGGGAAAGCCTGATCGCAGAGTTTTCTTATTCCCCCATGTCGATATCACTCCCCTCGCTCTCAGCGTAGTTGCTGACCTTCGCTCGTCTCCGTTCCCTCCCGCCCTCACTAGAAGGACTCCCTTCGCCCCCAAGGACAAGCTTATGGTCTTTTTCATATTCGGCCCGCACCACGGGGTAGCGTTGATCCCACTCCTTCACTTTCGCCTCCCAGACCTTCAATGCCTCGTTATACTTCTGCTTTTGATCTGCTGCTTGATCCTCGAACGGCTTTCGATCTTCGGGGGTCGCTTCTTTCCACATTTTACTCGTCATGACTCGTACTTCATTAGGACCCGGCTTGCCCTTACCAGCTCGGCGTCCTTCCGCACACCGCTTACGTGCCGTCTCGAAGAATGCCTTACTAAAGAGGAGATAAGCATTCCCCGCAACTTTCTGAGGTCGCCAAGGTCGCTCCCCAATTTTTTCTACGACATGTTGCCAAACAGCGGCTTCGTATTCATCAATACGAGCCTGCTTGCTAGATTTAGGAGAGATGGCCGATGGGGCATCACTAGGCTCTTTGCGTTTTAAACCCTGGGAGGAGAAAGCGGGCTCTTTCGGTAATACCAATGGAGTAGGGACCTCTATCTGGCCGATCATGGCATCGATTACTTCCGACGCTACGCGTAGTCCAGAGAGATATGCACCATGTACCGTGGCCGGGTGAGTATCGGTTGTGTGCTCTCCCGCGAAGAATAGGTTACCAACTGATTTAGCCATTGTTTGATAGTCGTCTGGGCGCATTGAAGGGCCGGCAGAGGAATAAGATCCTCGCGCAAATTTGTCAGAACCCCAGCGCGTGACGATTGAATGAACAGGCTGGGGAACTTTAGCACCGTAGACGCTCCGCAAGACCTCGGTAGCTTCAGCCACAAGCTCATCATTTTTAGAATGTTCAGTGTCAAAGCCAGCGTCTCCGGCCATCAGTCCAATGAGAACCGGGATGCCACTCGTATTTGACGTGTTAAACCACTGGAAACAACGCCCGCGCTGCGAAGTGTAGTCAGACTGCTTGAGACTGTGGCGACTATTTGGGGTTCGGAGACAACCAAAGATGTCTCTGCTCGTATCCCAGAAAGCTTCCGCATAGACGAGAATAATTTTGTTAAGGATGCCGTAACCTAAACGGCTAATTGCACCTGCTTTGGAGGGAGGCAGAGGGGGATTGAATTCAACATTACCGTGCTTGAGAACTCCAAGAGGAATGGTAGATACCACATAGTCTGCCTCCAAAGTCGAGCCGTCCTCACACTCAACACGTGCAGCTTTTAGTCCATCGGGATCGTAAAATATTTGCTTGACGCTGGTATTTTTCCGGACGTCTAGTCGCGAAGGCATACTCGCTAGACCCCACGCGACATCTTGGTAACCACCGATTACCATTGTGTGTTTACCTTCCCATTCGTTACCAGCATCAATATCCCAGCCTCCGATACTTAGTTGGCTGTAATTGGTAGCGTTGCTATACTCAAGATTGGCTATGTGCCAATTCATAAGTCGAAAATCTTGGGGAGTGAGGTCAACAATATTTTTGTATTGTGTAATTGCCTCGTCCATCACAGAGCCGAGGGTGGCATTGGGCGCCTTCGCTGCTGCCTCCAGGTTTAAATCGTAGTCTTCCGTCACATGCTCTTTAAGTGCCCAACCCATCAGACGTGCTTTAAAGGCAGCCTTAAGAGTAGCTGGCGTACCCGGCTCAACATGGGTCCTACCCGTTGCTCGATCCGTAGAGACAGGGACGAGACTGATCTGAGGTCCTAAACTCTGCTCTGAGACCGGCGGTGCTTGCGGGAGAGCAGCTGTAGCCTCTTCAACCTGGGCGATGGTCTTTTGACCTTCAGCCGAACTATCCCGGCCTTCGTCCATCAAATCCCTGTTACCTTCGATGAGTTTGGACGGCGGGTTCTTAAACTTATAGTCGCTTACTCGTTCGAGGCAATCATTGTAGAGCTTCTCGACAAGACGATCTCGCACATCATCTACAGCCTTGCCATTAGCGTCGTAAAGAGTGGTGTCGGGTCGTAAAGCGTAATAAGGTAAGGCCATTTGCCCTCTCACTAGAATATTAAGTGGATTGCCTCGCTCGAATCCAGTAATAATCATGCCCCCACACTCAACACTATGTCGCCGACCTTGGAATCCTATCAGATGTTGACTTTTGCTGCCATCGAGTGCACGTGAATACACGCGACCACCCAGGCGATTTCGTCCCTCGAGGACGATTACCCTTGGGGCTTCCTCTCCCAAATCCCGAAATTGTTTTTCATATTGGCCAAACAGGCTCTCTAGCTGCCTCGCACACCCTAGACCAGCCATTCCGGCACCAATAACAACCACAGTCTTTCTCTTTTTGCTCAGATTGGATTTCGTGGACCGCTTCTGAGTTAAAGGGGCTTCGGCACAGCCAAAGTTGATATATCCCGATCGGACGAGCCAGTCGTAGCATACACTTGCGGCATCAAACCACCTTGAATCTTTAGCACATCCAATGGCTTCCTCGCGGGAAACTCCGATTCGGGGGTTATTCAACCATAACCGTAAGATACCATTTCGAATGTTCAGATAGGTGGTTACCTGAGCATGACTGAGATGGCTCCTCAACATCAAGTACTCATCCTGATGTAGCGCATAAGGATTTAATCTAGAAGACTCGGCTGCGGCTATGCATTGGTTGGCATAATCGTGCGGAGAGATGTCTGTCGGGATAGATACTCGTGGTCGCACATCAAACGGGCGTCTTTTGTTCTTGGTGGTTTTCTTATCGAAGTATGTCTTCAGCGGCTCTTGTGATGTATCCACTTCAACCGGCGTCGTCGCTTTACTGGAATGCGATGACGACGGTAGAGATGTTAATTCTGACTGATCTGAGACAGCTGAAGCTGATGACTCGAATGAATTTCCAGAGTTTCTGTGAACCCTCGGATATTTGGAATCCATTAATAGCGATTGACTGTGATGAGACCTATTATCTGTTTAGGATATAGAAACATGACACTAGAGTTTCGAGTCTATGACGGGGGAGTTATCAATTGCGGACATGTCACATGAGAGACTTACGAGGGATCTCGTCGTGATACAGGCACAGAGGCCGTATTGTCCGGAGATATATCCATATCGTCAATTCGAACAATTATTTCAGATTCTGTTTTTGGAGTATCTCCCGACGCAGACAACTCGGGCTTATAAGAAGTGAAGGTGTCCGCAAGGGAGCCCGCGAGTAGAGCTGCTGGAAGAGTTCTCGTTATATCAGCGGGAGAGGCAAGAATTGATTCTAGACGATGGTCCAATTTCTCTAAATCCATTAGAGGGCCCGATCCTATGAAATTACCCTCCTCCAACAGGACTTCCTGAGTGCTGCTCATAGCTGACGAGCTCAGATTCCGTGTTGGCCGGAGACATACACACGCATCGATATATGGGTATGAGCGAAGTCGTCCGGGATTCGTGTATTAGGAGCTTGGCTAAGACTCCCATTGAATTATCAAGTATATCGTCTTAGATTGGTTGTAGAAAACTGACACTGTAATGTCATGCTGACTACCGGAAGTTGTCGGTATAACCTAGACTTTGGATTTTGGACTTCTTCTTTGGATTCTAAGGAGCCTTGTTAGTCGACATACAAAAAACTTGCCTCATCTTGATTTGGAGGTTTTATTAAAAAGTATCGAATGATCACGCACAGTAAAAATAAGCGGGTCTCGGTACTGTACCCATACGAAATAATAGATCTCGACTTGGACTATGATAGGTCTGATTTGGTTGTAGGTCTCGAGACGAATTAAAGAATTGGGACTTGTTTCAATGGTTCGAATAGTTCGAGAAATATTATTTGCATTAATAGAGAGTTGGGGGAGATACCCTTTCGGTTTCAATAAACCAATCTCGAAGGGGGGAAGAAGTGGCAGAATGTACGAAGTAGTATGTTAGTAGGTAAGATTCAATTGTAAGAAGGATAGAGACAGGCTTCGGTACATGTACATATTAGAGACCCGGGAGGTATTCAAATCTGCATAAGTAATGCGATATACTTACATGTACTGAATTGTTCCTCCTGATCTTGCGCTAGCCGCTAACCCACTTCAATTTTTGGTCTTCTAGGGTCGGTGCTCCGTGCTCCCCGCCGCTAAACTTCACGTGATTCCTACAATCTTCCCGCGTATTATTGTAAATTACATACGTCGTCTCAGACAATCGCCATCTACCTATTCCACTTACATGCCTTCAACCAGGAACTCGCCTTCAACAATTGACCCTAATAAGTATTCGTAGTAGTCGACCTTAGTATCCTCGCTTCATGTCGTACCGCATCTATCAAGAGGTAAAATGCGCACAACTGTTAGAATAAGTATGATGTCAGATCTATCCTCGATTCGCATTCGCTAATATTCCTTGGCCTAGATCTGAATAAACCTCATCCATCATACTAAGCATATTCATTATGCTCCTATTCCTTGGAGCCAGCAATTATATATATATACACATAAATCAGAGTCGCCCTTTTCGTATGGTCGTATTTTAAGAGAGGACTTTTACCATCGTCTTGGTGAAATCAACGCATGGGATATAATTCGCAACAATTAGGCCGTAGACGAAGCTGCAGCCGCAGGCTTAGGTGGCTCCCTTGCAAATGATTTCTTCTCTACTGCAGCATCCATCATCTTATTCCCGCTAATAATTGAAGTCGTGCAGATTACAATATTTCTTCGGGCTAAAAAGAACCTTGTCAGTTGATCTGAAAGAGCGTATCGTAGGGGTAAACTGGCCACCGACCTTCTTCCTTTTTTGCGATAAATCGTAGCGCAGCGATCTCGGTGAATGTTATCCCTCCCACGAATACAACAAACACCGTCTTCTTTTCGCCCCCTCCGGATAATAGAGCTCGGGCTTTGACTGCTTTGTCTTCGCCCTTTTGTAGCTCATCAAACGTCTGGCCCCGTGCATGTTTCACGGCCTCATCAAAACCTCGCCACCCTTGTGCACCGCTACTAGCAGCCGTGCTTGCGCCGGTCGTCCCATTGCCACGTGTGATGGAAAGAAGGTATTGCTTCTGCAGTATACACTGTACGAGACGAATCGAAAGGGGCGCATAGCCGCTATACACGTAGGCGATATCATTGGGATCGTGCTCATTAACTTCGTCAACGATTAAACGTAGCTGCTTGCGTAAGTAAGCGTAGTTCGTCTTAGTCCCCGTCGTGGTTCCTGAGCCGGGCATGGGGATCATGCTTGCCATAGGCGAAGTGCGAGATAGGAATAACTGTAATTTTTCTAGGTTAACTAAGGTCAAGAAATGTTGGTATCCGTAGCCTTCTAATATTAAGCGTCTAAAATGATCGAAGTCCTTGGCTTTGATACCACCGGATATGCATGAATATATGCACAAGAGCCTTAATATTTCTTGCAGTGGCACGTCCCTTGCTATTAACTCTTCGATAGCCTCAAACTGGGAACTAGGATCGGCACCTGCAGCGAGGTTCTGTTGGACCTCTAACATGCGACTGAATTGGTCTGACCGTGTATGTTTCATAATCTCTTCGGCAAGCCCAGTATGTATCTTCAGGCTTTGGTGCTCTGTTTGATAGCCAGGCAACTTCTTCACGAAATCTTTAAGTTCTGCAGTGGTCTTAGACGCATGGCGACTATCATAGTCGCTTTGCAACCTTCGGGCAACCTTGTTGAGAAGTGTACCGACAATTGCGAAATTTGCATCGCGAAGTCCATCGTAAAGCTTATCTGAAGAATCCAGTTGTATTTTACGCTTCCTTGATGGCGTACTGGCTGTTGGAGGAGACGTGCTTTGGGATGCGGGTTGCGGCGGAGCTCCCACAATAGTAGAATCGATATCGGCTTGATTATTACGGATCCCCCAGACCTCATCGATCAGCCCTTCATACGTCAGTTGCGTGAGTAATGGTGTAACGAAATCAACTTCGCGATCGATCAATATGACACTTTCTATTGTGTTGCTTGGGGTAAGCCCAGACCGGGTGCTTTCACTTGCGTCCTCTCCAGCTAGTATCTCCTGTCGCATTCTAGTGAGCAGTTCTGCTACACGTTTTGCGTTGTCGCCCTTGCCAATGACGCGCGGGAAGAGTCCATGTTTCGACTGAATCCCCATTAAGGCTTTCGCCATTAGGAATGTCGGTGTCGTATCTTTAAACAAAAAAAGATCTCGAAAGCAGTCATCGAGCTCCAGGGATAGGACATCTCGCTCAAGCGGGAAGAAATATAACGGAAGCTCTGCAATATTGACATCGCCTAGTACACCAGCTTCCTCTAAGAGCTTATCGGATACCAGAGTACGGCGGGGTACCCAGAAGATGTGGAATTCGTGACCGGTCTGGCTTTCGCGTTGGAGCCGCTTAATATGTTCTACACTAAATGTTAGCACGTTATGATGGTATCTCGCTCATTCACTTTGGTGAAGGAGACACTATAGGTCGTGCTCATAATGTCTTCATTTTGGGCGATATTGACTGACGTCGTGAGTTGGGTAAATGAATCCATGACGTCTACTGAGAGCCCGTAATTCTTTGATGTTGCGAAAGATGCCGTAAGGTTGAAAGTAGAATTGAGGGTGAGGGGAGAAGGAAGAGACGGACCTGCTATGGATTGAGCATGGCGAGCAGATTCGCCCCGTGCCATAAACACGACATTGCGTTGGCTCGTGTCGGCATTCTTATTTTCGAGGATGAAGAATTTGTCTACACCGTAATCTTGTAGGGTTGATACCTTCACTATGATACCGATTGGACCAGCTAAGCTACGCTCGATAACGAGGTTCTTCTTCCCGCGAACCTATAAAATCCTGTTAACCCCGACTAAATGAGGTAGAATAGGTTTAAAAGGCAGCCTTACTTACGCCTTCGAGAAGATAAAGAAGGTCCTTTCGAGCCTTGTCTCTGACCTGCTCAGCATCGAACCCCACATGAGGAGCCATCATGAGCTCTTCATGGGGGTGGTGGTTCTGAGCGAAAGAGACGGTGTGAAATGTTTGGCGGGTTCGCAAGTTGTGAGTTGTAAGCTAGAAGCGTGAAGCTGGAGTTTGCTTGGAGGAATTACAAATTGAACTGGGGGGTAGCTTGTTCTGATTATCGGTCGCCTTGTCAAGCTTGCAGAACTTTGGGTAAGGTTAGGTGGGGTTCGACAAGCTTATCGCTTAGCCCATTTCAGTTAGCCCCGCGGTTAGAGACACATTTGTACCATAGTACAGCAGGAGGGACACGACGTCACAGCTCCGCTCTATATAAAAACCATGTACCTACAGGTAGGTATGCATATTATGCCTTTATCTACCCTAGCTACATGTACCTACCTAGGTATCTACATGTAGGTAAATAAGGAAGTTTAATATACGTGCTCGAAAGATATTGATTTGATTAGAGAATTTGCTAAGTTATTGGTTGAATTCAACGCGAAAGCAACATCTAACTACGGCATTGTTATGTACCTAGGTATGCTAGGAATGTCCTCAAAGTGCTATGCATGACTCCGGTGTCACGAATTATTCAGAGAAAACCCGAATCTTAAAGCTAAGATATAGTCACTCAGGATGTATGATTATTATCGTAGTCGTTAAAATGCTAATTGAAGGAATCTTCGCTCCTATGTAAATGTTTTACTTTGATGGTCGCATGCTGCCTATCCACGCAATGTCTATCAGCTTCGCGCTGCTAATATCAGTTTAAGAGAATTCAGCCTCACTGGATGAATCTCCCACACCTTAAGGTGTCCAACAAAGTACACTTTGTAAATCTAGTCCAGGCAACAGTTATGCAAGTGAAACGAGGTGCTTCGAGTCGTAGCGAGTCGCCTAGTTGTGAAACGGCGAGTGGTAACCCTAGTAGGGAATATAGAGGTTGGACACGATGGTTTTATACGGTGTTATCGTGATAATAAAAATCGATGTCTCTAGGTCGCAAGCGGTTTCCGCGTACGAATTCCTCGTCTCCAGGAGGGCGTTCATTCTTGGTGTTTCCTGTCAACATGCTCTGGATGCTCATGCACACACTTTCCACGTTCTGGACAGGGCTCCATCCTTGCGATCCGAGCAAGTCGAGACATATGATTCCATTGGAGTAAATGTGAGGGTGCATGGGTATCGGGCGGGTGTCCAGCTTGACGAAAGTTACCTCGGGGGGTTCTATTACATTCACATTAGTTAGTCGTCTCCGGTAGAACGGATAGCGGAAGCCCATACCAATGGGATACGAGGTGCTAAACTTGAATTTTAGACGGTACGTCTCGCCCGCATAAATGGGATTCTGGTCCAGAACCTGGATATCCAGAAACCACTCTTCAAGGTTATCTGCAGAGACTAAAGTAATACCAGGAGGTAAGCTGTTCGAGATCTGAAGATCGGGATCTGGTTAGCAATGCCCATATTATCTACAAGAACATTAAATAATTATAAGAAGAAATAATACCTTAGCCAACTCCTTCGTCAGTCTTCTCGGACCCAAGTTGGCCATCTTGACACCAGGAACAGGCACGCGAAGCGGCGCAAGTGGATTGATGCTCGATGTTGAGGGGCACAGTTGTACTCGGTTTTTATCGCTAATCAGATGTAGGCTAACCCCCCACGAATTAAACTGTCTGCCAAACTCAAGCGAACTTGAAAAGTAGCCCGAACAAGCATTAAGCGATCGGATGCGGTCAAGGAACGAGGCTGCAGTAAAAGAATTTATTCTGGGCAAGTTAGACGATGCACCGGGGGCGACTTGAAAAAGCTTAAGCTCAGATTATGTACCTTGTAGGTTAAAGTGGCTAAGTCAAATCGAGGTGTACATTGTCTGTCCAACTTTAAGCGCCTCCGAGACCAAAGATGGCAGGTATAGTGAATAAAATGACCGATCTGTTCGATACTGTATAACTTTTTTGTTACAGGATGCACATTTAATGTATGTAGTGTATATGTATGTAGGAAGTGAAGTTCCTCAACCTAAGAGCTTAAAATAGAGTTGCCCCGCAAAGTCAACAAAGCTACCTGAAGAAGGCGCGTAGTGTTCGGCCTGACTGCCAGGTGACGTTGGTATTTATACCGAGTTTAGGTACTTACACGAGTAGCCTATGGATCCTGGTTTATCGATAATAAGCGCCTTGCAGGTGACTCCTTCCCATTAGCGTATCAGGCAGGAGATAGGTTACAGTTAGTTGAGACGCATAAGAGGAAACATCATGTTAGAACGGGTCCGGTATTGTATAACCGCCATGAAGAAGGCAGGTAGGTTGGAGAAAAGAAAAGATACTTTAGGTAGATTCTATTTTATTACAAGCACAAAAGTGAATATTAGATACTTACCTAAGGCACGTTAAACAACATTATTTACTTTGAATAATTAATCCTATAATCTCACATTATTATTGTATATATATACAATATAAATCATCTAAAACTCCGTGGATACATTGAAACACCTTAGTCATATACCTGCTACACTTTACTTTAAGGATGCTCCGCTTCAAGTTTCTTATATAATTCTTTTTTCGCCTGTGATACGGCCGTTATTGTCTGCACTACTTACGTTATTACGCATCCTCAAGAGCGCTTACAACTTACATACGCGGTTATCCAAATGAATAATGATGTAGGCAAAGCGACCTTTCTTATCCTCTTCACCTCGAAGCTTACATCCTAGAGGGTGGCATTGGCAACTCACGGTTGAATCTCGAACTAGGTACCCTAGGGCCTAACCTACATAGGAGGATTATGATGGTTATGATGCTCAGCCACAGATGCGTATATCTCTCTGTGAGGCAACCCAAGGATGGCTTCCATGCTACCGGGGTACCTAAGGTAATGATGGCGCGAGCTGGTGGT
This sequence comes from Daldinia sp. EC12, assembly GCA_002120325.1. Classification (NCBI taxonomy): domain Eukaryota; kingdom Fungi; phylum Ascomycota; class Sordariomycetes; order Xylariales; family Hypoxylaceae; genus Daldinia; species Daldinia sp. EC12. Next base: position 334,964 of record KZ112943.1, read on the forward strand.
GGCCGACATGCCGGATTCCGAGGACAGCATGAACCGGGTTACCTACCTTACCTACCTAGGTACCTAATTACAACACTCGAACCACCCATTGAATTGAATTCATGGGCAATGAGCTATTGGGGAGTTATTGAATTGGGACAGCTCCAGTATTGCGGCTGAGCAGCCACCCTAACACGGACACACTATTGAGCGTTACCTAATACCTGATACCATCAGCAATAGTGACGATGATGGCTGGGATGCACAAAGCTGCCTCTGGATAGGCGCAATACGCCAATACGCGGTATTCACAACCCCACCTGGTTGGACAAGGTACCCGGCAAGGCTTTTTTTCCCAATTCATCACATCATATCACATAACACATGCATAGGGATAACTGTAAGGTAAAAAAGTAAGGTAGACAGGAGAGATGGCTAACACAAAAAGGTTACCTCTAAACTCAGCCTACCTAACCGGGAGGTTATTTGCAAACCACATGGGAGTATATGTCCTACTGTTGGTGTACGTATGGAACGTATGGAACGTACAGATCAGATATATTTCTCCCGTTCTCTCAACTCTCTCCCCGCCGTCCGAAAACAATTTTTTTTTTTAAAAAAAAAAAAAAAAAGATTTACACAAACTACTTCATCCCTCTACATCAAGTGATCAACGAATTAACACGGCAAACATCGGCAACTGCATAACAATAAAGCAGAAAACCCCCTCGCTCCAATTTTTTATAAGAGTCGATCGAAATTCAGCTGTTCTTACCCAAAACAGCTAAATAATTAAGAAGAGGGGTCCATCAAAGACGGGACCATCAGAGAGAGGGGCCGCTTTACCACTTACTACTTACCACTTTACACTACATTACAGGTCTTACACTGGACGCATTGGAAGCTTACCCCATAGTGTAAGTACTATTACATTTAATAAAGTACGAGTACAATTACGTATACGCGTATTGTATGGTATTTTACATCAGATCCCCGTACCCGTACCCGTACCCGTACCTAAACCTAGACCCAAGACCCTGCTACCTCTATCTTACAACCAACCCACTTGCGACCAGCATCTGGGCAATTCAATTCATTCAATTTTCCCTTTACAAAAAAAAGCCCAATACTTTGTCGTATGGTACCTAACATATTTCTGACCTGCATACATTAGGTACAGAAACCGTTATCTCAGAAGCTGAAGCCTCGTTGTCTTTTTACGGCCTGTGCTTTCGCTCTTCTGTAATTTCGATCCTTTCTACCTTTCTACTTAACATCAATCTATCTCTCTCTTCTCTCCTCTTCCTTCTTTTAAGAGGGGGATCGTTCCTATCGACTTTCAAACTCCACGAACCTGTCAGCCAAAATAGCACAAGGCCAACCTAAGAAGCCCCTCACTATTCATCGCTTCTTCCCCTTATCCAAATTACCCCACGTCGCAATGAGCTGTGAGTTATCTCTGCCCTTCCTCACTTGCCATCTTTATTCCCCCAATGCCTAATGAAATGTGATTTCCCTCTTTATTCCAGGGAAAAACAATAAAGTCATATCGGCTATGTCCTCGTCGGTTCGCTCGTTGCTGGTCTCAATCCCTTCGTCGAAGCGTTGAGTGTATAATGCCAATCTCAAAGCCACTATTTACTAATTACACCATGCCCTTCTAGTAAACGCGATGTTCAGCAGCCTTCGAGGCCAGCCAGAGAGCTACGAGAAAAAGGCAAAATACAGATTTGGTCGAACCCTTGGTGCGGGTACATACGGTATCGTGCGCGAAGCGGACAGCCCCAATGGCAAGGTCGCTATCAAGATCATCCTCAAGAAAAATGTCAAGGGGAACGAGCAGATGGTCTGGGACGAGCTAGATATGCTCCAGCGCCTCAAGCACCCACACATTGTTCGCTTCGTGGATTGGTTCGAATCGAGAGTATGTTCTATGTTCTGCTACTACTAGACCAACCCATAAGCATCCTGGAGCGGACTTCAATTGACTCTATTATCTATAGGACAAATGGTACATTGTTACCGAGCTGGCCACTGGCGGCGAGCTTTTCGATCGCATTTGCGAACAAGGCAAATTTACCGAAAAGGATGCTTCACAGACCATTAGACAGGTACTTGACGCCGTTGACTACCTCCACGATAGAAACGTGGTGCACCGAGGTATGTAGACGAAAAACGGAAACGCAAGCAGCGATATAGCAGTCATCTAACTATGCAATTAGATCTTAAGCCCGAGAACCTCCTCTACCTTAGCAAAGACCCCGACTCCGACTTAGTCTTGGCGGATTTCGGAATTGCAAAGATGCTTGATACCAAGGATGAAGTCCTTACCACAATGGCGGGTTCTTTCGGCTATGCGGCACCAGAAGTAATGTTGAAGAAAGGACACGGCAAACCCGTGGATATGTGGTCGCTAGGTGTCATCACTTACACTCTTCTCTGCGGGTACTCTCCTTTCCGCTCTGAAAACCTACAAGACTTGATCGACGAATGCAGTAATGGGAAGGTGGTTTTCCATGAGCGCTACTGGAGAGATGTCAGTGACGATGCGAAGGACTTTATTTTACACCTCTTGCAGCCGAATCCGGATAACAGATGGACCAGCAAGGTATGCGACCCTCATTTTCTCCCCTGGTTCCCCCCACTTTCATATTAATATTAGTATTTCTGTAGCAAGCACTCAAGCACCCCTGGCTCAGCGGCGAAAATGCTACCGACCATAACTTACTTCCTGAGATCAAGGCATACATGGCCAAGGCAAGACTTCGCCGTGGTATCGAACTTGTCAAATTGGCAAACCGGATCGAGGCGCTCAAGTTACAAGAAGACGATCCAGAAAACCCAGACTTCGTTGACGATTCGGTGGCTCCAGCCAGCGAAGGAGCAGGCAAGCCTACGTCACCGAAACAGGAGACCGGCAAAGGCAAGCTTACACGCGCCATGAAAGGTGCTATCTTCCGCGAGATAGTTCTAGCCAAGGTTCGCGAGATGAAGGAGCAGGAGCAGACCCTAAAGATTACGGAAGAAGTAGAAAAGGAAGCGAAACGAAGGAGTTTCCACGGTTGAGCAAATGAGACCTAAATTGCGTTAGACGCAACTTGGCAATATATTAGATACCCCCTTTCATACATGGAAGGGCCGCAGAAGAAGAAGGGAAGGACAGCGTGGAATCGTGTTTTTTTGGTCACAACTAGGTCTCGTCACCATGCATCGCATCGCATTGCATTGCAGGGTCTGATGAAGATGGAAAAGAAAAAAGTGGTTGGCTATTCATTTTTTTTTTTCAAGGGAATAAGAGAGATCCTCTCCCTTGTCGTCTTTTTTTTCTCTCTCCTTCTATATCCTGTTCCCTACCGATATCCGTTTCGCGTTTTCAATTAGAGTTCGTTGAGCTTTTGTGTGTGTGTGCTTCAAACAAATTACTAAAGTTTTCGTGCTTTTCGTGCTTCTCGTGTAGTAGTAAGCAATCCCCTTGAGGTTTATCAAGGCGTCTGGGATGTGGTGCTGTTTCTTGCCTTTGATATCTTCGATGTTGTCATCGTAATTGTTGTTGCGCATCTAAGTGAGTAGGTTCTATAGAATAGGTACCTAGGTAGGTATGTAGTTACAAGTGACAAGATTCGTTCTATTCTGTGACCGTGGTTCAGTTCGGTTATACTACAAGTGTTTCACGGGGTTATGAGACAACGCAGAGCTTATTTGGCAGGATTTATTATTTTACTTGAATTAGGGTTGTATGTGCGTATATACGTGTTAACAACGTAAATCATTAAATGTACCTAAATCTTCCTTCTCCCCTCTCGTCCCTTGCTTGAGTTCCATTTCCGTTCGAAGGTATTTTTAAATGGGAACGAAAACGGGACGGGGGTGAAGGTGATATCGCGCGGAGGGGATCGCCTCGTCCCGCGACGATAACAACAGACAACTGACATACACGTACAAGTATTTCCATTTCCTCGTGCCAACTTCATCACGTCTTTTAGTCCTTGTTTCCTTCAGCAAAGACTCCTTTTCTCCTCGCAGCTATATGTTATGTTTGTCGACCCCTCCATCCCTCCACCTCTCTCCTTTGATTTGGCTGAATTGTGCCGTCCCGATAATAGTTTTGCTCTGGGCGGCCTCGTAGCCGGGTATAATAAACTAGTTACCACCTGTGATAATAGAAAAAAATATAAAGAAAGAAAAAACCAGCGACGAGGACAACATGCTTCCCCTTCATCGGTTTCCGTCGCATGCGGTTTTAACTCCAAACTCCTATTTCCCTACTAGGGTATCGCCCCTTTCCTTCCGTATCCTTCCTCCTCAAAACAGACGAATAGAATAAAATGTACTACTGGGTGCACAATATACAAAGCAAGAATCGAAATAAGCGTAATCCGTCTTTCCAATATGTGGACAGCTCAGAGTTAGCGTCTGGGTTATACGGCCACGCTAAGTTCACACGAAAGTGGCGATGCCGATTTAGTGCATGCATTTGCACTGCCAGATCTTGTGCTTGGCGTGAAGAGCATCCTATGCAAGTTCGCCAAGGACTTGTTCTCGCAGGGCTTCGTATCGCCGGCTGTCGAATCGCTTTCTCTTCCACCCGTTGGCGCGCAGGCGCTCTATGCGTTGCCTCAAAGCCTCGTCAGTGCATCGGATTGTTGAGGCTGCAGATGCCGGTCGAATGATGGCTCTAGGATTATCTTCTGGACTGGGTGAGTCGGTGAAGCGGTCTCGATTGCCGGGGGCTGTCCACGGAGGTGATGCCTGGCTTGATCCTGAACCTGATCCCATCTCGATAGGTAGAGTGTTGGCGCGAGTTAGTCGCATTCCACCGAGCGGTGAAGGCGCGGGGGAGGTATCTCTCGAAAATGCTGGTGGCTCTGATGCATCATTGGGCTCAGCTAGTAAAGCCTCGACTCCATCGCGATGCCAAGAGACTTGTGAGCGCAAAGCAGAAAGCTGCGCACACATTCTATTCATAGACCGTGTCTGCAAAAAGGCATCGAGATTAAATTTGTCGTCTGCAATGCTGAGCTCTTCGGCAGGCTGGGGATCGCGAGGTGCGGGGCGCTCTAAGACTTCGGGTTCGAGCTCAGGAAGACTTTCTAGTTCTTTGGACTCGAGTTTCGAAAGAGGTGCTGACTTCACCTTGCCTGATGAAAATAGAGGAAGAGAGCTATCCGAGTTGTGAGGAAAGATATCATCCTCCCATCCTAAGGTAGGACTATCCGGGCGAATATATGGCTCAGGTTGGAATTCGATGAGGTCTGTTAGTCCGGAAAAGGAGACCTTCTTCTTAGCTTTCACCCCCGGTTTTGAACTTGGCTTTACGACGGCCTCATCTCCCGTTGAGCATACCGAAGTCCTAGGTGAGGAAAAGGTAGTGCTCGAAACTGACGATCGTACACTAGGCGAGAAACCTGGTGAGTGCAGGCTTGAGGTAGTAGAGCACGATGACGCAGATCTCGTCTTCCGAGCTATGCTTTCCTCTGTGTTTTGTATTAACGCTTCGGCCTTACTGTAGTGAGTTTGAGCATCGCGGAGTAACCTGGTTCGGTAGGTGGATGAACACGATAATGGTCTGGCGCATAGCTCAAAAGAAGACGCAGCATAAAAGTGCAAATAAATCAGGTAAAGAGGTTCCACATCAGACGTATCTTTGAGGTTATCTAGAATCTCGCAGCATCTTGCTGAGCAAGCTCGGTACTTATGGTTGAGATACTTCCGCTTGATCTCATCTATAGCATCTTTCCAGTCCGCGGTCGTGAGTGGGACGATAGGTAGGGGTGATTGGATAAGAGAACCCCGTCTTGCTGTCTTAATGGCTGGTAAGGATTGTTGTCGGCGATGAATTAGGGATGATGGCGGAGATGGGGTTGAAGATGGAGTCAGTGATGCTCTTCGACTGGTCTCCGTTGAAGAACTGACGGCTGATTTACACGCCGCGGAGGCCGGTAGTAACAAGGGTATCAATCCACTCATAGTTTTGGTTGCTCAAGCGTTTCCTGTCAAATTTTAAGGCGTGTTGGCGATTCGTGTTGCGATAGTGAACACGCCCTGCATTCAGCGAGGGTCCACGTGAATATACCCTCTTTCGCTATCCGATATTGAACCAAGTGAGACAGAAAGCTGAGAGAGGTTCCTGAGATGAGGTCGGACGGTTATGCAGGCTACCGAGAACTGAGGCAGCACGACTAGATTTTCATCGGAGAATCACACAACAAGTGGCGAAGTGCGTGAGACTGTATACCTTCGAGTAAGCTGGAAATCTGTGAGACCGAGAGTTGATGATTGATATTCGGGTATGGTAAGCGACAATCGAGGATCCGGACTAAATGACAGCTGTAATTCGACAATATCGGAGTAGCCGTAATTTAATTTTCCATGCAACTTCCGATGTCCCTGACGCGTCAACCGTCTCTGTGGCAACTCCGAGCAAACCCGTATCGTCGACAACGCTCAAGTTACCTGAGTCAGAAGAAGCGTATCCCGAGAAACTGTCCAGTCAGGGTATTTCAGCTTTTTTAATCAACCCTTAATCCAACAAGGGAATATGATATCCTCCGAAGCCGATAGAAAATATTAAGCCCGGGTTACTAAAATGCTTTTTGTTTGGCTGGCTGGTTTTTTGGACCCCTTTCGTGCCGTTGTGAGGCGGCTGGAAAATACAAAGTCGATAAACGCGGGCTGGGGGGATTTGACACAAACACCTCACACTTTTCAAGCGCCTTTCAAATTGATAGATTCGATTGAGAAAGCCAAAGTCCGAGAGTTTAAGATGACGACATAAACGAAAGCCAACAGGGCCAGGTTTACGTACTGTACAAAAAAGTATATATCTAGTAATAAACTCGAAAAAGAAGAAGCAAAAGAGCTGCAGATGCGGAACAGGGGTTGGTTGTCCCCGTTGACGCAAAATACTATCAGAAACTGTCAGAAGCAAAAGAAAAGTCTTTTTTTTTTTTTCAGGGACAGTTGTTTTCCAACTAAGCAAGCAAGCAGAAAAGGACGGACGGTAATCAGCCAGACAGACCAAAGGAAAGAGAGATATCCAAAGGAAACATCCGGGTGGCATTCTGTATATTAATCTTACCATCTTACAATTTCCGAGTACCCACGAGTTGGGATATTGATGCCCTGCCCCGATTAAGTCTGGGGTATCATAGGTCAAAGCATCTGCGGGCAGATGCCCAAGGCCCCAAGGTCCAAGGATACTCAAGCGGACCTTGAACTGAGCTTGGATTGGTTAGGTTCATGTGAGGAAAGTGATCGACACCGGCATGGAATAAGAGAACCCTCAAAGGGGCCGGGATTATGAGATGCCCGGGATGCCATGAGAGTCTAGAGTCTAGAAGGCTTAGAGGCTGGAGCTCGATGCTACAACGGCAATACCCAGCAACGACCTAGGATGCGAAAATGTTTGACGACCAAGTTCAAGATGAAGTCGGCATCCAAACCATTCCGTTTCCGTCAACATGATTTCTTCCTCAACCACGGCTGCGACTCTTGCTGCGTTACTGCAATGTGTCGTACATAAACACGCGCTAACCTAGGAACCATTTCTCCTTAGAGACTAGCCTCATTACCAATAAGTGCTAGGAAGTAGAGAATGGAGCTGATGACGAACCGAAAGGGGTCGAGATCCGAGCGGCGGGAGGAAATGACATGGCGCAAAGAAGGGATGAAATCCATGAAATCCATGGAATTCGTGGCGAGTGAGGAAAAAAAAAAAAAGAAGTGTCAAGAATTTGTGAAACGGTTCTGAGGGTAAAGAAAGAGGCAGGGCAAAGTTGAAGCAAAGAAGTGGCGGGCCGTGTATTGGCAGGTGCAGCAAGGTGCAGCACCCATTAGCAAAGTCAAATCAACTAGGTATGGCATTAGCTGATTAGGTACCTTAGCGCTAACTTTAGGGTCCGTTCCATCCTTGTTTTAACTGGCCGAGATGCGTGGCAATGTGGTTCAAGGTTCATAGCGCCCTTTTTTCCCCTTGCAGAAAATCCCAGGGAAACGAGGATAGGGGAGAGCTATCGCAAAACCAAGGCTACCTAGGTACACACTAAGAGATGGAAGTGCTCCCGTCCCTTCTTCAGATCCCTGTCACGTATTTCTTTCGTACAGATTAAGCAGCAACACTACGGTAAATTACAAGACGATACGCTAGGATACATACATGTATGTAGATACTCTAGTAAGTACCTACTAGAACTTGCACCTCGTACTTCGTGTCGTACCTAATATTACTTATCTACGGAGATTTTCTCCTATTTTTCTATCTCTAATAAATACACTAATAAATCGAATTTCTTCGATTCTTCCACGCATGCGCCGGCGTTTCTAGTATATGCCAGTTCTACTTACGCTACATACACTACACTACGTATCGGTATGCTTCCTTCTGCTTTTCGCATTTGCTTTTCAACAAGCAGCGCACGGACGACAAAACTACGAAGGTCAATAAGAGCGCAGCATCGTGGCACATCAGTCAAGTGTCTTGTACACCGACCCCTATGTGATCCAAGTTCCAATTCGGATTCCCTGTCGTTCGCGAGTCCGATAGGAAAATCCGTAGCGTAAAATGATCCCCCTTCTCCCCTGACCAAGACTAAGACGTTAGGAACGGGAAGATGATATGTCCAAACTCGTGCTTCAGTGATACGCTGCTGCAGGAACATTTCGTCGATAAGCAGCGCTTGTTGCTCCAATGCAACTTACACTGCATATCTTATTAATTACGTCGTAATGACTGCATTAGACTTATCTACCGCTGCATGTCCGGCAGCACTTCTAGCGCCCAAGGGATTTTTTCTCGCGTGGTCTGTTCGCCAGCCCAGCGGAAGAATCCCCTAATGGTCCAGTTATCTTGGACACCTGCGTCCTTTTCCTGCACCTTCAACATAGCTTAAGCCTCACGAGACTTGAAAGACGTAACCGGCGATGAGGGGTTCTCAGCGAATTTGCTCGAGAGAATATGCGGGGTGGAATATCTCTCGTTCTTGGCAGCATCGTGATGGCCTCATCTAGAGTACATACAGATCGTGCACGTCCTACGATTTCCCACTCCCATCGCGATATGTAATATCCTAGTCTGAGCCCTATTCTACCTCCTTGCTCACGGCAAACAACACTACGCTGGACGTTACTGCGCGTCTACACACTCTTGTTGTGGTTACATTCTGAACCGCTTCACCTGTTCCGCAGAGCAACTTGACAAAAAGATGCCAAGAGTCTAACTTCACAACAGGACCCTTTACAGAAAGATCGTCGAGTAAGAACGCTCGCGTTCTTTTACCCGTTGACTTACAGGTAAACTCTGCAAGCTCGTTACTACATCACTACACGAAAACGAGTTAGTCAAAAGGTAGGCGATGATCCCGTTCCCATTGTACGTTACGGCGACACGGCACAGCTAACTAACAAACGAACGATATTATCTCTCGTAGAATATGGATCTCGCTTCGCGTAAGATTGACTTTACCTGCGCTACTATAGTAACTACCTACCTATCCGACACACATAGTAGAGTTTTTCGTAGTTCTAGGCGTTCCAGTCCCGTCTTTGGACTTTCATAATACCGGCGCAAGATCGCTTTAAGCCAGAGCTATTCCCCGTTCTGTCGTGGGAAGTGGAGCGTCGGAATATTTTTATAGGCAATATTTCCACGCGAGCCAGCTCCGAAACGGATATTAGAACCGCTAGCAGCTTGACCGCTTTGACAGAAGTGAGGCTTTGTAAACCATAGCGCGCGCAGATTCGAAACGTAGCTGGGAAAAAAAAGTATGTAGCTTCTATTTGCGTGCTGCTTACCTAGGTAGGTACATTACTATTATTCCGTAAGTCCTAGAGAAAGCCCTTCGATATTTCTTACGAAATCGACCGAGCCGGAACCTTGATGCCTAAGGCGCTGCCAGGCCTATCTCGGATAAGAACTACACCGGCACTACCGTTTCGAACCGCTGCCGTAGTCTTGCCAAGTCCTGTGCCGTTGCCTTTGAAGTCAAGTCCATGGAACTCAGACCTCCAAGTTGCTTAGCCGGGTCATGTATCTCGCCCAGTTCGTGCCTCCACGGCAGACAGGTCTTGTTTGAATTCCCACGAAGCAAATCAGAGATTTGCCGTAAACATTTCTATTCGAAAGAGTAACCTCCAATGGTAAACTTCGACAACCATTATATCTCCTATTGCTACTCGAGACATCGGCAAACAGGCTATATTAGATCTTTGTAATCCATCAGCCTTGTTTCGACTTCGTAGATGATCTCAGACCTATCGTCTTATTCCTTACCGGTGAGTATCTCGCATATGCAAGTTTTGCCCCGAGCTCTCTCCCCGCACGCAGAAACCCTGATTACCGGATTCCTTCCGCTCCTGCGTCTGCAAGACCTTACATGGATTTTTCTCAGTCCGAGCAATTGAGATAACCGGCGTTGGATCGTGCCGTGCATACCTATATCAAAACCCGCGAAATAGGCTTGCAGGAGCCCTTCGTCTGATGTCCTTGCGGCCTTAGCAAGACTCAGGGCAAGACTCAGGGGTCATAACCGGTTTCTGCAGAAGACACACCTGCGAACTGGTCGTGACTGTGACGGCAAGTCGTTCGATTTTGACGATCACTTTGGCCGGGACTTGTGGCCGCTTATACTCCTGAAACGGGAGGCGCATTTCACTGGCCAGGGGAGTTGACTACACCAGGGCATAGAAGATAGATATGCTGCTACCATTCAACCCATTGTCAGTCTGAGTCATTGGAACATCGCAACGCGAATAAAGCCTACTTCAGACTTTTCCCAAGAGCTTCCTGCTACCTTCGATGTATACGATAAAGCTAGAATAGTACCAAGACTGTTTTCTCGAAAGTCATGCTCTTAATAACTTTACTCTCAAAGCTCTTATCATTAACCTTTCTTCTTCTGCGGGCTCTCTTCGTATGTGGAAGAGTCCGGGACTCGATCTTGTCAACTGCGGTAAGGTAGTCTAAGTCTCGTTGTCAAACTAGTCGAATCTATCCTCAAGGACCTATAAAACCCCTAAGCACCGTAAAAGTCTAGTGGCTACCGACATATCACGCCCTCACTCCGTCACATGCTATATTGATAATAGGGTAACAATATTAGATCATACGTGGAACAAAGTTTTAACTTGGACTATCAAGTGCATCAATTTAATTATACGGATAAAGGCTCAAGGCTAGGAATCCTACTTGACTACGAACTCTTTTCCCCAACCTTCACGTCGCTTGTTACATCCAAGAATTCGCTAGATCTTCATAGGCAGGTATGTAAGGGAAAGGACATACTATAACTCACAACTTTCAGCATAGCATTCCTAGCAATCCGGCATCTATTTCGCCCCTTCGAAATACATTACTCAAGTTAGACCAACAGAACCGACACCCACTGGCTATAACTATGCTATTATATTAAATTAACACTGAGTTTATAAAAGGGATATTCAAAACTGCCCCCCCTGGTTGTGGATATTAAACTAACGAATAACTACCATACTCTTAAGACCTTCGAGATGGATGACCTCGAGTCAATTCAGATAACATTTCTCATTCACTACGTAGCCGAACACCATACCATACAATAGGGCACTGTAACATTCACCTTTCCACCTAGTGTAGAGTGCTGGACGATATTGTCAATAAGAACCGACTGCAATTAAGAACTTGCGTTTAGAAGTGCAGACGATTCAAGCCATACACTGAATATAAGCAAGCGATGATGTTTGGGATTACGCCAACGTCTTCTGGAGGATGAACACTCAGTGATACATCGTAATTCTCAATATTATCTGCTTGCTCTATGCATTGCGCATCATTCGTACTGGCCTGGACTTGCTCACTTCCACTCCCACTAACTAATGTAATAACCACTGTGAATTACACCAATGCATCATATACTATATTACTCACTTCTCGGATAGGATAGTACATGGTTTGAAATAGCATTCCGGGGGACATCTGCGCTGAATCCGACATTCCAAGCCAATATCCTATTCATACATAGATACATACCAAGAGTAAGTACTGAATAAGCAGGCACATTATAACAAATAGATTCTATAAATTATATACGCACTCCAAGTAGCCATCACAACCTCCCGGTATTCACTGCAACATCCATCATCGAAAGGGGGAGGATTGTCCATATATACCTACATGTATGTATTATATGTATGTATTATGTACTTCAGTAAGTAACCTCCAAAAAGGAGGGCGCTGATTGGCCGGAAGTAAATGCATACACTTAGGGCGGAACAACAACACACAGCAATTACTGCAATCAAAGCCAGTTTGGCCGAGGTATGTTTTTACCCCAACCTTCCCTAAAAAAAAAAAAAAATTCACGCACTAACAAATCCCGTAATAGTGGTCTAAGGCGGTGGTTTTAAGTCTATAAGATCTTATACACCATTATCGAGAGATGCGCAGGTTCGAACCCTGCAGCTGGCAATTCTTTTTTTTTCTTTTTTTTTTTCTTCTCTTTCTTTCATCGCTCTCTCGTCCTGTTCGTTATCTGCTTTCTGTTCACAATATATTTGATTGATCAGCAAGGTTATAATATAATATAGGTACACACAGCTTCAAGTATCTCATTTATTGCACTATGTTAGTCTCTAGGTTCGGTATGATATATATAAAAAGAGATATATATATATATATATATATAAGATCCTTCCAGGACGATGTTGACTACTAGCAGGCCCCCATCGTATTCTATAAATCCATTCATTCTAGCTGTTTACATAGTGACCGTCACTATAGTGTGACCAAGATATATACGCCTTCATCACCACCTCACCTCCTATACCCCCAATATCTCTCCCCTTCCCTCTTTACTCCTTCACTTCCCCCGCCGCCCTCTTCGCATCCTCAACCAACCTCGCCGCAATCCGTCTATGTATCTCTCTCCAATTCGTATCGACCTGACCCTTCACGATGCCCATCAGTAACTTGGAGCAACTAATCATAACGTCTTCCACCAACTCCAGTTCTCCCCCCTCCTCTTCCCGCTCTCCTCCCCCTTCTCCTTTCCCATTTTCGCTAGTAGTGGTCTTCTGCTTCTTCCTCTCCCGTATCGTCCACCTAGTCTCCATAACCACCGCCAACGGGCTCCTAATCCTCACCCACAGCCCGTCCTTGAAATCCACAAACTCCTCGTTGCTCACGACGCTCGAGCTCCACACCGGGTTCGGCACGTGGTCCACGACCTCGTACAGTTTCACCGCGGGCTCGCCTACGGGCTCCAAGTCCCGCGGTAGCTGGTACTCTGACTTAGCGGCGGCGGCGGAGCTGCTGCTGCTGGCTTCGGTGGGAGGTAGGGTGCGGTGCGACACGTAGTGCGGCTCGCACCGGAGGAAGAAGTCGTGGTCGTGCAGCAGCGAGACGGCGGCGGATTTGCTGACGCCCGCGGGGATCGCGGACGTGTTGACGAGCTTGGTCGTTCCTGTGAAGACTGAGATGGCAGGGAGTTAGCTAATTGTTCTATATACGTCACTATCTAACCTAGCTAGTTACTATGTAGGTATGTATGTATGTAGGTATGTATGTATTTAATATGCAATGTATGTATATATCTCTTTTGTGGTCTACGAGTGTAATATGAATGGAAATGATACAGAGAGTATGGGTAGGTATATAGCAAAAAGCAATGCACTAATGCATTGCGTGACGATGCGATAGCGATTATCTTCGCGGGTGGTGGCGCTGCTGCTGCTGCTGCTGCTGCTGCTGCTGCGGGGGGGAAACAGGAACAGGAATAGGAACGGGAATGGGAATGGGGAACGCGAGGGACAAATCGGAAGATAGACTCGTATGTATAATAACATAGGACTTACACGACATTATTTCCTTTAATATAAATCCTCTGTGCTGGCTGTTCTATCCCGTAACGCTGTCTGTGACCGTGAAATAAGGCGTAATTTCTGTTCAGCAATTATGTAGTTCCAACGTAAAATATCCGCAGTAAAAAGTTAACAAGACAATAGTTAGTTAGTAACTAAACCCAGTTCTACGATAACATAACCAAACAATTTATTACCTAAACCCTCTCCTCTCTCTTCGGTATGTATGGTAGTCATATATCCTAGTCTACGTAGTCTTAGCTAACAGGGACCTGACATCATGAACCACAAACGGCTAAAGAGGCCCTAGGTTACCTTATTCATCGTATGGTTGTCATGGCTTCCTGCCCCCCCAAGGTTGCATTCGATAGCGCCTAGATTAGGTATAACTTATACTGCACTTATACCGAACTACGGGAGGCGGGGGGCCTAACAAGCACGGTCCGTTCACCGTGAAACCGCTATTCAAAAAGGTTAAGCTGAGATGAGTACCTGAGAGTTATACATATTAATTCTTAGCTCGGGGAAGCTTTTATTAATAGTAACTAACTAATTTTCATAAGCGAACGGGCATGAACAAATGCATTACTACATGAGTACATACTAATATATTGCCCCTATATATAGATACCTAGGTACCTACCTAGGTACCTAAAGATAGGCATCATTTACAACGCAAGCACCCATTTAAGGCATCAATCGCATCACCATAGAAATAAAAAAAAGACAAGCCGTCCAGAGAATAATCATTACTAATAATTTCATTTGTGACTTTCGGGCAGCTAGGAGCTAATTCTCTCTCTCCCCTTTTGCCTCATGCCTCTGTTTCCTAAGGGTATCTCAAGTATGGCCGGCATCCCCGATTCACATCGCAGTCTCTCTAAAACTTTTTTGTTGCTCGTATACCTTTGCTTGCTCCCTACGCCATCACTTATTCAATTCCTCTCCACCGTCACACTAGTCGTCCAATACCACGACCTGGTCCGTTGGCATTCGAACCTTACCGGCTGCCATCGCCTTATGATACATAGCCTGCGTCGGGTTCTTAGCCGGTATCTGGCCTTTAGGTTGGTTTTGTTTTAATAGAGTCGGCGAGCGCGTCATGAGCCGCCTGATACTCTCGTCCGCCGCTCTGATTAGATCTGCCACCCGGTGGTCCGGCTCGCATGCGGCAGAGTCAACTAATGAACGCCACCCTCTATTATCCGCGTTCCAAACCTTATCGAGTACCGCCTTGAACTCGTCATCGGGATTATGTAACGGACCAGGTTCATGGCGGCACATTTCCCACTGAACGCCACAGTGACGCTTTCGGAGTCGAATCTGTAACGTCAAACGACGCGGGACGTGCGAATTCCTCGTCGGAGGAAGATAATAGCGTATATCTAACCAATCCATATGCGCTGCGAAAATTTCGACGCGACCCTGGTTGTTCATCTCGAAACCAGCCCAAGCATCCTCAATTGCATCCAAAGCACGATGAATTGGTAATGTGCTCGACAAGAAAAACGGTAGCTTTTCGCAGCGGAGATCCGACGTGACAAGATGTCGGAACAGATCCAACGCCCGCAGCTGCGGGTTGCCCTTTTCGAAGAGCAACTTAGTTCCGTTAGGACCCAACTCTAACGCTGCCTTCCAACGGTGACCATGTGGCTGCGCCGTGCCACCAGCCTCTGGTTTTATTCGATCGGTATAGCTAACTACGATCTTCGTAAGGGTTATCTCCTCGCAGTGGATGTCCCTGTCGCTTTGCCGTATCGCATCGATGCAGTCAGCCAGCCTATCAATGGCCTGTAGGCGATGGGTAAGTGTATCCAGTACTGAATCCCCAATTTTCTCCTCTAAGCGCAGCGCAAATACCCCTAGTCGCCTGCTGAATGCCACATCCCGTTCAACGTGTCCTTTAAGTAAGCCGAACCTCGAAGGCTCGGAAACCCGAATCCGAGCTTCGAGGAATATATGCAACGATTCCTTTTGCACCGACGCATTTTCCCCGGTACCATTAACAGTCATCAAATGACGGTCTGGAATCTGCGGTTTAGTAGACGGGCCACTTGCGCCTCTGAATATAACCTGCACGTAATCATGCGCCCAAGACGCAATTCGCCGGCCGGGTTCGTTCGATTGGGGTGGTCGCAATACATCCGAAAGCCTTAGTAAGATGGCTGGAATCTTCAAGGTTGGGGGTAGTGCGTAGTTGATTCCACCGTAAACAGAGTGTTTGACTCGTCGTTGATGGAGGGCCCTCATGTCCGTTATATGGGAGATGATAGCAGCGGTAAAGATGGTCAAGTTAGAGAAGAACTTGTCTTTGAAATTTGGCATATAAGAGCTGAGCGGTAACTTGGTAAATGAAGAGATTCGCGGGTCTCCGGTAGGGGGAGTATAGCTGCGCGATATTTTGTTAGTCGTAGGCTCAGAAAGGAAAAGGCATTCAAGACTTACACTCCCGTCAAACACCATGTGTCCCCGCTTAAGCTCAAGTTCACAATTAAATACCACTGGTCCGTCCAACCACGCCGCCTGAGCCACACGAGTTGACCGACTTCCCGGGACTTCAACGCTTCCTTGACCGCCTCCGCCTTCACAGGTGCTTTGCAGACAAACCAGCCTATGCTCTTCCCGCGTCGGATGATTTCGTCGACAACATAGTGGCATCTCACATTTTCCACACAAGTAACCCCATCTTGTATGGGATCTTTTGAGCGCCAGTTTAAGCTTTGCTCCCCCTTCCAGGACGTGCCCGACTGGGGCTCCATCGAGAACAACCCCGTGATAGGGCTAATCTTAACGGTCAGATAGTGCCTATATCCTATCTGCACCCTAAGGGACGACCGTGCCGGGTCACTCTTATGTATATCTAGAGCAAGGCCAGCCTCCCGCTTGGCAAAACGTCCATTCGGTTTTAACTTAGAGTGAATTGAGCCAAGGATATATTCGATGTGCTTTCCAATAACATGGTTTAGAAGATCCTCCGTCGAGATAATCGAATCGTCAAGCGGAATTTCCACGTCCTTCACCTCCTTATTATCCCTAAACCAACGTAACGTAAGATAACTCGTCGCTTTAGGGTCCTCGGGTGCGTTTGCTTTCTTGCCGCTGTTAACACCTAGAATGATCCAGCTCTTCGGGCCCTCGGGCGGGTAGCGGCCGACCCAATACTGGATTGCCAAAGCCCGGTTAAGCCGTTCGACCTTGAGGGTATCCACCCACCGGCCCCTATTCAACTCGAAAGCCTGGCGCACGTATTCCGTAATCTTGTGAGTTAACACTAACTCGTGGAGGAATTTGTAACATCCCTTGAGGCCGTCTTTCTCTAGGACTTCGTTGACTTTGCCTTCTAGGTAAATTCTCAACGAGTCGGATAGCTCAGATGGAGCCGGGGTGAAGTCGAACCGGAAGTCGATGAACCAGAACTGCTTCTCGAAATCCTCGTCAGCTATTGTGAGGTCTACCTCAAACTCTCCAGGAACTTTGAAGGTGACGCGGCCAGAATCGATAGTGTAATCTCGAAAATGGTAAGGGAGATTATCGTAGTCGTCTAAGTTGAGCCGAATCGAAAGTAGAGTATTCAGGTTCTCAATCCACTGCAGCTGTTCTTTAGGAGTTAGAGGGGGAGGGTCAATGTAGCCAAGATCCGGCATCCAGGGAGCCGTTCCGGTAGAGAGTACATGGAGAGCTGTTTGTAGGTCGGGGTTTGGAAGTCGCGCAAAGGCTAGGGACCATCGTTGGTCTGCAAGGATGGCTATGATATCGAAGTACCTCTTCTGCTCGTTTCTGAAAAGAGAATGTATATCGATTAGTTTGCTGACAGACGAGGCGTTCCTGCTCCATCTCGCAATTACTGTCGCTTTCACCCATTCGGCATGTTTGTCCTGGATGAAGTTTAGAAGTCTGGTCTTCTTGCTGAGATTTTCAGGCGATGTATCGTCTGTTGTGGTAAGAGCATGAGAGGAATTTCCGTTTACAGCAGAGGTCGGTGCCGGCATCTTAGCTAAAGCAATGATCTCATCTGCTAGCTGGTTATGGGTTTTCTGCGCGAGCCGCGACAGCAGTACGCTCAAGGGAATGAATCCATCCGTAATGTGTTTTATTTCGTCTGGAAGATCATTCATACGCGACGGATTAGAGCTTGTTCGTTGTACGAGTGCTGCATTCGCAGCGTCGCCGTTGTCCTTCCCGTTCACCATGGAGCTTGCCCCGTTACTGCTTCCAGCTCCGGCCCCGGTAGAAATGCCATTGTGTCGGTCAGGAGCGGATTGAGGTGCGTGATTCCCGTTGCCGTTTACAAATTGACCGTGGTCTCTGTCATGATTCGTGGGTAGCGACGCCCGAACGCCGTTCTCCATCATGACGACACCGGGCATCATATGCCTCGAACCCCCTTCCGCCGGCGCGGCGCGAGACTGGAGTTGGGCTCACCAGGGCTTCTACGTTATCGATCGGAAAACAAGCGGGAGACGTAGATGCGACGATGCTCCGAGGCATGTGTGGATTTTCGTCGGGGAGGAAGGAGGATGCGAGATTATCTCTTCGATGCGGTCTGGCTGTTTCTATTGTCTTTGTCCTGTTCGCATGGGGGAGTTGATTCTCCTTCGTAGATAAAAATCAAAGAAGTCGAGGGATACGAGGAATAGAATAATAATGCCTCTATAGTCCCTCTAAGAAAAAAAAGAATGGTATTCGGCAGTTCGTGTATGGCGTATATGCGCAAAAGCGACGGTGAGGATAGTATTGTATGAAGTGTAAAGGGAATGGCGGAGACGCGATGCGTAGCAAAAAAGTTCGTTGGTACAAAGAATGGCGAGAGGTGGAATGAGTTCATGCGTAAAGGAAATCGTCGAGGCGAGGCAAGGAAAGGCGGGTACGGATGACGGACAGAACAACAGCGACCAGTGCGTTCTTGCCTGAATGCGTCTTGGCGTGATTTGGACTTACTTGCCTACTTGCCTGCTTGCCTACCTGTGGTGTACTGAGCAAGGCCTACACACAGATGTGGTACAAAAGGTTATGTACCTAGCTAACTCACGTAACCTAACTTTTTCAGTAAGGTCCCAATTTTTGCACTAGCCACATTGAATACCTTAGTACTATGTAGAAACCTCTGTCGAAGCGCGGCTGCCACCAATTACCTATGTACTAGGTACATACTACATACATGTATGTACCTACTAATATGTCCATTCACCGATAACGATAAGAGGCCCGAGAGGTTAGGTACGTAGTACTTAAAGTTACAGTTGTGCCAATGCACGTTCGATGGCATTGCCCAAGAATTACCAGAATTACGAGAATTACCCTTTTTTATATACGGAGAGCCCATCTGTTACTATTCGATTCTTTATCCCCACAAGTTTGAATAGAAGTAACTGACTACTTGTTATACGAACAATAGTTAGTTTGTGGGTTCTTTCATGATTCACCGGAACTAAGTCCAACAATCAAGAACTTGTTCTCCTCATTCTCATCCATGTCACATCATGTCATGACCTGTCGTGTCTTGCATTTGCCAGTATTACACGTACCTACCTAGACTTACCTGACTCCCACCTCTCTTAAGTTTGTCTTTTTTTATACTACTACTACTACTACTACTACTACTACTACTACTACTACTACTACACATACATGAGTTCGCTACTGCTGTGCTACGCAGGACTTGTGGCCAAAATGGTTAAGCCGAGCAGCGGAGATGGTCTCTCGGATGGCCTATAGGAATCATCCCGTGACCGGAAGTCGCTGTTGAAGCATTCCCACACCATTACCACTGTACCTTGTCAGCTATATCCCCTGTCTAGCCTGCGCATTAGGTAGGTTACTGTACCAGACGACGGGCCGACGACATTCTCAACTGATCATCCTTAGTGTCCTATAAAATGCCAGACGGGTATAGAAGTTGTTACCTACCTAAGTATTCTTCCATACGGACCCCAGAGTAAAAGTTGCAGAAGTCCTTTGGGAACTACAACATACATACGGCTCTTGACATGTCCACCCGTCAACTATTATTGTACTATTATTGTAGTATTATAGCATAACCCGACTGCGAGAATAAAAGAAGTATTAAGTAGGTAGCAACACACCACCATCGTGGATATGCTTACCTACTCATTAAGGGAGCTAATTCAGTAGAAGAAGGTTGCATACCTCTTTTATAACTAGATTAGGGAAAAATATGTGACGGACAAGAAGTTGAAACATGAAATATTACGGGACTATTACTTGGCAGCTATACGACACTTGAAAAAAAAAAAAAAAAAAAAAGTATCATATATATATCAAGCATCTTGTCTTAGGAGCACTTAACTAGACAAAGAGATCTATCAGTGAAGTATATAAAAGGTGAGCGGGAGCAATCTACCACTCGGTGTGCTCCGGGGGGGGGGGGGGGGGGGGGGGGGGGGCGGCGGGGGGGGGGGGGGGGCCTGTCCTCGGCATAGTTACGGCAGATGTGACGTCGAAGGTGATGAGGTAAGGGGAACTAACGCCGGCACCTCTTTTAACATTTCCGGGATTTTATACTTGCGAGACTCATCATCAACTATTCAACTAAAAAACCACCTCGTAACAAAAACTCGCAAGTAAAAACCCGAGCCCATCATGTCGACAGGAAACTTCACGCTAGCTAGTAAAGTCAAGGTACGTGATGTATCATATTTATTGCCAAAGTAACCTACCTTATATAATACGTACATAATGTAAAATGTCTGCCATCTCACTAAGCTGACGTTGGTGGTTTTGGTCAGCTGCCGAACGGCAAGCTCATGCCCCAGATCCAGCTCGGCCTGTACATGATGAGCCGCCAGGAAGCCAAAGCAGCCGTGCGGTGGGCGCTGGCCGCGGGTTACCGGGGCTTCGACTGCGCTCAGATGTACCGCAACGAGAGGGAGACAGGCCAGGCTATCCGGGAATACCTCTCCGGCTCGAACGGTAGTACGGGGGATCTCACGCGCTTAGACATATTTTATACTTCGAAGCTGGCTAGCAATAGCACTTCCTACCAGACCGTGCGGCGGTCTATACGGCAATCTGTGGAAGCTTGTGGGCTGGGCTATATTGATTTATTTTTACTTCATAGCCCGTACGGCGGCCGTGAGGCGCGGTTGACGAGTTGGAAGGCTCTTGAGGATGCGATTGACGAGGGAGAAGTCAAGTCGGGTGGAGTCAGCAACTACGGAGTTAAACACGTTCGTTTTTACCTTCCGCGCAGATGACTTGATCAGGTAAAAGTTCCTTGCGACTAATGTTTAACTGAGTTTAGATAGAGGAGCTCATGGCCTCGAAACCAAGGATCGCTCCAACGGTTAACCAAATTGAAGTTCATCCCTTCAACACACAGACAGAGATTAGAGCTACGTGCGCAAAGTACGGTATCGTCGTTGAGGCGTACGCTCCGCTCGCTCGAGCTATGCGTATGAAACACCCGACCATCCAGGAGCTTTCTAATAAGTACTCGTGCACGCCTGCGCAGCTCCTGGTCCGGTTAGTACCAATTTATACCAAATAGTCTATTTCTAACGTTAAGACGTCCATGTTAACGGTAAATACCTAGGTGGTCACTCCAGCATGGTCTCGTCCCTTTGCCGAAGAGCGCAAAGCGCGAGCGCCTACTTGAAAACGTCCAGGTAGGTGGCTTTGAGATCTCCGCGGAAGACATGGAAACAATGGATGGTCTTGATGAGAAGCTAGTTACGGATTGGTAGGCCACACGCAATAAATCCCACGGCCCAAAGTATATACTAACACCAACCTATAGGGATCCTACCGATGCGCCTTGAAGCGTCAATAGCGTTATAGATCACCGAAGTCCAGCCTCATCTTATTTCGGCAGTGTATTTGATATTTTACGTCTCGAGTAAAGCAACAGGTGAAGGGGGGATCATCGCCACTTCATTGTTTATATAGGTGGTTAGTCTATGCTTTTCTAGCGCCTACAAATGAGTGTGCTGTATATAAGTGTTCGATATGGCATCGCCCTATAGAGTTCGATCTTGGAAGAAGAAAAGACTTGTTCTTTCTAGCGGTAGAAGAAAACTCTACGTCATGCCTGGATAGAATCTAGCGGTGATCATACGAATTCAATAGTATGATCCCCTAAAGGTAGCAGGAAGACAAAAGTATAATCAAAGAAATCCCTAACAGAGGTCCACCTTAAGCCAACGAACACGGCACAAAGGCCATGCCACGCATAATGTCATAAATCCCATTGTCTTCCCAAACAGCTTCTAGGTCAACTTGTTTCCACCCTCTTGGATCAACAGTTCCTTAACCTGAATGTTGCAGCCTATCAAGAAAATGTCTCGAATAAGATAGCCCCAATGGAAATACGTGCTATTGATCGCCGTCTGGCGGTAGATACAAGCTCTTGATCCTAGAACCTCCTCGTCAAAGGGAGCATGTGGATATTCTTTCTATATGAACAGCCCCTGTTCCCAACGCTACAATAGTACTTACCTATACCTGAATATAGGTCTTGGAGAGATTTAGGCTACGGAATAGTTAGTTATCGGCTCAATGTATCACGCTGCTAGCGGTGTGGGATAATTCTTCAGAAGAACAAGTCTTTGGACCATTCACATCATCATCATCATCATCATATTACAATCGTGGTGGGAGGAATAATACAAACCGCTACGTCTATCTACCTAAGGCACTCAAGCTGGTATCACTAGTTTTCCATGGCCGAGCAAACACCTTGGTTTGCAATTAGCTATCAAAATCGATTGTCTCCAGGGGAAGCCCCTTAAGCACCCGAACATATTACCCCGTGCTACGCATAACCCATAACCAACCAGAGGCATCCGCACTGCAGCGCAGTGAACCACCTCCCAGCTCTTACCACGAATGGCTCAGGAAACCACACCCACGACCCCCGGAAGCGAAGCGCAAAGCAAGCCCAATCCAGAGCCAGCCGCTACCGAAACCAAAGAACAGGCCCTAACCGATATCAATGGTACCACCAAGAACCCGTCCTTTCTCGACAGGAGAAAGGGCGAAGAAGTCTACGAGTTTCAACTTGGGAGCAGCAGAAGCAGCAATGCGCAGCGGTGCAACGGCACCCTAAGCGACGGCCTCGGCAAAGTCAACCACCGCAAGAAGAGAGACGTCCGGAGATGGCTTCTGATCCAGATGCGCGGGCCGCGCGACGAAGCGGAATACCAGCGACGCGTATCCGCCAATAGGACGCCTGTGTATGGTGCTTATAGATATGCTCGTAAATAGTAAGGTTTCTTTTTACATATAGTTATATGTATTTGTATAATCCAAATGTGTTGTTGTAGCCGCCACCCCCTTAACCATGTAATGTATTGATTGCAGTGTAATGTAATGTAAAAACAACATCGCCTACCTAACCTAGTTAGGATCAACTACTTAACTAAACCGCTTGACTATATCCGCCCAACCGCCTCCGTCCGTATTTATACCATTTCCTAGCCTCGTCCGCCCAGAACACCGAGCTCGCCAGCGCAACCAACCGGATGAGATCGAAAAGCCCCAAGGCCTCCGTCTGGAACACCTCCTGAAGCCAGGGGAAGTAAATAACAAGTAATTGTCCGGCTATGCTCAACGACACTGCCCAGTTGAATAGTTTGTTAGAGAACAGGCCCACTTCCCCCCTGAAAACGGACTTGCTTTCCGATCGGCACGTTAACGCGTTGAACATATCGAAGAGCACAAAACATGTGAACGTCATCGTCGTATCTCGTCGTGAAACCTCGCCATCTAGCATTTCACGCGTATACACAATCATGGTACCCATCATAATGATCGCAGCCGAAGTTAACACGCGCTGAAGTAGAGCCCTTGTAAGCACCGGCTCGCTGCGAGATCGCGGTGGTCGAGACATGACGTCGGGGTCTACTCGTTCCACACCTAGAGATTGGGCTGGCGGTCCATCCATAATAATATCTTTAAATGCAGTTGTTAGTCATAGCGTAATGACGAAGAAAAAAGGGAATGCTTACTGATCCAGAGAATCTGCATGGCATTTAACGGAGTCCTGAACCCCATGCAGGTGCAGATGAAAACCAAAGCTAAACTAGCTACGCTGGTACTAAGCTGGAATGTGATGAAGTTCTGAATGTTGTTGAAAATGCCCTTGCCTTCCTCAATGGCGCGAAGGATGGTCGAGAAGTCATCGTCTGTTAGAATCATATCGGAAGCCTCCTTTGCCACGTCTGTTCCATGTAAACCCATAGAAATACCAATATCAGCCTTCTTCAATGCTGGCGCATCGTTGACTCCGTCTCCAGTCATGGCAACAATATCGCCGCGTGATTGAAGGGCTCGAATGATCTTTAGTTTGTGATCTGGATTTGTACGTGCAAATATAGTCGTGTTCTGTATCGCAGCTGCAAGGTCGTCATCACTCATTGCGTCTAGCTCCTCGCCCGTAAGTACGGGTTTCACTGCAATTTGATTTGACGAGTGTTCGCGAGGCGTAGCGATTTGCATGCCAAGTTCCCTTCCGATGGCCAGTGCTGTAGTTGGAGAATCGCCAGTAATCATTATGACCTTGACTCCACCTCGCATCAACTTTCGAATGGAACGAGAGACTCCAGGTCGCGGGGGATCGCTCATTCCTACCAATCCAGCAAAGGTCAACCCCCTGTACAATTCATCGTGAGACGGCAACCCCGGACTTTGACTATCATCTCGACTAAGTGGCGTCGTACTTCGAGTAGATGCATTATGCCCAGATTTGCTTCGTGAAGATTTGGTGACTGGGCCGCTCGCGAACGCCAAAACTCTGAGTCCCCTTTCCGCCATTTTTTCGGCTGCCTGTAACGCCTCTTCACGCCGGACAGAGTCCAGGACAACTTCGCGGCCGTCTGCAGTAAGGAATGTGTCGCAAGCATCGAGAACCTTATCTATGGCACCTTTCATATAGGCGTACTCCTTGTCGCTATTCCCAGGTTGCGCGCCAATCACTACGCCCATCCACTTCCTCTCGGAGCTGAAAGGAGTCTCGGCCGTTCGGGGTCCAATCGAGTCCCTGACGTCATGCTCCTTAAATCGATCAAGTAAATCGAGCATTGCGACGTCGGTTGGCTGTCCGACCCATCGCGTATAGGGGGCGAATTCTCTACCTTGAGAATCTGGTAGCACCGTTTTAGCGGATTGAGTAAGGCGCGCATTATTTGCAATGTTACCGATCCGGAGGATTCCCCGTACCGCGGTATTAGGCGTCTTTTCTGCTGCTTCGTCATCCGAATCAACATCAATCGGTTCCCTTGTGCCAAAGTACCACATCTTCGCTGTTGTCATATGGTTCATGGTCAGTGTTCCTGTCTTGTCAGAGCACACAACGTTCACGGAGCCCAGTGTCTCGACGCTCGGCATCTTTCGAACAATAGAATTATGCCTTGCCATGCGATGAACGCCAAGAGCCAGGGTGACTGTGACAATAATCGGTAACCCTTCAGGAATTGCGGCCACAGCAAGCGAGATGGATATGGTGAATATTTCAAGGATATTTTTGCCTTGTAGCAGACCAACCAAAGATATCAAAGCAATTATGCCAAATGATATTTGGCTGAGCTGTTTTCCTAGATCATCCATGCTTAGCTGAAGGGGGGAACGAGGACTTTCGGTGCCTGATACACTGGTAGCGATGGTTCCGAAATGGGTGTTGCCGCCGGTAGCAAAGACGATTCCTTGCCCGTGGCCGGACTTGACCAAAGTACCCATATACGCAATGTTGTTAATACTATGGTTGCGTGCATCTTCTTTGGTTTCTCCGTTGTACGAAGGGGGGGATAGGGCAGATGGGCTGGGGAGCCGTAATGCACTCTGACCAAACGGGGATGGCGAGTGGTTACGGAATCGGGCCTCAGCAGTCATCCTCAGTGGCTCATTCTCCCCCGTGAGGTTCGACGCATCAATGGTCAGATCAACGGCTCTCGTAATCCGGATGTCAGCCGGGATACGGTCACCCGTGGTGAAAAATACCAAATCCCCTGGGACCAACTGGCTTGCCATAACCTTCGATGATGTAGCTTCTAATAACTCTTCTCCCGGCGTCTCTGATTCAGATCCAATAGGCTTCTCTTCGGGATCGCTTATGGCAGGAGGCCACGTTGAATTCTTAACTCCTGGCGAAGGCCGCGCTGGTTGCGCCCTGACTAGATGAGCATGGTTGGGAACTAGGTGGTTGAGAGCTTCAATCGATTTTTCGGATCGGTATTCTTGTACAAATCCCACGGTGACGACTATCGTTACAGCAATGGTTATACTGACAGCATCATCCATATTACCAACGAAAATCGAGAGGAAGGCAGAGGCAAGGAGTAGGATAATTAGAGGCTCTCGAAATTGCATTATGAATCGAAACCATAGCGGATCAGGAGGATCGTGAGGGATCTCGTTCGGACCAAAATCTCCCAGTCGCGAGAGAGCCTCGGTGGGCGAGAGGCCATGTGTCAAAGAGGTTTGAAGTTGCGCTGCTGTCTCGGCGGGGGTTAGAAAAGAGTACCCATCTGCTATGGACTATGAGACGATAAAATATGTTAGCCGGCTTATTCTAACGTGGTAAACTATCAATGAACAATCTCTTGGGGCGTCGTTCGAGATGTCCCTGAGAAGGAAAACCTACCCTTGACTGAGCAGATGTCGTACGGGCATGCCCCGATTTTCTGGTGGTTGACCGCGACCTTTCGTTAAAATCGTCTCCATTTTGATCATAATCCCGATCTATTCCATTGATGTTCGGTACTGCTATAGGAAGTAGTGACTCGTTATCGGTCTCGCGATCGCGCCATGGCCATGGCATCTTGGGAACGAAGAAGAAGACGGGCAAACCGCAGAAACGCAGTGCCACATCGGGGGGAAGATCTGATTACATTAACAACCACACCCAGCAACTTAGAATTGCTTGATTATATAGGTAACAGGTAACTAGCAAAAATGAATTGGTAGAATTATCAAGTAGTAAGAAAATGCATATTAACGAGTAAGAGTTCAATAAAGTGACGTCTTGTTAATAGTTGGTATCTAAAAGAAGATCCGCACCTGGCGAACTTTTTGGTTTGGCCAGATGCGCATCTGAAAGACGTGGACCTTATTTTTTCCAAAATTGGGGCCACACAAGCCTGGAACCAATGCTTTGGGGTGGCCCTGTAAGGCAAGCTCGGATCTTGGAAAGTTGCTTACCGATTTCGTACTTACCAAGCTTTAGGTAGGTACCTGTAGCGTATTGAGCCTACCTACCGGTAACCTACCTAACATAGGGCCTGCCCGGGCTATGTACATGTACCAAACGTAGCATTTAGCGCTATACAAAGTAGTAGCACGCTAAGGCAAGATTTAACCCCTTGTTGCAGCGCTGCTGCGTGGCTGCAGACCTTCAGCCTCATACCACGAGTAACCTGAATAGGGATACAGAGTCGTCACAGGTTACCTAAGGGACCTAAGGGGTTCATGTTGTGCATATACATATGCATAGGATGGCTCCAAGTTGTTTGATGGACAAGGTTCTTTTTTGGAGATTTCGATATTATATATATGTACCTATATATATATATTGATATTGTAGCTTAATGTTATAAAACTCCCCATTGAAAAGGAGACAGCTCGTGCTATAGCAGGCTTCGTTTCCGACTCAAAGCTAGGTTCTTGATAATCATATGGGAGACTTCCTGTTTAAGGTAGGCTATTCTGTAAAAAGGATATAAATCTGTTCTCTCAGAGCTGTTAGCGGCATTTGTCTTAAAAATTCCAAAACGATATGATAATTGCATTTTCAGCATTGGCATTGGCATTGGTATGTTACTCACCTACACATTTGCGTATGTATATTGCCAAAGTAGCTGTGATATTCTAATTTAATTCTCAACCTAAATAGGAACATATGTGACTTAGATGTAGTTCTTTATATGTTGGTAACTTTTCGAGACTTCAATGTGCCAACGGGATATAAATATAATTCTCCACACTTGATACTGAGGTTCACTATTGACATGGGACTTTATATACCATCTAATTATAACGTTTAGTAATGAAGTCAACCAAGACCTGTGAAGAAATAAATAAAATCATCTAGTTAACTATAATCTTTACCTAGTTAAATACACTATGGTGTAAGGTAGGTACCTAGTAGTATGTAGCTATGTGTACCTAAAAGAGTATAAGGTACCTGATAAAATGTATTACCAGCCACAGAATTTCGACCCGGAAAGAGTTTAGTCGAAATTTACATTCGTAATCATTTTTCCTCCAAAGTTTCTGGGGATGTACCAATTCAGCACTCATCTGCAGGTAGCAGCCTGGAACTACCCAATTACGAGCCACAGCTTGAGTCACAAAGAGGCCAATCACGAGGACTATCTACTTTAGCTGACCCACCATGTACCCCGGTAGACCTCCAGCCACTTGGATTTTAAGCTTGGAAACGAATGATTTTTTTTTTAGTCGCCCGTGCTCTTCAGCAATCATCTTTTTGCTTGCGGTCAGTGGACGGCCCAATCTCGAATCACCTTTTCCCTACGCTGTTCCCCCCCCAAAAGATCCCCCCTCCACTTCTAATTTCAGTCTTTCATTCAACTCATTTGCCCTCTTTCCGACCTTGCAAACATCCACCAACCCTACTCGATTATATACTTGCTAAGGCTTGTAACTCCAATACTATTAAAGCGCGCAATATCACCATTGCGCATTGCTCGCGCGGATTGAATTGCGGGTTTTAAATCGAGTAAAAGTCGGTGCGAGCGCTGGCTTTTCTAACGCGGTCTGCGCCCAAAACAACGCGCTCCTATTTTCCCTTGTTTACAACACCCGATACCTCCCGCCTTTCGTCATTATCTTAGACAAGGGGCCCGACTCTGACGCGTTGTCGCACCCGTAAAAGTCCTTATCATTGCTTTAATGTCATAATTATTACCCGGCTGCCTTGCATTCACCCGTCGCCTTAACCTCCTCTTCTTTCAAGGTGCCCCGTCATCGCTTGTCGCGATGTTCTACTCTGAGACCTTGCTTCAGAAGACAGGGCCTCTGGCCCGAGTCTGGCTGTCGGCAAATTTGGAGCGCAAGCTCTCCAAAACCCACATTCTGCAGTCCAACTTACCTGACAGTGTCGATGCCATCATCACCCCGAACCAAGCGCCGATGGCGCTCCGCTTGAGCGGTCAGCTCTTGCTTGGTGTCGTCAGAATCTACAGTCGAAAGGCCCGCTACCTCCTAGATGATTGCAACGAAGCTCTACTTAAAATCAAAATGGTTAGTCGTCCTTTCATATGACTTATCGCATTGGTTTACTAACTTGAATGATAGGCTTTTCGTTCGACTGGAAACAATGATATACCAGAGAATTTGAATATGCCAAATCGGGAGGCGTTAATGCTTCCCGACCGTATTACTCCTGCCGATAATTTAAATATTCTACCGCCACCTGACGCCAACTGGTTGCTTGGTCAAATGGAGGACGTTAACGCTCCTCAAAGTAGCGCGGGTACTCGAGGCCGTGGCCGACCCAGCAATCGCGATATCAACTTGCAAGAGGATTTCAATAATAGCCAGTTTCTACACGATGATCGCATGGATGAAGACGAAGCGGCACTCGCCCCCATGGACGACTTGGAGCTGGATCTAGATTTTGGAATGGATATTGATGAGCGACCTCGGGGAGATAAGAGTATCGAGATGGGTCGAGATGCACCTGCCCCCAGACCGGTTGAGGACGATATTTTTAGCGAACTGGATGTTGCTCCACTAGCCAAGGGGGCGGACCGTGAACCATCGCTAGCCCTCGACTTTGGGGATGACAATGTTAGGATCGCGGACGGGGACGGTGACATTCCAATGGACGACGATTTCCAATTCAATATTGGCGATCAGTCTGTGGCCCCCGAGATGGGCGGCGCCCTTGGTCTCGATCGAGCTCGCATTTCTGAGTCCCCTCTTTCGGATATCGACGAGAATGTAGCACGAGATGTAGAGGAGTGGACGCGTCTTAACAATACTAGCATCTACGAGCCGGGCCAAGAACCCGAGGAGCCCGAACCTCTTCCCCAGAAGAGGTCAAAGAAGCGCAAGATCTTTGGGCTGGACCCATCTACTCAGCTCACTAGCGCGCACATTAAAGAGCAACAACAGAGCCACGAAAATATCCTAAAGGCACCCACCTTCATCTCCCGAGATCCCTACTTCCTAGCCTTAATCGAGCTAAAGAACAGCGGCAGTTTTGTGTCTAACATCATGGGTGACGGCCGTAGTAAAGCTTGGGCTCCTGAGCTGAGGGGACTGTTATCACTTGATTCTATCAGGCCTATCAACGACCTAAAGCGAAAGAGAGATAGCGGTGTTGCTGATGTTGGTGAAGAAGAGGAACAAGGAGCATCCAAATCGCCTCGTTTGGAACTGGGTGAAGAAGACGACGGATTAGTCATGGCCAATACTGGCCTGGGCGATCGCAGCGTTGCTCCCGACGGCACTATGCTTGAGATTCCTGCTGATAACACCGTTGTACAGCATGACGACGATGACAACCACCAACCCCGCGAAGGAAGCCCAATGCCTGCGTTTGACGAAACCACGGCACCTATAGTACATCCCGCCGACAGCGGCCCAGTTTCCATGGGCACGAAACATGCGGTCCACGTCCTTCGAGATCTATTCGGTGAAGAGGCAGCTACCAACGAAGAAAAGAGGAAGAAGTCGGTGGTATTCCAGGAGCTTCTACCTGAAGGAAGAACATCGAAAGCAGATGCTACAAAGATGTTCTTCGAATGTTTAGTGTTAGCGACTAAAGATGCCATCAAAGTTGAGCAGAAAGAAGGAACGCTCGGTGGCCCTATTCGAGTCAGGGGAAAGCGTGGTCTATGGGGTGCCTGGGCCGAGACGGAAGCCGGCGGAGAAATTGCTAACCAAGAACAAGCGGCGCAACCCGATCAACCGGAACCTGCTATCCAAACGCCTTCTAGGGCTGTGGCGGCGGCAGCATGATTGCATATTACGTATTGCTTATCAACCGGGTAATTGGTGATCGTGGTGATAAAAGATGAAGTAACGGTTCATGTATATACTTCGCTGCAGTTGTTGGGATATTCCCGAGCGGTTCTAACAAACATAGTCGAACGGTGTCACGGCGCATGGGAGATACGGGGGCTAGGGAGATACCACCAGCCGCGGGCGTATTGGTCGTCAAAATCATGATGGGAGTTTCATACGGTTTGGGCTGGATTGGTTGCATTCTGATTATGATTTAGCCTTAGATAGTTACCTAGGCGGCAGAGTCTGATATTATTGAATTAATGCATCGCAAGAGCGTTGTTTTAAGAAGAAAACATGGATTCAAGCAAATATGGTATTATGTATAGTTATTTTTTGCAGTAGTATATTAGTAGGTACCTCGGGATAGATGTTGACATTGACAGGTACCTTAGTAAGGTTAGGAAGTGTGTTTTGAATCGAGGTAGTTATTGCAAATCTTGATGCAAATTTAGTCTACACATGTTATTGGTGTCCCTAGTAACGAACATGCATCCTTTGTATTAGTAGGTAGGTAGGTACATCTAGTGGAACTGAGTGTTAGGTAATCCGTACATAGGCGTAGTCTAAGGGCCTGTCCCATTATTACCGTAGGTGTTACACAATCGTGCAGCAGGTTACTTGCAACGTAATATACAGCACTAGCGCGAACCGTAATAGGCGGGCATAGCGTGCTCACGGACCTGTAGGGCCACCAAACAAAAGTTAGTATTGTTGGATCGGCGACCCACGTGTCAGCCTCAACTCCAACTTCATTACTACATCTTTCCCTTCCCAATCTTTTGTATGAGTTTAGAAACAATGTACTGGAGTTCCAAACCCGCCACTTCCTTAGCTTTTAATTATATTTCAAACAAACTGTATAATACTTTCTTATTCCCACTTTCATATTACTCTAATTCCAACGAGTCGTTGCTACTACTGGTAAACCTTGATTCGCCTGGATGATCCGAGTACTCTGATATCCCATCGAGGACGGCATCGACGACAATAGCGCATTAGACAGGACCGAGTGAGTCGCCAACTTGCTATACCAAACCCGAATCGTCTACGGAAACCACGCGACTCTTCCTCCTCGCTTCCCTAGCTGCCCTGAGAGAATAGAATCATCGACCCCTGACCAATCATGTAAATATCCTCACAGTCGATATCCAAATCCACGACTTCGACATTTATACCAAGAGACATTACACATATATTTTACGGCTCCCTGATATTTTTTCGGACTCAATACTTAATAGGAGTAGACATAAACCAAAAAGGGGGGAATAAGCAATTTGAGTTCGTGTATTGTCCCTCGGTAGCTTTGGCTAGGACAGGTGGTTTCAAGGTTTCATTGTTTTGACTCTTAGAATCGAATCAACAATGGTTCAATCGTTAGTTGATTTATGTACCACTGTGTGCATTAGAAATGTTCGAGGTAAATTCTCTCTTATTCACTTTCCCAATCACTGTTTATCCCACCTCATTATTTTTCCACCGCATCAAAAATCTTATTACACCAAGTTCTTTTTTCCATTCTCGATCCTGCACCCTGCACCCTCTTCTCAATTTCTGCTCCACGCAGTTCTGGATCCTCCCACAAATTTCGTAATCAACTCTAACAAAATGGCACCCAATCT
The DNA here is from genome assembly GCA_002120325.1 of Daldinia sp. EC12. NCBI lineage: Eukaryota > Fungi > Ascomycota > Sordariomycetes > Xylariales > Hypoxylaceae > Daldinia > Daldinia sp. EC12. Next base: position 367,378 of record KZ112943.1, read on the forward strand.
AGATATCCTTGACGTGGGCACTATGTCCTACAAGGTTCTTCGCCCGATCCTTATGAGGATTGATAACGCTGCGCAACTACGAGAAGTAGAGGAGAGATCTCCCCACATCCAAGGCGATGATGCCGAATGCTGGCAGCGCCTCATCAACCGTCATTTCCCTAATCAAGTAAAGAAGCACAATTTTCAACCTCGCAACCCTACCCTATGGTACAAGGTCTACGAAAAGTATAAGAAGATAGACGTTGAGGAAAAGCGCATCGCATTAGAGAAGTTGACTTCTAGCCTGAAGACCATTAAGAAGGAGAAGCAGGAGAAGACCAGCTCGATTATCAACTATGATGCCAAGATCCTCGGCCCCGCTCCCGGTCGTCGCAAAGGTGTAGGTGGACGAGAAGTTAATGGTCCGGGCGGTCTTCGATGGGGTGGTGGATCGCGGACTAAGACGACATCAGCTCAGAGCATTATGCAGAAAGCCAGGCGAGAAGCCGCTGAAATCAGTCGCCGGAACAAGCTCATGACCCCCACCGGCCAACTACCCGTTCGACAGGGACAAATTTCCCAGGCTCCGCTTGGTATGCGGGAGGAACATCGGATCAAGTCACTTCCTGCTATTCCGGCCCCGAGGAGGATCCAAGCGCCCCAATCGCGAACCGGAGAGCGCTGGGAACGAGAGCAGAAGGAACGTGAGGCTCGATTACTCAAGATGAAGAATGGAACTACTACGGAGAAAGTGACTATTATCTCGGACGACGAATTTGATGAAGATGACCAGTTCAACAATGATGACGATGAAGCTCAAGAAGGGGGTGGTTTGAATGTTGACGAGTTGGAGGACCTATTCGACGATGACACGCCTTCTACGTCCAGTGCCCCCAAGACCACCAAGGTTCCTCCTCAGAACAAGCCCTCCACTACCCAGTCGGCCTCGAGTCCCAACCCTACTCGCACTTCTGGTTTATCCGGTCTCGCGAAAATGAAGCAGGGCCTTTCCTGGAAGAACAAGCCTACGAGGGTTGAGACGTCTACGCAAAAACCGGTTTCCAAGCCAACAGCATCTTCCCCTCCGCCAAGCAAACCTACGGCAGCTTCACCTCCCCCGCAAAATTCGATGCCGTCAAAAGCGCCCTCTTCGTACTCTACCGCAGGTGCCGGCAGCTCAAGCGCTGACAATAAGCCCAAGCCCAAGCCTGTGCTTGCAAAGAAGCGAAAGGAGCCACCCAGCATCTTCATGAAGCCTAATCCAAAGGCCCGACGAATGTCCTAAGGAACAATAGACTGTCACAGACGAATTTCAAAGACGGCTTTTTAAGGAACTATCGACGCAGAAGGCTGTATAGAAGCAGGTTAAATAGACTGGCCCCACAGCATTTTCTCTCTTCTTTCAACCACTTCTAGAACAAGAAATTCGATCCCGAGGGATGCTCTACCGGCAGATGAGCACAGCAATAATATCGGATTCCCTACTTTTTTCTGTACAAACATTTTTCGACCACTGGCCTCCTTCAGAGGGGGAATATGAGGAGTTTACACATGGCATTAGAGGACAAGACAACTATGGCATTTGCAAGATGGTTTATATTACGTTGCTTTTTCTTTTCATTTACGGATTATACGCTTTTCTCGAGATCGAGAAAGCTAAGGCGGAAAAAATTGGTTGCCGGGTGTGGCAAGGCATTAATACTCACCATTTCTCCTCGAGGCCGTGACAGCTACAGCTAGGATGAAGATGCTCCATAGAGGCTAGAGGCTAGAGGCTCGATGCATATGCGTATACTACGAGAGGAGTATGGTGGATGAGGAGGAGAAAGCAGAGTGCGTTTGCATTTGCATTTGGACCACGAGATATGTGGAGTTTATAACTAGGGAAATGGGTTATAATGGAAATGTATTGGTGTTCAAGACAAGCGCAGTCTTTAGTCAAATTGACGTGAATTCAGAGCAATTCCTGTTCCAGAACCTCTTGGTATTAACTGTAGACATAAACTACGAAAGCTCAGCCTTTCAGCTTGCTGGAGGCGCATAAGAAGTTTACACATGACTCGATACGGTAGATACAATGTAGTGGTTTAAGTTAATCAACCCCGTTCGATCTCAGAACGCCACATGGCTCTAAGCGCGAGCGTCGGTTCCGTCGTACTTTTGGTGGTCTATTATTAGCGGTACACTAAATTCCGCGTCTGTTGCCAAGTCTACCTAGCATAACAAGAAAGTTTTCCTTCTGTAGCCGATACCTAGGTAGGTAGGTAGGTATATAACAGACTTCCCTCGGAAGCTCGGCCACGGATCGTTTTTTTTCCCTTCTTTTCTTTGCTTTTCGGGTTGATGTAACTAGGTACCCAGGTAGTGTTTATGTCTTCTTCCTATCGGTAGTTACCATTTACAGGCTCTTTTTTTTTTTTAATCTAAGAAGTTCTTTTGGGTGGTAGTGGTGGTGGTGGTGACTGCGCAATGCGACGGAGAGTGAGAGTTTAAGCGAGGAGAGTTGGGGTTTGGGGGTTGAAGAAGGCGGAAGCGGAAGAGAGTGCTTTTTTTTTTCTATTCTCGGCCGCCGCGCAGGGTTAAGACCAAGTGCAGAGTAGCGTCGGGGACGATGGCGGCGTCGGTCATGGTTAACTGGTCGTGTCTAAGGTGGGAGGAAATGTTGATGTTAGTTATGGCTGTCTACAGAAAGGGAGATTGTAGAAGGGGTATAGGGAAAGTATGAGAGAGAGGGACGAACAGTTGCTTGCCGCCGTAGATAAGTCGCTGCTGGTCGGGCGTGATTCCCTCCTTCTCCTCGACCTTCTTCTTCACATCCTCGATCTGCGGATAGGAACACGAGGTTAGTTTGCTCCCTGGCATTTACATATATTTGTCTGCCTGCTTGCGTGATCCTCGGGAAGCGAAGAGGTAAGATGGCGCAATAAGTGCCCAACTTATCGCCGCTTCTTCATGCGAAGAACGAAGAGACGGGGGTAAGTATGCGTACCTTGGAAGTAGGCTCGACGTCGAGCGAGATCAACTTGCCCGTAAGGGTTCTCACTCTGCGCCCATCTTGTTAGCCTCCATACAACCGATCCGATATGATCTGACAGCCTAGTATGAGAACAACATACTTGATCATCATCTTGGCGGTTGTGTGAGAAAAGTACCCGGGGAAAAAAGGGTTTAGTGGTTTAGAATGGGATGTGAATTTCGAAGGTGTTGTTGGCGCGTGATGTATGACGGAAGAAAAGAGAAAGTAAGATGTTCGGCGATTTTATGTTGTAGGTAATGGTTTTGGTTTTATGATAAGTGACGGGAGACAGTAAGAAGTAACGGATAGGTACCCGGGGATAGGCGGGCGTTGGTGGGGGTTGTCTACCTGAGGTGGGGTACTTAGTATAAGCCCCACCCGAGGCAGCTCTTATTCTAGGTGCTCACATTTCTGGACTCATACTGGATTACACACCAAAGTTGAGAATCTTAGGTAAGTGTCTTAGGTATGTCGATTATGTGTTCTAGGCGGTATTTGTATTAACCTTAGGCATGTCAGAAATCTCACTTACCTTAGGTACCTACCTAGCTTACAATCCTTAGTACCTATATGCCAGTGAAATATTCATTCTTCTATGAAATAGCCATATTCTATTTATAAGCCGAGAGCTAGTCCGTCCAGACCATCTTATATTGGTTTAGCAAATGAAAATATTATTTTATGGATAAGTTTTTGGCTGTCTCTCATCGAGTAAAACGAGGAAGAGACCATTCTTAAGAGGGACGGGAACATAGTCGTGAATTCGTATTTTACAAGTATTATTTTAAACATACAGCGGAGATTTTAGCTACTCCTAGACTCTCGTTCCCATCACTTGTTGTTGCGGTCATCGCTGAATACGTTCAGCCCAAGACCTTCGGCGTCAAGTAACAGCTTATTTCTACCACCAGACTCCTGCATTTGGGCGGCAATGGCCCTTGCGTTCTCGATCTTCTTCAACTCGACGTAAGACTTGCTCTTCTTGATCGCCTCTCCGATAAGCTCTGCTGATCGTGCCTCACCCTGCGCCTTTACAACCATAGCCTGCTTTTCCTGTCTCGCCTTGTCGACGACGAAAGCTGCCCTCTGGGCTTCCTGCTGTGCTACTTGCTTCGCTTCAACCGCGGCCGTGAACTCCGGAGAGAAAGCAAGGTGCTATAACGTGTATTAGTGAACTGGCACTCCGCTTTTAAGAAAGCGCGCTTAACATACCGTAAGGGAAACGTCATCTAATAAGATGTTAAATCTTGCAGCTCGCCTTGACAGGTTATCCCGAACTAGTCTAGCAACGTTCTCTCGCTGCGTGATCAACTGGCTAGCATTGAATTGCGCCACCACACTCTTCAAGACCTCGTTTACAATAGAGGGCAGCACTCGCTCATCGTAGTCCTGGCCGAGAGTCCTGTAGATTTGCGGAAGCGCTTCGATGTTAGGTCGAGAAAGCACACGGCAAGTAATGTTAACCATCTGCAAGTCCTTGGTGCCGGTAAGAGACGAAACATTTCTCGGCTTCGCTCGCACGTCGTAAGTTATCGGAGTCTCAAACCAAGGGATCATAATATGGGTTCCTATAAGTAGCTATATAAGCATGGCGTTTTAATAATGCGATTGAGAGGTTAGAAACCCGGACAGGCCGGACTGACCTTCGCTATATATTTCCTTACTGACACCACTTATTCTCCGGTACTTGATAGCTCTGTGACCACCATCGACGTTGAATAGGGAGTTCTGGAGTAGAAAAAGTCCACCACCGAGTAAACCGATAGCAGTTACTGCCATACCCGCACCGGGAGGAGGTCGACCACCAGGAAATGTGCTTCGGCCCTGACGCACCATGGCCCGCATCCTCTGCATATAGTCTTCCATTGGATTGCGCGACATCTTGGGCAATGTTGCGCGATGTCAAATGGGAATAGTGGCGGGCTTCGTTGGTGATGTAGTGGCAGTATGAGAGAGTATGAGAGATGTGGTATTGATAGTAGTAGAACATTGAAAAAGATGGTAGCTCTTTAATTCCAGCCAATAGCCATCCGACCTTTTTTTTTCCCCTCCGAAGTTTGCAGTTTTAACCATGACCTAAGAACGTAAGGCTCAATGCAGCTCAGCAGCATGTACCTAAGTACCACAGTTCATCTGCTTCGGCCACTCAGGTCCAGTTCGGGTACGAAGTACATAGTACATCAGAAACGGAAGCGGCCCGTGCTTCGCGTTCACCCAACGCGACTTCGACTTAGACTTTAAGCATCGAACCTTTTATCGATAACCAAAAACGTCGATCCTCAAAGCTACGAGGCAGTTATCACTTTTTGTTTAATCAATTTAAATCAATTCACTTGCACAACTTGTGTCAATTGGTTCTCATCAATAGCTTCTTACTCCCTTTCATTTCACTATATTGCATATCTTCTTCGACAGATAATCTGTGAATTTCTGTCGGCAAACAATGTCGACGAAACAGCCGTCGCGTGTCGTCTTCGTCGGAAATATTCCCTATGGATTATCAGAAGAGCAAATCACCGATATCTTCAGCACTGCTGGAAAAGTCCTGAATTTCCGCCTTGTCTACGATCGGGATACAGGTCGTCCTAAGGGTTTCGGATTCGCAGAGTACCCCGATGCAGGTAGGATCCCTCCTAGCGCTTTCTTACAATTATACACATACTTAACTACTTCTCTTCCTTCTAGACTCGGCTGCCTCAGCAGTTCGCAACCTGAACGATTACGAGATCATGGGGAGGAAGCTTCGTGTTGATTATAGTACGGAAGGCCGGGTCGACGGCGATGACTCTAACAGCGCATCCACGACTACTGGCCAGCCCTCGAATGGCGCTTCATATATTGTTCCTCAACCTGCTCCGGCAGGCTCAATACTCTCTCTGCCTCCAGGAAAAGAATTACCTGCCGGGGTAAGCGCCACTGACGCTATCTCGAGAACTCTCAACACTCTACCCCCGAGTCAGCTTCTCGACATTCTTTCTCAGATGAAGTCACTTGCGACGACAGACCCGAACCGCGCGACAGAACTACTACAGCAGGCACCGCAGCTATCTTACGCTATCTTCCAAGCTCTGTTGTTGATGGGTCTTGTATCTCCCGAAGCTATACACTCCGTTGTCGATTCTTCGGCTGCACCACCTCCAGTTCAGCAACCCGCCCCCGGCTTTCCCGCGGGGTACACGGGTACTACGACGGTTACGCCCCCAGTTGCAGCACCGTATGCGCCGCCCGCAGCAGCAGCTCCTCAGCCTAGCTATGCGCCTCCTGCAGCTAGCGCACCTGTCGCTGCGGCGCCGCAAGACACGGAAGCCTTGATGCAGGCGGTGATGAACTTATCGCAGGAGATGATCGATCAGCTTCCCGAGACAGAACGCCAGCAAATTCTGGCCCTAAGAGCGGGCATGATGGCCCAAAGACGTTAGCAGCTCTGGTAGTCATGAGGTATAGTCATTTCCTGTCGATTTTCTCATACCCCCACGGACAGTTGGAAGTTGGCGTTCAGGTTACGGTTCAGGCACAAAGGCATTCGGAACACGCAAGACATCGTCCTATCTCTATTTCGAGGGAACAGGGTTCGTACCACGTATGTACTTGCAAGTAATAAAATCATTGGTATGCCATAGGAGAATAAGATTTGGCTGTGTCGATACGCAACGTCGGATCTTGAAACCCTTATCCATCTCGAGTGTCAAATTTGACGTGTAATTCGTACTAGAATAGGTCTAGAAGTCGTACTTTGAATATACTTCGACCTCGGACGATTTATCACTTCATGTTCCTGTTTGTAGGACACAATCCGCCATACAGCCTAATACTATCGCCGTATTATATTACTAGCGCTGGTTTAACAAAGCAACGCTGCTGTCAATTGGCGGGATATTGTCATTCATATAAACCGAGTACGAAAGTGTTATTTCGTAGTATTGTTTATTATGTAGTGAAACGGCTACTCTGGCCTATCGTGCACACGTATCAGAGGGATACGTAAACAACGTACGGTTCTCGTAGTTCCACAATTAACTTCGAGGCCGATTCTTTAGATTAGGGGTTACGGGGTCACGGTTTTTTACGATATGAGCTCTGAATAAACCCAAATAAACCGAAATAGGCGCCGTTATTTAACCTTTAAGGGTAGCCGTGCCTCTTAATGTAAACATCATCTGAGCCAATTAAATACATACTTGCTATATTTATTTACAACGTAAAGAAGCGGTGTCATGAGTCTACCGAAACAATCTTCACTTCAAACCCCGTATTAGAAAGTCGAGTGTGACATAGACTTGTATCACGTGGGTTGTACATACTATGTAGTTGTGTAAGTAATAACTAAACAAAACAAGATGATCGTTCAAGCTAGGTATTCTCGTTAATATGTAGGCAGCGTTTATTATTATACACGGGTGGCTTCAGCATACATAATGCAAGTCCCGGTTTAAAGTTACCTTACCCACTTAAATGCTCCTGGCCATAATTGGAAGTTACCGAGGCTTGACTTTACCAGGTTGGCATGATGTACACGTTGTGCCCTGCAGTTGTAATACTTTGTCTTACACTCATTCAAAGCCGATATATCCGTATTAAAAACAAAAAGTTAAACATCAATAAATCTGTATTTTTGACATTTGAGTTTGAATAGAGACGTTTACCTGGTATGGGCCATATGGATACCCCCAAATTGTCCCCGGAAACAACTCTCAAGCTTTATCTGGGGTCTTGAATTCCACACTGGTAACCACCGGCCTTGCATAAGTCCCCACAAAATTACATATAGTACCTACTTAAGTACCCACCTACGTGCTTATGTACTGCCGTTGACATCACCACCGAGAAATGTACTAAGCTGCTAAGGAATATGCTAAAGAACCTTAGAAAAGCTAAGCTCAAGCTTTAAACACCCCCATTATCTTTTTTCGATGCCGCTTATGAAAAATTAACCTCGACACCATTCCCGAGCGTTTGTTTCCAAGAAACAACTTATTTTCTTCTTAATTATCCTTCTTCGCGCGAGAATGCGTATCCGCCATTATGTCTAACAATCAATTTTCAATTCTCGGTTCCTCTCGCGCTCCAGCTGACCCCTCGGTCTCGTCAAATGCGACAGCGTCAACCAACCAAACAGCAAAGAAAAAACACCGCGCAGGACGAAAGCACAAGAAAGCGAGACGGAAGTCATTCGCTGCTCCACCAGACAATATGCCAGATGAAGTTATACCTCCATCCAGCCATAGCGGAAATAGGGCTGGTTTCTACATGCGTGGAAGGAATCTGAGTAATACAAGTATCGACAGCGAAGCACTTCTTGACCACAGGTAGGTTTACGATCCCCGATTCATATATCTCGTAGCATAACGACTGATTTAAACTTAAGAGAACACCAATATCCTCGCCCGCGACGACCCTCCACCCTTGCGGCCTCTCTTCACATGCCGCAATCAAGTCGGTCGCGTATAGTGCAGGCTGGTCAGAACCGTGACCATGAAGATGTGCCAGAAAACGATAACGAGACAGCACCTTTATTATCGAGCTCCTCTCGTCAGGACCTCCCGTCTTCGCGAGGCTACGGCTCGGGAGATGGACGCCGAAGAAACGACGCATCTGCAAGTCGTCCCGATTCTAGCAGATCAAGCAAGAGGCCTCAGGTTCCTGTAACGCCATCAGATAAATACAACGTCAATTATCCACCTTCTATTCCAGGATCGCCCACGTTAGGCCCCTCGGATCCCCTAGATATGAGCTTTGGGGATATCTTGATAAGGGATGACCTTGCAGAGGATGCGACTCGGCGTAATAGTCTACTCGAACCAAATAATACTCAGCTTCGCGACCAGTCACCTTTCGAGAGGCGCCATACAATCGCGTTACAGGCACAAGAGGATGTATGCTTTCCTCAAGAGGGAATGTCGGAATTGGCCGAGGAGGACGCTCAGCAGGTGCGCGACAGCCGGAGCATTCGAACCCGGCGCAGGAGACGGAACAAGTGGCCAGATTTGGCCATACTCGAGGAATGGTCTAGGATCGAGAAGGAGGACCGTAGCGAAGAACGCCGAATGAAGAGAATCACGGAGCCGCAGTTGGTAAATGGTAGACTGCGACCAGTTCATAAGAACTGGTATCGAACAGAGGAGGACGCCCCGTATCGATTCACCTACTTCAACGAGGAATTTCAAAGCACAATTCACAGTCAGACCATATCGGAACTTGTCCAACCGGACGCAGGCTTCAAGGAGCTTTTCCTCCCGGATCCTCCAATCCTATCTGATACATCCGATGATGAAGATGACGAACCTCTAATTCAAGTCCCTAGTGCAACGAGGAACGGCAGCGCAACTACTAGAGGACTTTCTCGTCAACCATCTTTTACGCCAAACCCTCAAACATCTGACCTTAACCCAAATACCAGTTCTAGACAACAAGTATCGACTTCAGCAAGCTCTAGAAATAATTCAGGCGATCCCAGTCCAATGCGGTCCAAGTCCCCATTCTCCGGTCTCAAATCACCTCCCGTGAACGGAGAGAAACAGCTACGGTTCGGCGAACGTCCCGTATGGTGGTTAGATGTTTTGAGCCCCACGGAGTCAGAGATGAAGGTGATTTCCAAAGCGTTCGGGATTCATCCTCTAACATCTGAGGATATCATGCTCCAAGAGCAGCGTGAGAAGGTTGAATTATTCCGACACTACTATTTCGTTAACTATAGATCATTCGATCAAGATGCCGAATCGGAGAACCACCTAGAGCCGGTCAACATGTATGTCGTGGTGTTCCGCGAAGGTGTCATCTCTTTTCATTTCAGCCAGACTCCGCACCCGGCCAATGTCCGTCGCAGGGTTCGCCAGCTTAAAGATTTCATGATCCTCAGCGCAGATTGGATTAGTTACGCAATTATTGACGACATCACGGATGTTTATCTACCCCTCATCCAAACCATCGAAGAAGAGGTGGACGATATCGACGACAAAATCTTACAGTTCCATTCTTCCTCGGATCCGTCTATATTACCCGATGAGAAGAAGCAGAAAGATGGTGACAAAGGCACGGAAGCGAATGCGGATAATGGCGGAGATATGCTTCGCCGCGTCGGCGACTGTAGAAAGAAGGTCATGACTTTATACCGACTCTTAGGAAACAAGGCGGACGTCATTAAAGGCTTTGCGAAACGTTGTAACGAGCACTGGGAAGTTGCACCGCGATCCGAAATCGGATTATATCTTGGCGATATCCAAGATCATATCGTGACCATGACGGCGAACCTTAGTCACTATGAAATGTGAGTTTTCATTCTCTTTCATCCCTCCTGAGAAAATGTTACTAATTTGAGCAGGATCCTCGCCCGCTGCCACGCGAACTACATCGCACAGATTAATATCCGCATGAACGAGCGACAAGAGCAGACGGCTGATGTGTTAGGCAAGCTAACCGTCCTCGGCACTATCGTCTTGCCCATGAACATCATCACCGGTCTCTGGGGTATGAACGTCTGGGTTCCCGGCCAAGAGTACGAAGGCGATCTAAAGTGGTTCTTCGCCATCACCGCAGGACTACTCGCATTTGGACTGGTCTGCTTTATCATTGCGAAGAGAGTATACAACATCGTCTAGACGACAAAACTGCCGACATTGTAGTATTGTATATATGTTACACTTGTCTCACACCAAGGGCGGTTCGGAGCAAGTGCAGTATTCTTGATCCGCCACAATCGGCGGGGGACGCCCATTCATATTCAGCAGCGTTGCCGGGTGCTTGCGTGCCAGTCCCATGTCACCCGGCCACCAAGGTACTCATTTTTTGGCGGCGGCGTTACCGGCCGAACAGATTACGGCGACTTCATCGTTTTGTACACGAATTTGTACCCGACAAAAAGTTTTAATCGACATCGTTTTTTTTCATCTTTAAACAGCACGTTAGAACAAACGCATTGGGCCGCGACGCACCAACATTTTTTTTTTTTTCATCGGGTACACGGGGAATCGGGACTGGCGTTCCTGGGACGGGAGTTAACCGGGGAGTCGGAACGTCAACTGACTTGTTTATGGCTGCAGCAGTAGGATGAATTCGGAGGGGTTTATTTGGATATACATAAATCACTTTTTCTGAATAATTGGGTTTAGCTATTATATACGGGGCCGCTATTCTATACTGATTGATATGAGCTCGAATAGAAGCGTTCCACGAGCAAAGCGTTGGTTGACTAGTACATTTTAATACATGTATTCATTTTGGATGCTTGGGTCTTAGAGTTTTGCTTCTATGTTAATATGTGACTTGTTCCGAGCTAGGTTATTAAGTGCCTTGTTTATAAAGTGAAGAAGGATAAGGTAATTCTTATTTAAGACTTTAGCTGCTCGATACTATGTCGTGTCACCTCCTCGATATAGTATACGAGGTGTACGGAAAAGTCACATTGTCAGCTTTTCTATAATTACTCGAGCTTGGATAGTTAGCACTTGATTATAGATAGATATACTACTACTTTCTATAGAAATGGAAGGAAGGGCACTATAAACACTTTATTGAGCCTCACGAAACTTGACTGAATAACACTGAGGTCGTAATGCTGCAGCAGGTGAAGCTGATTAATCCTGGCTGGCTAGACCTTCAGTGTGGCGGTGGAAGTATCTAGATGTGGCGAGTAACCCGCTCGCAGCTCGGGACCTATCACTCCATGATTGGTCAGCCTCGCTTATGCCAAGCCTTTCGGTACGTTGTAACTCTGCACCCCGGCTCCACTTAACCTCCAAGCTCTAAACTCTATCTTTCCCAGCCCGTTTTCCAACTTTGCCCATTGGAAATTTCGCCCTTTCCCAAAATACAACAACCAAAAATAACATCAAAACGTGCCCGCGATCATCGTCAGAGAAACGCGATAATAACAATTGACATCCTTCGACTAGGCGATTCTTGATAATTTGACAGTCGGATAGGAATTAATCGATCGACCGAGAAGATAACGCGGAAAAAAGAAAGAAAAGAAAGAAAGACAAACAAGAACGAGCTGCTAACTAGTTCAATTCGAAAATGGCCAACTTCCTCGCCTCCATCTTCGGCACGGAGCAAGACAAGGTCAACTGCTCGTTCTACTACAAAATCGGCGCGTGCCGGCACGGGGACCGGTGCAGCCGGAAACACGTGAAGCCGTCGTACTCGCAGACGATCCTGCTGCCGTCACTGTACCAGAACCCGGCGCACGACGCGCGCGCGCGGCTGACGCCGGAGCAGTGCGCGAACCACTTCGACGCGTTCTACGAGGACCTGTGGTGCGAGCTGTGCCGGTACGGGGAGCTCGAGGAGCTCGTGGTGTGCGACAACACGAACGACCACCTCGTGGGCAACGTGTACGCGCGCTTCAAGTACGAGGACTCGGCACAGAAGGCCTGCGACGAGCTCAACTCCCGCTGGTACGCCGGCCGCCCCGTCTACTGCGAGCTCAGCCCCGTGACCGACTTCAGGGAGGCATGCTGCCGCCTGAATAGCGGCGAGGGCTGCGTCAGGGGCGGCTTTTGCAACTTCATACATAGGAAGAACCCCTCGCCCGAGCTCGAGAGGGAGCTCATGCTCTCGACGAAGAAGTGGTTGAAGATGAGGGGCAGGGACGAGAAGAGCGTGAGTAGGAGCCCGAGCCCGGAGCCGACGAGGAAGCGGTATTAGGGAGGAGGAGGAGTTTGCGGTGGTGGTGTTGTTGTTGTTGTTGTTGTTGTTGTTGTTGTTGTTGTTGTTGAGAGCAGTTCTAGGAGGACTCGAGCCAATATTCTTACAGGAGAAAGATGACATTCATATGGGGGGATGGAAGAGAAAACACACGAAGCGCGAAGCGCGAGCGCGGTTTATTAATACTAAGGATGAGATCACAGAGAAGATGACACAGGGAGGAGGAGGAGGCGGAACACGCTCGTGCCAGAAACACGCAAGATGTGGGATACATTACATACTCTTAGACCGGTTCGTCTCTCTTTGCCGCTACGTTAATGTTGCCCATTGCTACTAGAAAGAGGAGTTGCTGAGTAAAATAGGCCCCCCCTTAATCCCACGTGAAGACGGGCACTGTTTGCCAAGTACGATTCTCTCGGTCCTTGAGCCTATGATGCAGAGTACCGGATGGTATTTGAGAGGGGAATTTTGGGAGTTAAGGTCTCGGAGCGGATTCATATGTACAAGTACTCAATTCTGTTAGTCGACCTTAAGAGTAAAAGGGTCAAATCAAGACGACACGTCCATCTACTTAATTTCGCATACGGACTCGAAGTGAGTGTTGTAGTCACGATATAAGATTCATCACTATCACAATATTCTCACAAAGTAAGATAGGGGGCCCTTAGCTTATCAACTTCATTAAAAAGGGTCTTCTTCTTTTCCTCCCTTACTATATCTCGATAGTCTAACTACCAGCTCTAAACCCAGCGGTTTGGTTTGCCCTGCCCCCTGCCCTTACCCCTATTGCCGGAAAGCAAAGATAACTTGACTACATGTAGTATGCACCATCACCATCTCTGACCACTTTATCCTCTTCCCTAGCCGAACCCGGCCCAAGAACACAACAGTAGCAATAGCAGTAATCATCCAGAAGCCAAATCGTGAAAGGTACCTCTTATGTAGTTCAGCTCTACGCATGCATGTATGCTTCTATCCCCACGAAGCCAAGAAAAACACATCAAGTTCGATCCAGGCGGAATGCGAAGGCGGCAAAATCCCAAAGCGATAAGGATCAAGAGCGAAAAGCACCCTCAAATCATGCGTAGGTGCTGTGCTGTATCAACACCCACACCCACACCGTAGTAGCTCAACCCTCAGCGTCGAAGAACACATTATTACTGCTAGCCGTATCCTCCTTCTTCAAGCTACCAACACTGCTCTCCTTCTTCGTCGGCGATAAATCGTTGGTGAGATTGAGCACGGGCCCTTCGCCCGCCTCACGGCCCGTAGACCGTAGCTTGGAAGCGATATCCTCACTATCCGTCTTTTCGAGGGAGGACGCCGGCGGCGCGGTATTGTTATTGTTATTATCTTTATTGTTTGTCTGAGCTTGCGTATTAGTATCGTTCTGGCCGAAGTCGATTAGATCCTGCGTCTCGCCTTGCGGTGCCGAAGCTTGTTTCTGCTCCGTAGTACTAGTAGCTGCTGCTGCTGCTGCTGCTGCTGCTGCTGTTTGTGTGTGCGGGTGGCCGTGCGCATGGCCCGGAGGAATCATGTTCCAATCGCTGTATTTTTGTCCTGGTATCACAGGGTATATCGCCATGATCTGCTCGGCTTGTTTCTCGGGCGTTGTAGCATCGCTAGACCTGGGAGTTAGTAGATATTCCCAAAAGAGTCGTCATCTTCAGAGGCTACCACGCACATATGAGCATTGATAATCCATTCTAAGTGATCCACGTCTTCTCCCGTGCCGCCGTAGTCTTTATCTACCCGCCGGAATAGTCTAGGATGCCATTCTACACCCGCAGCAGCCCTACTCGCCGCTTCATCTCGCTGTCGGTCTTCAACCTTGGTCTTTTCGTCCGTCGCCAGCTCGTGATTCCTGTCTTTTACCGCTTGCGCTGTCTTCTGCCATAACTTTTGCGACTCTCGTTCGTCCTGTTCCTCAAGCGGTCGAACGCGCGGTTTTGAGGGCTTTACTTTTCGGGCGTCGAAGAACATCTCCTTATGTCCGTTCTATACAGCGTTAGCTAGCGACGGGCCAACATTTATCGCACGCTACTCACCCTAAGGTCCTTCACAAACATCTCCTCGCTCCATAAACCAGACAGTTCGAAGAGTATTTGGCCGGTCTTGTCGTCTTTTATTGTGCCGCCAATCGCATTATATGTACCGCTGACCCATCCCTTCGTCTTAAAGTCGACATCAGCTGTGAGGCCCAGCTCGGGACACCTCACTACGCTGTGGTCGCCCAATTCGTACTTCATGTTGCCAAACAGGATTCCTCTCGCGTACATATTTGGTTGTGTTAACCAACTAAATACGGTTAATATATGCCTTTTAAAAGACTTTCGGAGGCGCTACATACTATCTTTCCCCTTGCTTAGGATTCTTGCCCCTATTCAACAAACTAAGTACAGCGATTCCTTCCATAAGACTCGCGGCTGAATTGCCCAAGAATTTACTCCTAGGCTTTAGAGTGCCATCGATGCGGATATGGTGGTCGGGGGCCATGTAGAAGTAGCTCGATTTAGGGGGGTGATGCGAAGTCTGCTCAGAAATGTAATATGCGCGCGTATTGTCAGGGAGGTCCCAGTAGCACGAGAACACTTCGCCGAGGATAGGGTTGAGAGGCTTCTTGACCCCCCTATTACAATATGTTAGCAGATATTGCGCGAGTTGTATCATAAAATATAGGATAAAAGCTAAGGTGAGGCATACGGCGGTCTTATATGCCATCCGCTAAGGTAAAATTTAACAACGGCGACAAAACGTTCGACGGGATCTTCGATATCAGGGATAGGGAGGAGCATTTCCGGATGGCACATGAAGCTATATTTTTTTTTTCTAACGTTAGCCTCCCCGTCGTAGATTATATTACAATGGTTTAACCTTATAGAGTACGCACTTGGTGATCCGCTCCAACATACTTCGGGGTTCGAGAATAAACGTAGGCAGGACAACTCGGCTAAGATCAGCGCCAGGCCGTAGTTGCGAGATAATATGGGTTAAGACTATTCCAAGTCGTCAGTCGCAGGTTTCATAGCAAGCAACATTATCGTTCGAGGAAGCTCACCGTTGCCCTGTTCGGGCTCGATAATGGAGGTATCGTCATCCTCAGCGCCCTCCCCAGACGATCTACTGCCTGCGTGCGGCGGCATATATGTCAGCAATCTATTACCTCTAGCAAGCAAAAAAAGAAACCGGACTCTAAATATCCAGAGAAGGAATAAGGGTATGCAATGAGCTACCAAGTAGGTGTAGTTCAAAGTTGCAATATCTCGTTTGTAAAGAAACGCAAGCAAGCAAGTAAGAGAAGAAAAAAAAAAGCAGTTATGACATACTAGCATTCGACTGCGTTCGGCGACGGCGGGCTAGACCCGACGTAATCTTTCCCGCGTGCATTTCTCTTTATATCGGGATAATGCGTCTAAAAAGACAAAAAAGAAAAGAGGAAAAATAAATAAATAAACCTTATTATAAGGCCACCGTCAGAAGAGTTGAGTGTTGTTGCAGGTGGGTTTGGTTTGTGTCGAAACAATTCTTGACAAAGGGCTGGAAAAGAGTCGCAAACCCGAAGTTACTAGTAACCGCTTTTCGCTGCAACTGCTAGATCAGTTAAAAAGTCCTAGGCTTAGGTCCTATGGCGGGCTGGGTATTGTACAATACAGTGAACCCCTCTCTCCCCACGCTGAACCTTGAAGGTTGGAAGGGTAGAAGGGCTTCTCGGGTTGTTATCGATTAGGGAATCCTTGTAAACTTACACTACAGCAGTAACCTTACCCCTAAATAGCAGGGGTAGTTGACCGATGACCTCACTAAACACGAAGCAAGGATCAACTTTCCGCTGTGCGGTAGATCAATTTAGGTAGACGACAAGCAGAAGTTGGAGATGTAGCAAGATAAGAATAAATAAATTATGAGAAACAGAATTATTTCTACATTACCGAAGAAAAGAATGGAACATATATCCTCAAGCTAGTAGACTCCTAGTTGGAACGTAGACGAATAGCGGTGCCTAATGTGACGAACAAGGGAGGGTGAGCAAGCCATTTAGCTCACAACCAAAATTAAATCAGTGGGAAAATGTTGGAGTACCATGTAGTAGATACCTAGGTAGGTATTGAATGACTGCAGTATCCGATGTAGTGAGGTCCAGCATGCACATCTATGTAGTATACTTACATACATATGTATTATAGGTAGTATAGTAAGAGCATTATTTACGAAATTTACGTATTCATGTATGTACGTACCATGTGTACTGCACTATATAATGCATCCACCATGCTTGGAGGCCACGAGGTTCAGGGGGTCAGAAGCGATGACGTACGTCAATTAGGTACTGCATCATTTTTTTTTTTTATCTACTCCGGCCGAGACTAGGCATCCAAATAAGTAAGTTCCTGCGACGGCCTTTTTACAGACAACACTCCCTCCCTCCCTACCAAGTACAAAAAGTCATGAGCCTCTGTCTGACTTGGTTCGAATTTGAGGAGCTCTCTCTATCAAAAACTTGGAGCTCCAGCTTTTCAGTTTAACATTTAGTTAATATGCAGGCAGTTCCAATTGTTCTCAACAACCAAAGGTCTAGATGCAAAAAAAACACAAACCGATTATCGGCGAGGCTATACGTGTTTTTTTGCGCCTCTCGGGAAAGCCATCTAGCCGACCTTTTTTTTTTTTGGCTGGTGACGCCCCCCGTTTCTTTGCACGAATAGCTGCAAAGGGGGTATCTTGACATAGCATTACTACAGGGCTCAACGCCCTTCCTGTGCAAAGTTATGCAGATTATCTGCATGAATCATGTTCTCGTTTAATCGTCCCGAACCCCCCCTTCATTTTCCCTTACTGAGGCGCGACCCTTTGACTGGCGCGGGTAGAACCGAACAAAGTCTATCTCTCTCTGTATAACTTCGTTAGTCGCCTAAAACAAAAACCACTCTGATAGAATAAAAAGAACTTACCAAAACTGTCCTCGAATATTATCGTTATGTCATCATGCTCGCCGGCGAAATCAGGCATATCCAAACACAGGAAGGCCATATCATCCGTCTTGTCACCGCCTTCGTGCGGAGTCTTCGGCAGCGGGAACTTGGCGTCAGCTAGCTTCAAGCCCGCTTTCCCATTTCGGTTGAACGACTCGAAGACGTCCGTACCCTTCAGTATGAATCCCATGCACTGCCCGTGGTGCCAGTCCTCAAAAAACGCTAGTAGTTGAACCGTCTTTTCTTGTTGCACCACCTGAACTCGCGTAGTGCCGGCTTCCCATTTCTTGTGAATGGGTACCACCATCCTTCGCCGCGAGATGTTTAGGCTTGCAGCGATACCGTCGAAGAGTACCGTGTATCCCGTCAGCCCCGCTTGGAATGCGTGCAGGTCCCGGAAGCTCGGAAACCTGTAGGTACGTACTGTTGGCCCACGTTGGATGGTATTCTGCAACCCGTGAAATTCTCGATGCGATTCTCGAGGTACGAGCGTCTCTAGTATGGAAACCGTCATGTCGACTTGTGCCTGCCTTAGAACCTGCAATGTCAGAATGTCCTTGGTGCCGAGCCTGAGCTTCAGCTCTCCAGGAGCAACATTGACTCGGTCTGTAATGGTGCTAACCACTCCAACTCCGTTTTTATCTAGAGATTCGATCTCAACCCTTAGCTTCTCCGCTAAAACAGTCGGTGGGACTTCTGAATATTTGTCGTTAATGATACGAGCACGCTGCCAAGGTAGGCGCTGAATGGCCGGAAGGCCTCCTTTCGTGTCGCTAACAGTTTCCGACATATTCATGCCCTCCAAAGGCACTTCTGCGATAACCTCTTCGTCCTGGTTAACAAACGTTCCCGTAATCATTTTTAATACCATCTCGCGCTCCTGGTCGTCGTTGAACGTCAAAACCATGCGGCCTTTGTCCTTTCCGTCATTGAATTCCAGTTGGAGGACCGGCGTTCGCTGCTCGCCCCGCAACATGGCGAATTGGACGGGAAGTTGCGGTGGGAACAAATGAGTTACACCGCTCAGCGTCCTTATTCTCGGACCTGTAACCACGGCAAGTCGGAAACCCCGGTGGAAAGTTCTTGGCCCAGTCGGACTATTCTCCTTCAGGAGTTTCTCGAACAACCCTATAGAGCATTGTCCCACAGGCTCTTTGGGGAACGTCCTTCCTTGAGGATTCGCATCGAAATAGTGAAAGCCGCGGAGAACGGTGCTATGCTTCATTATTTCGTCCTTTCGGGGATATAGGTAAGATTGGACTTTGGCGCTGAAGTCGTACATGCTCCATAACATTCGGTAGTCTTGTTGCGAGCATTCAACAGCGAGCATAAATCCTCGAGGCAACTTGATATGTATCTCGTGAGGGTCTGGCTTCCATCTGACATCTTGCCACGTTAGACCTGCATTCTTGTCTGCTTGTATGCGCAACGAAACGGAGCCGTTTTGACTAGCAATAACGAAGTTTAGATTCGGGTCGTTCTGCGACCGAACAACCGACAACATGCAGGGGAAACATGCCTGCCTCGAATCTATGCCCTGTTCCATAAAGTATACATTGGTCATCACTCGGCCAAAATTAAAATACTTAGTAGTATCGCCAATCGGGAGAGCTTCCAGCGCCTCCATAGAACGAATTGGCTGGCTTACGGCGGTAACAACCGAACCCCAAACTCCGTTGAGAAGGGCAACTATATCTTGGCTCACGGCCGGGTATTCTACCCAAATAGACTTGTCCATCGTCTGTGGGAGGAAAGGCTCCTCGGGCGGCAGGAAACCATTTCGTTTCATAGACCCAGATAGTTTTCTCAAGTTAGAAATCAAGACATGCCTAACTTCGCCCAATTCGCCATCTACGGGGCTATACTTGCCTTCCGCAATCTCGGGAAGGGCTTGTTCTAATAGCCAGTATCCCTTTGCTAAATCCGTGTAGGCTTGATATCTGGCCATAAGGAGCCGTGGCTCGTCGGGGTTAGCTGGACGACTTCTAATAATTGTCTCCAGAGCTGTTCTCCCCTTCAAGAACCACCACAGGGCTGCTCGGCACATATCTTCGGGACGAGAGGTACCTAAGGGCTTTTTCTGCTCGGCGTGGAGACGGAACAATTCATACAAGTGCTTCGTACGAACAATAAATAACTCCAATGCGTCAACGTCGGCCGAAACTACCGCTTCTTGAAGCTTACGAGTAGTCTTTTCCGGCGAAGGTGGTAGTCCACGCGAAGGATTCCGCGTAATCGGTGTTGCTTTGTGAGAGACATCGGGAGTCGAGTGAACAGAGTTGGAATACGTTGACGTAGGACTGTCATTGATGTGGGTCGTTTTGACGCGTACTTCATCGGGTGACACTGGCCGCTGCGGCATAGTCTGTACCATCTCGAAGTCTGGTAGTGCATCATGAGAAGGCAAGGGAGGCAGAGGGGAAGTTGGAGGTTGAGATAGCTCGTGGTAAGGGGACGCAGGCGATGCTGTGGAAGGGCTTTTCGCTTGTGTTTGTGGTATAGGTGAAGGTCGTAGGGGAGACCTTGTGGATTGGGTTCTCAATACCGAAGAGATGGACTCCTGTAGCGAAGGTGACACGGAAGAATGGTCTCGGTGGGACATAGATCTCTCCGGCGGCGGTGTCGGTTCCTGCATGGTTGGTACGGGAATAGACTTGAGGCGCGGTGGCGTATCCCGTACCGGCTCGGGGGAAGAACTCTGATCGTCCCATTGGTGGTGAGAATTGGCGCTAGCAGATCTCATTGCTTCTGCAAACGCCATTCCTTCGGCCTGCCGTTGCTCCTGCTGGTGGATCTCGATAAACGAGCGGCGGTTTTCATCCTTCTGGCTACTAGTGCCTAAGAAACGGGTCTGGGAAGCACCGCCTGCCGGGACGGCACGAGGCTTGGGCGGCTCAGGACTGGAAATAGGGGTAGATGCAGGTTCGTCCGATTGGGAATCCGAGATCATGGAGAAGCCTGTCTGCGTCCGACGTATTGGACCAGGTATAAACTCATCCTCCTTCTTTTGTATCTCTTGAAATGCCCCAACTTGCCTGGCATACTCGTGGCCTTCTTTTGTGGGTGGGATCGGCGCCGAGAGTGGTGTAGATTTAGATCTCTTCTTCCTACCGATCTCGGCTACGATAATCTCGCACTCGTCACCGCCTTCGCCAATGATTTCGGGGTACGTATCGGCAAACCGGACAGAAAGCCCTTTGTTTCTCTTCGGTCGGGACGGGCTACGAGACCTTGCCCGCTGCTGGGATTCTTCAACACCCAGAGTCTGTGGGAATCGACTGGCCTTGGACGTATCAAGAGCCAGAGTTGGTGGGCCCCTAGGAACAGTTGGCGGTGGCTGAGGAACAGGGTGAGAAACGGTAAGTCGGTCTGAGTGACCGAGAAAGTCGGATATATCGTTTGCACTCTCTTCGTTGGTCAATTTCCTGTCCCTAGCCGCGCTGCTACTGCCAAACAGCTTCCCCATTATACGATCCCGTCGTCGGGATCCCTCATTATGTGCATCGTTCTCCATCGTCGGCCGTGGTTTCGCGGGGTATACCAACATGTGCCTAGATAAACCATCAACCTGTTGTGGTTCTAGTTTGGTAGTTGTTGAATAATTGTAGACGATTTCGAAAAGTGCAAAGTAATATTTACTAGAAAAGGTAAAAAAAAAATAAGTTAATTGACGAGACGAATGGCTTTGATTGCTGTCGCGTGCTCGTCGAATGTATCGAATGTAATAGGTTAGGTATGTAATGTAATAACTGCAATGGGCTGAAGTTTCGAGTAGAAGATATTCGTAGAAGTTGTTCGTGGGGAGGGTATGTTTGTTTA
Source organism: Daldinia sp. EC12 (assembly GCA_002120325.1). Taxonomy (NCBI): domain Eukaryota; kingdom Fungi; phylum Ascomycota; class Sordariomycetes; order Xylariales; family Hypoxylaceae; genus Daldinia; species Daldinia sp. EC12. Next base: position 388,804 of record KZ112943.1, read on the forward strand.
CTTGTGTGCCCAGTTTCCACCGGGATGGGCTCAAGATAGCGAGATTGTGATGTTATTTAGTTTGGCTGTGATCGTCGTCCACCAAGGACCAAGGGGGTGAATAATGATACAGCGTAGTACAGTAGTACAGAGGCGCGCGCGCACACACACACAACACACATACGCAGGCGACCAGCCAGAAGGGCTAGTTCGTCCTTGTTACCCACTATAAATCTACCAAAGAAGAAGCCAAAGAAGGTGGCTGTGGAATGCGACAAGACTGTCAAAGTGATGCCGGGTTGAATTGGAACAAGAAGGTAAGGGGTGGGAAAAGGAAAGTTTGGATTCAATCTACGTTTTGTTGGACAGAATTGTATGAATAATGTATCGTGTGTCACCCGTCGCTCTATCCTTCTCGTTTTATTTCTGATTTGGGGTTGCTATTGGGGGTGGGTGCAACTCGAGTACATTGCGCTAAGTACTTGTACCACACTACGTAGTACCTACCTTCATACAGATATGTAGGTATATATCCTAGTCTTCTAGGTAATGGGTGTAGTGAAGGTACGGGTAAAGCCTACTTTGCCATGTAACTTCCCAGTGTCGTATGTGTGCGCATGTGCTGAATTGGTCGTGCAGATCGACCAAGTTTCAGGTACACTTTACAACTCACTGGGTCCGGGACTAAGGCGAAACCCGCATATCTTTCGAAGGTCCGACGTCCCAGTCCTCGACACGTGCATATATCTTAAAAAGTTGGGTCCTCCTCTTTTTTTTTTTTTTCCAGCTCTTTGAAAAAGCCCAATTATTTCTGAAAGGGAACTAGAGCTACTTTGTTACTATGTACTACCTACTTACATGATGGATGTAAGTAAAATGAGATTGTGAAAATAAAGAGTATTCGTACCGCAGCCGTACTCTAAACCAATAGTATAACTAAACAAAAAGTCCTTATACTTGGGTTACATAGTTCTGTATACGAATAGGTCGGCTTAGGTAGGTAGGTACAAATGCTTTACATCAGGTACGTACACTGATAGATTAGATGCTTAAATCCTACTCAAAAAGTTTATCGAAAAGCTGCGCAGTCAGATCAATTTTGGTATAAACAATCCATGGATAATGTATGGATTAGGTCGCATGCATCTTGGTTGCACCAGGCGAAGCAACTTGGATTAGGACATGACATGGCCTAAGGAACATATTAGGACGAATTGAACCCAAGACCCTGACGTTCGGGTGGACCCCTAAGCTAGTGTGGCGCCCGCCTACGTGCATTTACCTAACCACATCCTCGTTCAGGGGACCGCCATCCCGGGCTGTTCTTGGCGCCACTGTTACGAGGCAAGCTAAAAAGGAGAGTCGCTAGGTTATAATAGGTTATAATACAATTACGCATCGAAACTTTTTTTTTTCTTCATGTGCTCGCAGGCTCATAACATAGGTAGTGTATAAGTAAGTAAGTAGGTATGTATGTATGTATGCACGCACCTCTAAGCCAGTGAGGCTCATCACTACAACTAAAATTGGCATTATATATAATACGAACCTCTTTTGCAATTAACTATGCCTTATATGCACCTTAACCTTGAGCTTTAGTATTTAAATTAGAAGTATAGTAGCATACAAAGGTTGCTATGCAGATGCACATAGCCACCATTCCGGGTTGTTCTGTTTCCTCGGTATTTTTTTTTTCCCACTGACTTTATATTGTGGATGCTTGCCGTATCCTAGAAGGTCCCTAATACCAGCAATAGCCTATTCTTCTTAAATCAAGACGACCCCCTGATATTTATCGTGTGCTTGAGCGCATTTACTTAGCCTCTCTCTTACTAATAGATCTTTGTTTGCCTATATCATGTTCGTATTAGTATTATTAAGTCGTATATTAGCTCACTCCGGAAGTAAACATCGCGAGATATCCGACTAACTAACTACCTAAATAGTTGTCTAATGCGTATTGTTGTCATAGTTTGCGAAAGCACGGGTTCTATGTGGGTCGAAGTTCTCAACACCGATGACATTTACACAACGTCGATTTATACTAAAAAGGTATACTCTGCCACGCCGGAATTTATAATGGTAGTAGTTTCAAATATTCAAAGCTATGCCCGTATATAGTAAGGCTGGTTAAACGCTCCAAATTTATAATGTGCGTAAGGCTACGTTGGGTTACATTATAGATTGGGGGCTGTGAGACGGTCGATCTGATGGTGTTGGGCTGACTCGCTAGATTGGTTACGAGGCGGACCTGTAAGCGTTATGGATGAATCTAGATAAGTCTACCGCGATGCGCTACATATTATCGTAACGTCCCGTCAGCCCCGTTCTAAATTCACATCAGCGGGGGGTGATTATTCGGTATCACCGTCACCATCACCGTCACCGGGACGTTTCCACTTCTTCTCCCACCCGATAGTAATCCACGGGCCGCAGAGCCATATCGGGGATAGAATACCCGAACTCGGCAACCGACTTGATCTTTTCAGCCTAACTAACAGAAAAAGAAAGAATGTTCTATTCCGTTACAGCTCGTCTAGCCTCACCCTCGCGCATCTTTCTTAGCAAGTGTATTTTCGGTTCCATCCTCGGGCCAATCCACCAACCACCCGTTATCGCTCTAACGGAATTCTTCACTCTTCTCACGACATCACCTCTGCCGAGTACTCTGCCTTGGTCGCTTTCAATGTCGTCGTCGGAGGGTGCACTCGGCTTGACTAGTTCCACCCCGGTAAAACCCTCTACCACGCCAATCGTCTCCCAAGTGCCGATAACTAAAGCCGGATCTTCGGCCAGGACGTAGTCAAACTTCTCCCAGAATGACGGAGTTCGTAATATATTCTCATCTTCCGTCTTATCGTAGTTGAACGTCAGCCCATTTGCCGGGTGCGGGTCATTAGGGGGATAGGGATGTTGTCCGAAGAGTGTCACACCTGTCATACACGACAGTACGTCCGTATGGACCATGACAGTCTGAAGGTCAGAAGAGGAAGAGGAAGTAACAAGATTACGAAGTTCCGAGAGCGCTTCGCCACCAGGGTAATTTAAAGAAGATATAACGAGCATGGCAGTACTAAGGCCGAACGAAACAAGTACCGAACCCACTACTGCGATAGACGTAAGTAAGAAGACAATAGACTTATTACGTCTCGTGAAGATATAATCTGCCCCTAAAGCCGCCGCTGCTGTCAACGGTGGCGCAACATAAAAGATGAAACGAGCTTCCTTGTGCGGCTGGAGAGAGTATATCGCCACAAACAGAAGGCTAGGGACTACTAGCGATTGAGCCCGTTTGCTTGTACCAGCATTCCAAAGCGCGAAAGGAATGAGGACAGTCGAGCTCAACGGGTTTGTGAGGATTTTAGGCAAGGCAGATGTGAAATAGTAGTGCCAGGGAGAAATACCCCATTCAGAGGAAGACCCAAGAACGGCGTTGTAGTAAAACCCCCATAGTTCTGGCCACAACGGCTTCTGCCAGAAGTACGAGTCGATTGGTATTGTAAGCGACAGAGACATGGCAAAGAAGACGATGAAGGCAGGGACGATCTCGGTCAAGGAAATGTGCGAAACAGCCAGACCGTAGAGGGTAACGGTGACCATGAGGATTGCCAACTCGGACCTGAATACGGCGGTAGCTATGGTAAGGTACGCAATAGCTAGCTTGTAGCGCCATACCTGGATCTTTTGAGTCGGGTCCCCTATCAACTGCGAAAAGGCCAACGTTGCTACAAATTTGTCAATATAACTAAACCACTAAACTCAGCCCTTCGAAGCCCTAGAGGTGAACTTACTCAAGCCAAAAGCGAACATATTAGGCAGTGTTCTCGAAGCGTAGAACAGAATATGAAATTGGCTTAGTTGAAGTAGCGCGTACCACCTCGCGACGGACTTGCCGTACGCCTTTTCCACATTCGACTTGAACACCAGCAGCGCGCCGGCATTGAAGAACCCCAGGACGCCTCTCACGATAAGTTGAGCGTACTGGAAGCCTACCAGCGCAATGATAGGCTGGCTGATTCCCGCTAACAGAACCGGGCCAATGAAGGTCCGGGGGACAGCACCAGGGAAATCGAAGTGATCATACTGAGATGAGAGCCGCTGATGCACGTCTTTTGTAGGAGTCCCGTACACCAGGATGTCATGTGTCGCCTGTATGTTGAAAGACTCCTCGACCTTGGTATACGGCGCTACTAGGAGATGTATGATTATTAAAGCTGGTATAGCAAGCGACAGGAGTAAATCTAATTTTATTGTAAGTTACTGCTTCGTTAATCGTGAATACTAATAACATACCGATCGCTGCCATTGGTAGGCAACTTATATTCGAGGAATATGAGCTATGTTTTATTTGCGACGCGCCTAATTGAAACTCAATTAAACCCAATTCGTATTTGAGCGCATAGATTTAAAACCATATTTTCAAAAACAACTTTTTTTTATTGACAGACCTGCTGTTGTACTACTTTAATTCATCTCATTTCCACTCGAGGCCCGGGTCGTGCTGTGTAAGAGCACATGTATTATGTATCTGTTTGAACGGGAAGCTACACGTGGCTAGTGCGATCAAAAGCACCGCCACATAGTATTTCAATCAATCCCCTACATGTAGCCATTGAATGTTTACATAAGGCAAAAACGGACAGTTTCCGCCGCACCGTCGACACCTGTCTTGTAAGTCGACTCGCTACGCTACGTATATGCAGACATATTAGGTATACATCATTTATTGCCCTCGAACAAGCGGCCAAGTCTCACGTTCCTGACACGTCGCCCAAAACCCCAGTACGTCAAGATGATTCTCCTCGGGAACCTACTCTACGGTATATATCCGCCCTTTACAGACGTCTCCCTAGAATAAACCAACAGTAGCTAATGCGATCCCAGTCACCATCCTCCTTATAAACGCCATCGCCATCTTATCCGAGGACCGCTTCCTAGCACGCAGTACGCCCTTCCACTCCCACCATACGAGCACCCACCGTTCAACCCATACTAACATCTCAACCCAGTAAACCTCTCGTCCACCTCCTACGACCCAGCTTTCGGCGCCGGCCCCGACTCCCAGAGCGTCAAGGCCAAAGTCGTCAACCTGATCGCCAGCGTCCGGATGGTCATGAGAAGTACGCAATCTACGAGGGAATAATCACAAAAACAATAATTGCCAGACTAACACAGCAGAATAGTTCCCCTAATAGCAATCAACACTTTAATAATACTCTACGAGCTGGTCTTGGGATAAAAAAAAAAGAGAGAGAGGCATAGGGAGAGAGAGAATAGAAGATACAGCAGGTATTGTCACGAAACGAACATGGCGGACGTATAGGGACTTGCATTTTCGGTTTCAACCAAGGCGTTCAGGTGTGTACATAACACTTTGGTTTGGTGTAATATAGGCCGAAATGAGAAATCGGCAATGCGACATGGCGCAGTCGTGCGAAGGGGGGGAGGTTTTCGAGCTACAGCGGTGTATCAAGCCAATACTTTACTTACACCAAAAACCCGGTCCAAGATTATTATGATGATGACAATGAAGCTTTTTTGTCTTTTTTTTTTCTTATTTCGTACCTCTGCTACTTATCAGGGGCATTGGCTTCCACTTCCCAGTGTTAAGTTTGGCCTAATTATACAGAATTATCCATCGCAACGCGAGCATACACCTAAATGCTCAAATAAGTGCTGCTGCTGCTCCTGAAAAAAAGCAGAAGCAACCTCGTTCTACAGAGTTATCCAAAACGAATTTTTTAGCTTTGGCGCATGTCCTCCGTAAATGCTCAAGAACCTTCTCTCGTTTCTTTTGATAATCCCCCAAACTCCCTTATATGCCACATCCCTCGCGTCGATCCGCTAGGGTATGAAGAGTAGTAAAAAGATGCCGTCCAAAATATTCCCCAAACTCCACTGTATTTTTTTACGAGAGGGTACTGTGACTTTTTCTTCGCCCAAGACTAAAGCTGAAGCTCTTCTTACGCTTGAACTGTTCCTCCGGCTTGTCGGGACCGGGCGCCGCGCTCTCGCCATTCTGTCTGTTTTCGGGTAGCGCTTCCACGCTGTCTCGTTTCGCTTTGTCCCTGTTTAGAAATCCAAAGCTTTTTCTTGACATGGACCTACTACCCCTGTCCGGCTTCTGCAGCGACGGAACACTATCATCTTGTTCACCACGACTGGCTTCCTCTTCTTCTGCCATCTTTTTACTTGCCTCGAGCGCTTTCTTCAGTTCCTCTTGTTCGGCTTTGCGAGATTCGCGTAATCGTGCGTCGGCTTCTTTGCGCTGCTTCTCTTTGGCTTTGAGCTCTTCTTTTTCTGCTGCCTTCCGCGCCTTTTCTTGAGCTTTAGCTTCTTTCTTTTCCCGGTTCCTTTCTTCTTTCGACTTCGATGCCGGGTCTGTTCTTTCTGAAATTATGGGGCTGGGTGGCGCCGCGCCGTCCAGCTGAGGCAATAATGCCGGAGAAGGAGCGGCTGGATCGCCGAACATATCGGGAGCTGTAGCGGCATGATCTAGAGTGGTTAGCCCTTCACGGTCTTCGGGTGGCCGAGTCGGTTGTGTTAGCTGCCTTGATAAACCCGGGACTGAACCATTCGGCTGACCATCTTCTTGAGCTACACCAGCCTTTTCACTGGCGATTCTGACCTCCTCAAGACCTTCTGCTTCTTGCTCTGCCCGCATCTTCTCGAACGTCGTTTCTTGATAGAACAACACGTACGCACAAGCCATACCGGGCTTATCTCCAAAAAAGTTTCTGACGTAGTGCTTATCAACAGGTTCGACCATCTCGTCGTCGAACAACAGCCAGCCTCGATCTTCCGTTTTAATGACCGAGACGTAATGCCCATGATATGCGTTACCGCCGATGTGGATAACAACGGCGTAGAGTTCGTATAGTCGATCCGGATCTTCGGCGTCCTCTGTTGTATTGAACATCCTCAGCTGATACGGATATACCACACGATGGAAGAGCTTCTGCAACCGACTATAATCTTCCGTATACTTAAACCTCTTCAGGTGCAATGCTAAAACTTTAGGTAGTCGCTTGATCTTCATCCGCTTCTCGGCTTCTTGTAAGCCTCCGCAATGATCGCAGTGAAACTTGTTCCTCTCGCAGAGCATCTCCTCGGCTGAAAATTTCTGTAAGCATGCGGTCACAGAGGTATGCTCCTCCAAGTCAATCGACAGGTCCAGGAACGTCTCGTCTCGCTGAGAAGCGGTCTCGCAAGTAAGGCATTTCGTCTCTGATGTTAATACACCCTCGAAAATATCATGTACCCAGCCTGTTCCTGGAGAGTTTGTGCCGTTCGATCTGGTCTGTGCAATTGCTCCCAAGGCGGTTTTGAGAGATTCTTCAACACTACCGTTGCTATAAGCGGCCTGCTGATCAAGTAATCGCTTGGCCGTACTTTCGACGTTCGATATTACGTCGTTGAGAACGAGCCCGTAAAATTCGTGCGCATCTTGGTGCATCGAATTGCGAAACATCTCGTTATCGCGCTTGAATATCTCTAGGAAACGCTGCGGACTCAGAACCCCGGTACGGACTGTGCTATCTACGAGCGCCATGAATATATCTCGGAGGCCCGTGAAGGTGCACTCATCCATGCCGTAGGTTTCGTGGCTTTCTTGTGCCAACTCTAATATGGGACCCTTTAACATCGCCTGCTTTTTCTTGTATTCGGGGGTGTCGGGTTTATCCTCTGGTCGCACCGGCTGGATTTGTCCCGAGTTAATCTGTCTTCTCCTTTCCATCGCGTCAGCCGCAGAAGGTTTCTTCGCGTTCGCGCCTCCATGTGCGCTTCCGTTCGCAGCCGGAGCTCGGATCTGGACGTTAACCCTAGGTCGGCTTCCGTTAGGGGTATCAGATGGTGATAATGGCGGGAATTTAAGCACCTGCTCTCGAAATGGTACCGTATAGTAGAGGGCTTGGACGATCGAGTTGCAATAGCTACGTAGTGGGTTAGATTATGAGTTTCTAATACACAAAATAACTGCGTTATCTTTACCAAGTATTTCCGAACTATGCAATTGAAGTTAGTCCCAGGTCTAAAAGGGTCGTGTATATATATTAACTTACATTCTCCATGCCGAAGAACTTGTCGCTTCCATCTGGTCGGAGTGCGCCAGCATTTTGGAGCATCCGTTCTAATGGAGTGACCTCTACCGCATTCTCCTCTTTCTTCTTTGGCCCGTCTTTGGCCGACGAACTCGAGGCCGCCTAAAAATACGTCAGCATGCTTTAACAATCGCTGCATATGTGTAGCTTGAGACTCCAGAGGTGCACTTTGTCAAGTAGACACATCCGACTCGGCGTTAAGCTTAAGTTCGGTAACATACAGCGCCGTTGGTCTTCCATTTATTTAGAAAACTCGCCATCGCGAGCGTATAGGCGACCGGATTGCGGTATTGCGCGAGCTCGATCGAGACAGGCCAGCGTCTAAGCGCGGCAGAGGGGGGTTAGCGAGAACGGACGAAGTCGATGGGGGTAGTCATCCGAAGGAATCTTGTCTCGGTAGTAAACAGTGGGAACTCTCGGATATCAGATAATGCACTAGGTTAGACGATATACGTTCGCGCTTCTTAAGCCGTAGGTTCCGTGAGGGTATATAATCTTTGGAATTATTGAAGATTCCAGACTTCTAGACTTCCAGGCTCCAAGTTTAGATATTCGGGATCGCCAACTAGGTAAGGAGAGCTTCGATCACAAGTGGGCAGGTGGTGGTTCAAACGCCTTAGACGAGCCAACAACTTTCTTTGTAATTTGGGTGAGAAGTAGAGGAATTGCAATGACAACAAAACTTATAATATGACAAACGATAAGTTGTCAAGTAAGAAAGAATACGAGTGCTTAGTTGTTTAAAGGAATTGCCAGCTAAGAATTGAAGAAGAAAAGCGAGTGACTGTTGCTGGTCCTGGTTCGATGGGAAGAGGATTCGATCGGGGGATGGAGATTGGAAGGAGCCGGAAGTATGGCCGGGTTATGGTGCCGCTGACGGTACAATACAACTAAAAAAACACCCTGTAACCAACGCCACGATTTTAGCATTGGAGCACGCTGGTAGTGAGAAAAAAAAAAAAGCCTGGAGATTCTAAAAAGATGGGGTAATACCTTGACCTAACTAGGACCACCTACATGTACCTAACCTAAGGTAGGGGTAACCCCCAGAAACTAGCGCTTTTCGGGCTAATACCCAGCCATTTCTCCACTGATGGTAGTGATTTCCTTTATTCAAGTTTTCTAGTGTATAGCGTACCTACCTAGGTAACCTAGGGATTTCTCTACTAAGCGCGTCGTGTAACTGCTGTCGTAACTTCTATCGTAACTTTTTTGTCGTAACTCGAAATACAATCCCAAATTCAAACTACGGTGAGTCGTCACTAACCACAAGGTGCATTCATTCTCTAGACGTGGGATGCAAATATACTCTCGGTACCAAGACTACACCATACACCGTATCTATCTCAACCTAGACAACCCAACAAAAATAGTCTTTGCATACACGTATTCCTACATTTCCCGGCTTCTTTTCGATACTAATGGCTGGTATGGGTAACAAACCTGGCAACCCTGGACAACGTTATCTCCTCACTACAGCTATGGGAGACATGGGGAGGTATGGGAGGCATGCAATCTAGTTTCGATGTGACAGCCAGTCGGGCTTTCCAGCTGGTTCCAAAAACGGCAGTTTTACCATAACGGGACTCACCTTGCGTTTAGCATTTCAACATAATCACTCTCAACTTTGGTTACGTGCTTTCACTTTCGGAGTTTCAGATATGAGGATCGTCTATCATATTATCTTACGCCTGTTTACTATTTCTAATTTACTTACTCACCTTCAACTCGGGGGTTCTCTCTAAAGGCTCTTTCTGCCGCGTCGCAGTCGGAGGTTTCGATTTGCTAGTACGACCTTGAAAGTTAAGACCTATCAAGCCCATGTTACTGTTACTAGTACATAGCAAGCGGCGACTTCATCAGAGGTGGGGGGACCGGGGGGGATCAAGTACGTACATCTATCCACGAACAGGAGTTTCCTGGGACTTTTTACGATTTATGTCTCAGCGCTCCACTCACCACGCTTCTAACATGAGCCAAGCGTCGTCGTCGTTTGTGGTTCGACTACCCCCAAAAGTTCTAGACCTGAAGTGGCAGGTGATCAACACGACGCTGCTATGGATGACTGGTCCCAATGCTTTGGATACAGACGACTTCCATTATGCTTCCAATCTGCTTCCCAGCTCAGAGACGAAGATAAAGTTAAAACGAAGAGGAAGTACATCGATCTGACAACCCGGTAGGTATCGATTCATCAGTGTAACAACTACTACTCTAACTGTTACAGCAATGCGGTGGACTTCCACCATCACTAATCAGCAGTATGTAAGACGGTAACTTGCATCTTGCTACCGCAAATCGTATCAGGCTTCTTCTCCGCAGGCATCGATTCCTTGTTCATTTAGCGTGATACCAACTGCCTAGCTCAAGGACTATGTAGGTACCAAGTACTACAATATCCTCGGACTGTTTGGATATCGACCTTTGTGGGGTTATTAGCCGCCAACAACGGTCGTGACATACCTACGGTTTGCAAGCGGGCAAACTCCCAGACAAGAACGGAGATAATTCGCCATGCTTTAACCCAAGCCTGGCCTAAACCTGCTAAGCTTTGCCAAAAACTGCCAAACGGCGACAATCGCTCGTTGACCCTGAATGCGGTCCTGCAAGCGCCCACGAAAGGTAAATCCGGCCCCCAAGGCTGACGAATGCATTCGGCCGATACCCCATCTCGATTGCGGGAGAACGAAGACCACTAAACCACTAGACAACACTACAATAGTATCCTAGGATTCCTCCGTGTGCTTATCCGTCTTCCGCAGTTGTTGTCAAGTGATGATTCCTAACCACTAATACGAGCGTCAGCCAGGAGGGCAACTGACGTGAAAAAAACGTGAGACGCCGCAGGTTGACTTAAAATATCATAGCCGTCTTCACTAATGAACACTTGGCTTTCTGTGTCACTTGCGCGATTCCAGGATGATCAGCACGCAGGACAGAAAGGACAGAACCGAGAAAGGGCCGCCTTGCATCAAGAGCCAGCCAACGAGCAAACCTCTCACAGAGCGAGCTGCAGCCCGTAGGGTGTGGTAAACGCGCGATGACGGAATGCAGCGATGCGGGCGTCCATAGCCAATCCCGCCCCGCGCGGCATGAATCCCAAACCCAAAAGCCCATGTGGCAGGCCTGCAAGGGCTGACCAGCCAGCTGCAAAATATTATCTGCTGCTCCCCTTCGTAGGGCGCCTTCTAGAAGGCCCCAAGATAACAGTGCCCGTACAACCTTGAGCTGATGCGGTTGCGCTTTGAGGCCTTTTCCAAGACAACTCGAGCAACCCTAAAATCATGGCAGCTGAATACATACCCCGCTCCACCATGATATGATTATCGTCACCATCACTGCTGACAACCTATCAGCGTTGCATTTTCATATATATTATCACATATTCGCCAATCTATATATTGAGACATGTAGCCGGATCCTTCGACACTATTAACCCAATCCAACAGCTTAAATCTTATATGAAAACGCTACGAATTTATTTTATATTACATAGGTGGCTATATCTCGTCGCTTATTCGACAAGTTATAGTTTTTACTGTATGCATACATGGGAAGAATTGCCAGCCAACCATACTCTTAATTACAAGGTCTAGATCGGGTTACTACGATGTTCTTAACTACTGATTTTCAACACTTTAGCGTGCACTCGCTGCAATGTAAAATACTGCAAGGGATCGCTCACCACTAGTCTCTTCTCTTGGAGATATATATTACTAACTACTACGGCTTTTATATCAAGCTGCCGCATGCCTCATTTACAAACGGCCATGTCGACATAATAGGCATACGAAACTTTGAAACAATCTCTTCGTTGAGAGTAGAGAGGTGAATAGTTTACACTATCTATAAGTTTTCAAGGCAACATTACGACTTTGGGGATATTCAGCAGATAGTAACAGGAAACTTTGCTAGGGACACAATATAACTATGTACGTAAGGGAGGGCAACAGTCAACGCAAACGCCTAGACCCCGACCAGAACCTAGGCAAACTCGACTGCTAAGATTTACCGAAACATGGATGCGATAAAGGAAGCAGACGAAACAGTCCGATCGGATCAGCAATATCACACAACAACGCATGCATCAACCAAACCCGCCGCTTCTGCATGATTCTTATACCGCGTGACTCTTCAAGCTTCCCTTGGGCTTACTTCTTCTCCGGAGGTGCAGCTCCACCTGTTGTCGGGAAGCCCATGAACATCTTGAAGTAGTCCTATTTTGTTGTTAGTGCACCGCCCAGTCAACCACAACAAATCTAGCCCTTGCGGGGAGGAACGGGGTTTAACACTTACGTAAATCATCCATTGAAGACCAGTGAGAGTACCAATCATGACGATACGGACCGGTAGACCGTTCCATAGTCCCATAAAGCCGATGTCCCTGTAGTTTCGGGCCACGGCGGCACCGAAGGCCTCGCCGGCTTTGCGGTTCGCGTTGAGCTTGCTGACTAGCACATCGGCAGGGTGCGAGACAATAGCGCAGAGGATACCAGCCAAGTAACCACCAGTGAAGGAAACAGCAGTCTGAGCGCCAGCGCCGTAGTCGCTCTTCTTGCCTGGAAGGCGCTCGTAGATTTTCTCAACGATAGTCTCGAAGGAAGCGAACTTCATCATGGTGTAAGGGATTTGACGACCCCAGAGAGGGTATAGACCCTTGTACAGTCCGCCAACACCCTCGGCCGCCGTAATCTTGCTGATGCCGTCGAACGTACCCTTGTACGGCGGCGGTATCGTCGTCTGCATGCGGACCTTGACGGCTTCGAACGGGCAGAGGGCGATATCAGCAAGGAACTCAGCGGAGGCGGAAGCAGATAGGTAGAGTAGCGTCTTGTACTTGTACGCGTTCTCGGGGCCCGCGAGATCGGAGTACTTCTTTTTGAAGTATTCATACCAGCCGTACTTGAATGCGCCCTGTGCCGAGTAACCGAAAAGAGTCGGGCTCCAACCAGTGAAGATACCCGGGACACCCTCTTGTCGCAGAATCATACCCCATGCCTGGAAGTTACCCTTGTACAACTTGGGATCTACTTGTCGGCGGCACTTGACGAGATCTAGGGGGGTAACGGCAGTATGGGTCAGACCCTATAATTTCCGTATGAGATACGGTTTTCACGAGTGATTTCTTGGTGAGTTTATTCACTTACACAGGCGAGAAGGCCACCAAATGTGGCCGCGGCGTAGAAAGTAGGACTGTAGAGCTCGAGCTTCTTCTCGCCCTTAGCAGCAGTGGCAGCTTTGTCGAGCTCCTTCTGGGCTTCGGCGCTAAGCTGTTTTGTCTTGTTCTTCGCATCGTCAACGACGGAGTACGCTCCGTAGAGCTCCAGACGAGCCTGATACGGAGTAGCCTTGGTGGTAGCAGGAACAGTCCGCGCCTTGGTGTTCAACGGCGCACCGAAGGACTGGTGAAGGACATGCTGGTTAGGAAATAAGTACGACATTGTGATGAGGCCCGATTCTATCTAGAGTTGCCCGGTTAGCATGGGATATCCCGTTATCGATGATATCAACAATTGCCTTGAATCCCATTACTTTGGGGACGCAATGTCTTCGGACTCGAATAATAACTCATTGAAACAAGATGTCACGATAATTTGACGGGTTTAACGGGATGACGTACCGATTCTCTTAGGGGTATTATTCTATCTCTATCGGCTGGTCGCAGACCTTAGTATCCCAATGCCGAACACGCTACTACAAGGAGAGTGAGGGCTTGACGGGTTGCGGATCGCAAAATACAATTGCCGCTGTACGGGGAAGGAGAATGTGTTGTTGTAACGGGAGAAAGTTTTCCGGAGGCTCAAAAAGATTTAACAGGGGAAAGAAAACATAAAAATAAAAATTGGAAAGGAATAAGGGGAAAAAAAGGATGCGACCGGAGATAAGGTAAGGTTAGGTATGGTTTTTACTACCAAGGTTGTCTCAACGTCCAATACAATTCCTTCCTTTTTGTTCGAGGAATCTCATGTTAGTGACGTCGGAGGGGTCGGCAAGACCAGGAAGCTATGTCCCGTTACAGAACACGCCTATTGGCTGGTTGTTAAGCTTCGCCCAATCATTGAACCGGATATCCGATTCAGTGGGGTTAGAGGCATTAGATTTACAGGAGCTGACAACATCGAAGTTAGTGTAAGTGAGGTAGTTATTTGGTATAACTACATCTAACGTTTACCAAGATGAATATGAGTCTTTTTTTTCCTTCTATAATTTACTATTATTTGATCAATCAGGAATTATAGAAAAACATATTACAATGTCAATCCCTTCTCACGGAAGTTACCTTGTAGTAAACTATTTGGACATACAATTGGAATTCTTATCTGCAACGATTCCAGTCCCGAGGGCTTAGAAGATAGCCATTCCTTATGATTCTGTGGGGTGATTTCGACGCCCATTGTCCTAAGAAAATAAGGTATAGCATGGCTTTACAGTCAATTCCAGGCTAATGGGCAATTCAAGATACCTAATGCACTCAGCCAGGTATTCAGCTAGTGTAATACAGGAATTACATGTGTAATGGCCTCTGTAAGTGTTTAGGTACCACCGTGGGGCATCAAGTAAGGCCCCCCCCCCCCACCTTCCAATGTATCAGCAAAGACTAGCTCGTGATATCTTCCGTCATTTCAGACTCCACAAAGGCCTAAGCAAATCCAAATTTCTTACTCCTACGTTTAGAACTACCTACCTACCTAACCTAGGTATCTAACTACCAATTTTAATATCTCCGAGAACGATCCTCTGGTATTTCGAGAGTACTTTGAGGGCAAGAAAGGCTCGCTGGAAAAAGATAGGCGTTTTCTTTTTTAAACGAATAGGAATACACCGCCTTAATAAACTCTTTTCCCTAAGGACAGGATTATTCCGATCTAGGCAGTTTACTACTACCACCACGACACGCCATACAGCCAGCCATGGCGCAGACGATCAAGACCTCTGCACACGTCGGCCCGTCGCCTCTGGGCGGCAAGCCATTCGTATCGAAATGGTCCTCGCGGTATAGAGGGGTATGTTATACCGTCTTTTAAACAATTGAGTTCTCAATGCTACGCTACACTACACTACACTACACTACACTATACCTCCCCTATTCTTGCGCATATCTTATCCAATATTATCAAACAAATATTGACATACTACATACATCAGGCAACGGTCCAAGACCTCGAGCCCCCCGCCGCTCTCTCCCTCAACCCCTCGGACCCCATCTCCCTAGCCTTAATATCCTCCTTCGAGCGCGACTACACGCACCTGACCATCGTCGACTCCGACACCCGCGCGCTCCTCGGGTACGTCGCCATACCCGTCCTGCAGGCGCAGCTCGACTCGGGCAAAGTCAAGCCCGAGGACCCCGTCTCCAAGGCCATGGCGCACTTCGAACGCAAAGGGAAGAAGTACAAGGTCATCACGATGGCGACGCCGCTCGAGGAGCTCGAGGCGTTTTTTGAGGGCGGCGCTTCGGGGACCGGGCAGAAGCAGGAGTTTGCCGTCGTGACGGATGAGGATAGGAGGTTCGTTCTGGGGGTCGCTACGAGGAGCGATCTCGAGGAGTTTGTGAAGAGAAGGCCGGCGTGAGCAGGAAGAGGGCCACGTTTTAGGGTCCGAGGTGTTAGGTCATCGATTAACTAGACGGGAGGCGGGGTTCGATATCACGAGGGCATGGCGAGGAATAGGTTTAAGATCGGGCTATTGTGGAGGGGAGGGCAAGGCGCTATAGGAAGAAGCTACTATTTTGTCATGCCTGGGCTCGAGATTATTACGAAGCATGGCACGGCCGAGGCTGAGGGGTGGGTTAATTTTTACTACGGAGACTACGTTCGGAAAGGAATAGAGAGGATGGAGTCGAGCGTGAGACGAGACCAAATTGCAAAATGTACTTGACGCAGCATGCTTCAAATAGTGAACCAACATGAAGAATTATGCCCGGCAATATATAGACATTCATATATATATATATCATATATATATATCCCCCTTTAAATATCACCCGACTTGAATAACTCGTTCCAACCCGTTACCAGATAAACCAAAAGACTGCCGCAAGATCCTCCGTAGTGATCCCTCACTTGCCGACCTTACTCGGGAACCCAATCGTACACCATCTTAAAGTTGACAAACGTGCCGTCCTTAGCGACGACGACGTTCCGGACATACCTCCTCTCGCCGCCGACATTCTGGAACCCCCAGACCTGCAGCGCGGTCCAGCCGGCATCCAAGCTCTCGACATGATTCAGGATATGCGTCTCGCCCCTAGGCCCGCCCTTTTCCTCGTCGCCTTCCAACCAATCCCTCGCGACGAAGTCGTCCTCCACGACGCGCGTCTTCCTCGCCTCGCCGTCGGGCGCCACGTGCGCCGCGAGCTCGTCGGCGGAGATCCAGCGGCTGCGGCCGCGCACGTGGCCGAAGAGCCAGTCGCTGTGGTCGCGGAACTCGTAGTCGAGACACCGGTTCTCGGCGGTCCCCTTGACGCCGGCGGTCGCGATCTGCTGTATGTCGATGCGCGTGACGAGCTCGCCCGACGTGTTGGGCGGCGTCGCGGGGCCCTGGTACTGCTTGGTCTCGAGCGTCACGGTCGCGGCGCCGATGGCTTTGCGCACGAGCCAGCTTACGCCTTGCAGGGAGAGGGCCGGGTCGACGGGGTCCGAGAGGGTTTTGTTCTGTACCGAAAAGGCGTTAGAAGAATATTGTATGGTTAGGTATATATGTAAGGACGGTGGGATGTTCCGGGGAAAGATGACGGCGGTGGCTTGCTTACCAGAACCCACTTCCCGTTCAGATCACCGATTGTCTTGGATGCCGGAGCCGCCATGGCGTTTTTCTTTTTGGATAGGGACCTAGGGATAAGAGATATAGGTATACGAGAGATAAGGAATAATAAAAAGAAAATTCAACAAGGAGGCTAAGGCTAAGGCTAAGGCTTATGAGAATAGTTAAGTTAGCTTTGATGTCTAGCTCTATAGATAGATAGGTAGCTTGCGCTGTGCTGCCGGTAAATCGTATAGTAAGTATTGTATGAGACGTATAAATAATAAAAAGTAGCTATCACAGCTAACCAGGAACAGGAAAAACGACAGAAATGAGGAAGCAAACAATTACCTCGCTGGATTGGTCCCCCAAGTAAGATCGGTTAATAAATAAATAAATAAATAAATAAATAAGCAAGTAAGGTAATACCGTATGGAGTTGACAAGAATCATATGCTTTTGACAAGCGTCGCGGGAAAGTTGAAAAATCGTAGAAAACGGCCCTCGGCATGACGCACTCCAAGGTACCAGGTTGCGTTACTTACCAAAGTTGGCCGTTTTCCGTGGAGGGGTTCGATTACCTGATTTGGGGAGGAGGCATGGGAAGTGTTCCATATGCGGGGTAGTCGTTAACGCTAAAACGTAAGGCGGGCTTAGAGTTTTGGCATACCTAATAAGAGGACATTATTTTGGATTCTTCACATACATTACCTACTAAGGTACCCCTACATACATATGAAATATTAGGTTTGGCCTAGTACCTCAAATGTTACCAAGCATATCCCTACTTTATTAGGTACGCGGATTTCTAGGATGCTGCTAGCATGTGCTTATGTCCCAAAGTTCGAATGGTAGGGAACATACATATGTAGTTCTGATAATCTTCTGGTTCGGCTCATGCATCAATCACACCAGCCGATCTCTAGGATGCGATAAGTAGGTGACGCGTAACATACAGACACTCGTCATATTTCATCTGCCTCCACCCTGTTGATAGTGTTCATGCTTTGTATGCATACCTTACTCTTGTTACCTGCGGGCTCCTCGCTGATAATTCAAGATTCTTCAACTTTATAGATATGGGGAACATCCCGAGACTACCACTGGAAACATGGATGAATGAATGTGGAAAAGTGAAGGCGAAAGAAACTAACATATCTAAGAGTGGATAGAATGCTCCTCAAAGCCTAGTCGTTACTCAATCTCCCATCCAGTCCCCTGGCGCTTCCATGTGATGTAACAGAAAGATCTCACATCTGTAACCAACAGGTAGTAGAATAGACCAACTCCCCTCTACTCGCGCGTGGTTTGGAAACGTTACTTGCCCCGTGTGTGGCATCTCCATATACATAAGGTATACATGCCCATAGCATTGCTCAGAATCGAGCCTCTCTAATACTTTTTCTTATTAGAATGAATTAAGTTTCCTGGGTCTAAGTACGGCGAATAAACAAAATCCCCCATACGCCTAGGATGATTTTTTTATACATGTTGGTGGTTGGACGTTGTTGGTTTTTGTTGTGACGGAGAGAAAAAAGGGAAACGTATGAGAAAAACAAGATCAACAGAAAAGGGGATATCCTACTCATACAATACAATTGCGTCTCGCCCCGTTCTTCTGCTCCTGTACACCGAAAATAAAAAAAGTTTTCTTTTGGATAAAAATAAGACGACGGCCTACCATCGCCTGCAATTCCAAATCCGTTCGTCGACCCGTTATCATGGAGTCATCACTGGCAACCAGAATTTCCCCTTCCCAGGCTTGGAGGGATTTGGGATCGCCAATAGCCGTTCGGCCTTGCTTATACATTTGCTCAACCCCCCCTTTTGGGAAGGCGAGTGAGTAAAAAGTGTCTTGGGGAAATGTCTTTGGGGAGGGTATGTAAGGTTATATTCTTTTTTCTTTCTTTTGTTTGAGCTTTCATCAGACCATCAATGGTATGTGTTATGCGCTCAAATCACGGCCACCACTTCATCCTCTTGTAGCTCTCGATCACCTCCTCCACTAATTCCTTCGTGATGACCGGTTTTTGATACTGGAACCCAACTACCGCCTCCAGCCGGCTGCCATCCATGCTGAGGTCCGTATCCTTCAGCAGCTCCTTTTCCATAAACGGAGTCAGCGGGCCCGGTCTCGTTATTCCAGCGTCAGCTAAGAGGTCTGCCCAAGGTCCTAGAACGTCGTCGTTGACATCGTCCACTACGCTGTCCATGTTGAGACGGGCGAGGTTACTCAGTAGTTGACCTTGGAATCCCGTCTCGATACCAAATACCTGACCAATGATATCGGCGATCGTGCCCTGATTCGTCGCTCCTTTGTCCACCACGTTGAACGTAGGCGTCCGGCCCATGCTCTTCTCATCCCAATTGGCCTTGCCAGCGTTGTACCAGACGGCAACCGACCATAAAGCCCGTGTAACATCGTCGATGTGCGCCGTGTTTGTGTACAAGTCCTTGGTCCACAGGAATTTCATGTCCTCACCCATCGCTTGGTAGACGCGCGCCATGCACAATGCCGTCGCCACCCATTGAGATGCATACGGGCCGTAAACATGGGGTAATCGAACGATAACGAGATTTAAGCTGTTCGAGGGGAAAATAAAAAGGCCTAGAGTTAGACTCGACATTCCTTTTTTTTTTCTCGAATATAAATAAGTGGTGGGGCGTCAAAAACTTACCCTTCAATCTTGGCGAGTTCCTCCTCCGCTTGAAGTTTGAATACGGCAATCTTGCTCCACGGCTTGAGCTTGTCCGTCTCTTTGCTCGGCGCCGAATTCGCTTTGTATACCATACCCGTGCTCAATTCTACGAAGCACTTCACTCCCCTCTTCGCTGCCTCTTTACCAACTGCTAACGACAGGCCTAGAGATCGTACTTTGTATACTTCATCCTCCTGGGAATATCTCGTCTCGCCGCCGCAGTTGAATACGAAATCCCACTGTTTGCCATCAGGCCGGTCAAATATCCGTGCCAAAGCCTCTGCATTGAGGGAAATCCCAGTATTAGTACAACTAAAGAGGAAGATACCTAGCAGGAGGGAACTTGGTTAAAAACCTACGCTCTTTGCTTGCGTCTGCTTGTATGAATTTGTCTGCCGAGCACGCACTCTCGAATTCGGGCGCGAGCCAGGCGAGCTGGGGTAATACCTTATCCACTAGGCGAATCTCGGATGCGAGTTCGTTCTCGTGTATATACCGGGCCAAGAACCGTCCGATATAACCAAGACCGCCGATGATAAGTACCGACGGCTTCTCTGCGGCCATTGTGTGCGCTGCTACAACCTGATAGGTTGTGTAGTATTTGGAGGGAAGAGGAAACGGGGTGGGAGGATAGGAGAACGACTTCGAGAGCGCAACGTAGGCGCGGGGCTACAGATGATTCTTTATTTTGTTTTATTTTATTTTATTTTTTTCTTTCGAGGGGTCGCGATCGTGAAAAGAGGCAAGATAAGATGGTGGTGGTAATGGTGGACAAGGCTATTGTTGGGAAGAGATATTCCCGGTCTTGGAAGACTTCCAAAGAGCTGAACTCGAACAAGCTACAAGAGCACCGACACTGCGGTTATGTACTAAAGACCCAAGGGAATGCCTGTCTTGTATTGTCCAAGTGTGGAGCAAGGGGCTATCCGTCCAACTCCGTCGAAGGTTGTGTCAGCTGCCCGAAGCTAGTAATATTGGTTCATTTCGCGGGTTTAGGGGGGGTGAGGGCGGATCCAGTCCAAGCGAGCAAGACCAGCCCTATATATCTGACGGGAAACCAAGAGAGAGAGAGAGTGGAAGAGAGAGATAGATGGAGCTAAGGTAATAGGCTGCAGAAGGAATCAAAATTACTTCACTTGGTTTCGAATACTTTTTTTTTTTCTTGATCGTCTAGTGCAACCCCAACTTTTTTTTTCTTTCCCTTTTCTTTCTAGAGAAGGAAAGCAGCCTGCTAGAAGAAAATTAAAAGAGACCGAAAAAAAAATTATTATTTAAAATGTTGTCGTATGTGCAATGTGACGCAGGGGAGGCTTGGTTTTATTATGTACCTAACGTACGGGATATCTGCAGAGAACATTTGCAGGATGTTTTAAGTTCTAATGTACTAGAAGGATAAAAAAGAAAAGAAAAAGTAAAAGAGAAATTCCAATATGTAACGTACTGTACTGTAGATCGGTACGTATGGGGAGGCCGCCACCGCCAGCTAGCCCAGGAATTTTTTTTTTTTTTGGGGCTGGTAGGTATGGTACAGGTAGGTACGGTAGGTATGGGTATGGGTATGGTTTATGGGCTTGTCAGGCTTGCCAGGCTTGTCAGGTCGATGGAGCATCAGGAGAAAAGCTGTGGAGTCCCAGCGGGTTGCTCCTTGTGGTTCATTTATGCACCAAGTGATTGCAGTAACCGCTAAAAGAGCACCTTGGCTGCGACCCCCTTGTCATTTCTTGATGGATCATTTGGGGGCCCGGGCTCGGGTTTAGGTACGTTAGGTAGTTACATCAATATCAGTAAGTCAGTGAAGCAGGTCCAACCTGTTAGTTGATGAAGACGTATTCTTTTCTCAAACTTAGGGAAAGTCACGTTGAAAAAAAAAAAAAAAAAAAAAAAAAAAAAAAAAAAAAAAAAAAAAAAAAACCTGATATCGGAAAATGTTTACAATACATTAGTAACGCGTGAGGTGGCGTTGAAGATGTACGTAGTATATGATTAGTATATGATGTACCGAACACCCTACATTATATGTATACCTATACCTAACCTGATAACATTGCAGATGGGATGGACACGGCCACCGCCTCGTTAACGCACGTAGTAGACAATTATAGCAACTATGCGATGCAACTCAAAGGGTGTCAAAGATTGATATGATATTATTATTAACGGATGAGACCATGCGTCTTAGATTATCTCACGCTATAGGAGAGAAAAGGCGAGAAGGAAGAAATAATTAAAAAGACATTAGAAAAGGTAGGTTAAGTGTTTGAGTTATTCATCACCAATAAGGGATAGAGACATGATGTAGAGATTTTGAGGAAGCAAACTTAATCAAAAAATCGGTATTAACGAAACGCCCCTTTTTTAGTTAGATAGAACCCAGCCAGCTGAGGCAAAACACCAAACCAAGGCTACCACACAACATGTACGTATAATTACCACTTACATGTAAGTATGTATACTACTTACATGTATGTATATATGCAATATGCTGGCAAGGCTACTAAACTTGAAACACATATAATATCTGATATCGAAATACAATATTAATGCGCTCGCGATCGGTATATAACACCGGCGACGGGAACTTCGGCTATTACCACCATCATCATCACCAACTAGTATCAAACTATTAGTATTAGCTGCCACCTGGTAGGTAGTTAACATTATCTGTATTGTACTTATCAGCACTACTACCAAAAACACCATAGGTAGGTAGTTATATTATCCCGGCCTAGGTAAGTTAGCCACTTTGATCGGTCCTGATTTCATCAATCTTGATCTTAACTTTATTAACTTCATTAATACCTAGCTAGCTCTAGATCTCGATGACGCCACGGCCGATAGTTGGGTTCCATTCTCGCGGACATAGTCCCCGATACGCATGAGCGTCGCGGAGTCCTGTCGTGGAGAATGGTCGATAATTCGGTCTTAGACGTATATAACACTCGCACATATTACACATATTACACATATTGCACATAATTGCGCACGTATTTCCGACAAAATCTTAAGACTAAGATATCAGATCACCATCACTAAGCCATTCATCCCATCCAGTCGTCCGTAGTCCAGGCCTTAATCGACTTAGTTCAATACATCGTTCAAAACGACCGATCTTTTTTTCAAGGGCTGGCTTCCTCTCTCAAGGTCACCTTAGGTCACCTGCCCACTTCCACGACAGGGACGGTTTCGACGTTAGGTAAAAAAGAGGCTCTTACGGAGAATGGCTTCGTCTGATGTGCGGCCAAAAAAAGTCTCCATATCATTATCACCTGAGCATCAAACGTCCCCGGACTTTTAGGGATCGTCTGTATCAGATATCCGCTTTCGAGTCCCCTGCTGGCTCTTTGCGAACCCACAACCACTGTTTAGATAAAGGTACCGACTGGGACCCACGGTGGAAAAAACCCACGATGGAAAATGCCCACGATGTCATTCCTAGGTACACAGTAATGTCAACGTACTTGAGATGAATACCTATGATACCTATTTCCAGTAGATACAACCTTATCCATCCGTCCATCTCAAGGGCCATGGCCCAGGGCAACACACTTGCTCGCTTTCTCTTGTCTCGTCTCGTCTCGTTTCTTCATAACACACACACGCACCACGCACTTTGACAAACTGAATACGTGGGTGTAATACCAACAACCACGGCGCGGGTGGCTCATAATGACACCACCCTCGTAGCGTAGGGCCCTCACCCATAAGCACTAACTGAGAAACCGAATACTGGGACCCGACAAGACTAACTATGTAACTATTATCCATATTCCAAGTTCGTTCTGGCAAGAGTACCGAAACCATCCTACCGTGTAAACATTCACTTACAATTAATTTATTCCTTCCCGGCCAATCGTAAATTCTCCTCGGCTGGCCTGGTTGATGCAGCAGAGATATTCCCTGAAATGACAATTGACATGGAAGAAAAGAGAGGGAAAAGAAATAAACCACACACACCCCCCGTGCGCCAACCCGCCCCAAGCCCAAAGCAAAGACCCAAAGCAAGCCCCAGCTGCAGGTCTACCAAACTACGAGACTAAACCTCATACGAATCTTTGGAAACAAGGGGCTTGCTTGTCTGTGTACACACATACACTACTACATCCATACTAGTTGCCCAGGGAAAAAAAATGAAGAGGCGTTGGTTAGACATCCACATCGATCTCCATCCGTGCAGAAAGTAGTGTACCCCTACCTAAACCTTTACTCTGCCTAGATATTCCCCTACCAACTTGCCGACCTTACAAACAAGGGGAAGCCTTTTTCAGCAGCCTCTGACATAGGTATCTGTGCATTCTTTCCCTTCTTCTTTTTTCTTATTCTTCTTTCACCCCCCCCCATTAGAAAATGTCCGTACATACACTACATACACTATACATACACACCCACCCCCTCCCCCCTCCTCTCTCCCCTCAAACCAACGAATCCCAGCAGCCCGAAGCGAATCCTACGGGGGTGGGCTGGGCAGAGACGCGAAAGCGGAGCGTCCTTCTAGAAACATTCCATGCAGTGCACATCATTTTTTCCCAAAGGGCGTAAACGTCGACCAACGACAAGCTCGCCCTGTTTTTTTTTTTTTTTTCCTCTTCTCTTTTACGTTTGCTTGCTCAGTCTTGTCTCTCCCTACTCCGTACCCTTTCCATTCTTGGCGAAGGCGTGCCGAAACTTGCGAAAGACGCTGTGTAAGTGCGTACGTATGTAGGTACGCATCAAAAAAAAAGAACCTCTCGCCCTGGATCTCGAAAGATACCTACCGATGTACTAAACGTGCAGGAGGATGTAAACGTCGAAGTGGATTACGAGAAATATCGCCTACCTAATTGAACTTAATGTAGGACTCGATTACAATTTCCGACGACGGGCGCCAGAGAAGAGGCAGAGTTCGACAACGCAAAACTAACTAAACTCTCTTCGGGTGTCCTTCCATCTGCACCGGATACCCTTCCCCGGCCGCGTGGACATAGGACGATCATGGTAAATGGAGTAACAGTAATTCTGACGTCTTCCGGGTTCTTCTCTTAGATGATAAGTGTAAGTCCAGTCCAGTCCAGCTCGGCTCCGGTATATGTAAACAACATCTATATATGGATATGACGGGACTACCAACTTAGGTATCTAACTCGGCGGGACGGAGCGAAGGACAACATAGTATAACCGTATTCTTCTTCTTTCATCTTCCCGCTTAGGTCTCCATAACAATTAGTATGTATTACATTAGGGTTAGTCCCGACCCGTAACGAAACAACAGGACAACAACAACAGACAGGCTAGCTAACCTAGTTGTTGCACTGGGTTCATTCTATCGCAGACTTTTAACCTGCATGTTCCCGAGTCTAGATCTACGTGACCTAAATATAATTCATACGCTACGCATTTTTCTAATTTCCTGAACGGCCGGCATACATAAGTTACCAGTTCAACGAAACCGGCATCATGCCTGTTAATTTTTCGCAATTTTTATCTTTTTTTAAAACGGGGTCCCATAGTAACTAATACCGCCGCTTGATCGACCTCCCTTATTATTCCTAATGACGCGCTACTTCAGATAAATGACGGGTCTTAGAACTATGTACCTAAACGTTACCTACTAAGGCAGTGGATATATAATATACATTGGGTATAATACGTAACAGACCTCGTAGCGGTCTGAGAAGAATAGAAAAGATGAGCCAGAGAACGAAAAAAATTGTTCTAAATGTTCCATACGGGTTCCATTTCGCACGCTAGATCTAACACTATATTGGGATGACAGGTAAGATACTACTATGTAGTATGTACAATACAGGACTTAGACTTAGACTTAGACTTAGACTTGAAATTCGCTGATGTGTCGCGGGACCACGCGACAACGAACGGCTCCATCCGTTTTCCCAAAACAAAAAAAAAACCAAGTCCACAGTTACCTTACATAGAACAAACCCCGATTCTTCCAATTTTTCCATCCGGCGATCTGGATTCCTTCTGGAAGCAAAGATCATCGGGCTAGAGAATAAAAAAGGGAACGGCGGGCGCGTGGAGTATGTAATCTATTATCTGCTTTCCTCTCTTTTTTTTTGTCTTGCATTTTCCTCCCCCTTTAAACTACCTAACCTACATGTATGTACTAGAGAGAAAAAAAAAAGGGGGGGGGAGGAGGTAACGCGAAAAGGCAACACATAGTTAATAATACATAGTATTACTTCGTATGTAATGTCGAAATGATGCAAAAACGTGGTCATGTTCCATTGCATCCCGTCGTTGCCTTCCCAATCCAATTAAGGAGGGAATTTTCAACGCAGGAAAAGAAGATGCAACAACAGAAAGAAAATTAATAAAAAATAAAAATAAAATAGAAAAAATTCATCTCACTCCCCCCTTTTTTCCCCTAGGTACCTGTCTATCTGCATACATACATCCCATCCCATCCAGAGTAGCAGTAACGATTCCATAAAACCACCAAAAAACCAATGTTGCAATGTTGTATCTGCAACCTTGTCGCGGCCGCGGTCTGCCCGGGATTCATGTCACGTCTCTCTACCTACCTATTACCTTCCACGCGAAGTCAAACTCATCTTGTTTAATTCAGCAGTAGTAACGTAGTCCCCATCCCAATCTGGACCTTCGAACAGGAAACATAATCGTGGCTAAACAATTCGGTCCTGCAATTCGCACCCTGCATCGTTCCTTGAAACAATTGAAGAAGAAGAACGGAAACATTCTTCTTCCACAAACCCAGCCTAGACCCTCTTCCTCTTCCCCCCCCCCCCCTTCTTCTATCTCAGACACGCATAGGTAGGTATACTCTCATCTAACTTACATACAACCTACATACAGACCATGCCAACCTTTCCACTTCTCTCCTCACCTCACAATACAAGACAATCCCATACGCCCGCCTCCCGCAGAACCGGAATTCGCATCCAGAACGCCCAATGCGCACAAGGAGCCATAACAAAAAAAAAAAATCTACCTACATAGTAATTAGGTCCCCTCGTTTCGTTTCTTTCCATCCAATGTCGAAATTCGCATTTCGCTGTAGCCTGTTTTTCCCCCCCTGGGGTCTCACTCGAAACAAGAAGATGGGGCCCATAACAAAGTTCGTACGTCGCCAATCATCAAGCATCAAGCGTCGAAACGTCCCCAAAGTCTAGACCCGGAAACAAGATTTGTGTTTTTCTGGGACAGAGGTAGTTATACCAGGTAGTGTAGGTACCTACTAAGGTATGGGTTATACTGTATGTACCTAAACTACGTATCGTATCGTATATCGACCGATCTCATCATAATAATAAGAATAATAAAACAAATCTTATGCCGAACGAAAGCTGTTATTATTATCAACCTACTCCGCGCTCAAGCCAACACAAGATCGTACGATCTAAAATAAAACAAGATCTTTGCGGGGGGACCGTGGATCTTTCTCTCAAATAACTCAAAAACTGTTGGGGGGAGGGAGATTGTGCCCAGACAAAAAGCCTCACGTCTAATCTAAGATATCTTTCCCCTGGACCGTACACGAAGCGACCCAGGTCTCAGACTGTCAGACAATATTTTCCGAAACCCTTGTGACTGGTCATCATTCCGATCTGTTGCCTGCCGTGCAACTTTTCGTCATCGCTGTCATACTCATCTCATCGTCCGAGACTCCCGTAGGTACGCATAATCAACACGCCCGGACGTAAACCCTTTTCGTATCATCATCGTATCTTGGAAGCGTCATTTTTTCATGGTTCGATGTCACCCGTCATCGCATCATGCTTCCGACGAGCTCCTTATGGACTTCTCTGTCCTTCGCGTCCTGACTCAAGCTTCCCACGCTTCTTAAATCGCCAACCACGTCCTTAGCCTTTCCAAAGTAAACCTCCTGTAGCAAGTTTCGCATTTTGAGCTCCATATCCTCTACGAGCTTACCGATATTGGCGATCTGCTGTTCTTCATTCTCGGCGGGAAGCTCGATCTCGATCTGGCGGGTCATATTCCCTGAGAGATCCATGTCTCCAAGGCTGCTCGAGTTCGCAGACAACGATAGGATGACGGTAGATGTTAAGTTATACTGGGTGAAACGGGCTCGGTCGATCGCCTCGAATACGTGAATCGAGTCCCAAGCACCTTCACTAGCGCTGCCTGGTCTTGCCTCTGATACAGATGCAATCTATTAGCTGCGAAGATCTCATTCAAGGTATATGAAAAAGTGTATATAGAACCGATGTAAATAGCGTCGGTTGTGCTCCGGTAGCTGGCCATTGCCGTCTTTGAGGTCTCAGATGTGAGATGCAAGATCTGTAACCTCCGAATCTGGACCCAATTATGTGACTTGCTCTCTTAACTTAGTTCTCGGACCCAGAGTCTCGGAATTCGAGACAACTTAAAACACGGAGTGCCCTGAGAACCTAGGGATGGTATAGTGCTCGCCTTGCTTCAGCCGCTATCTGAAGCAGCCCCAATTATATTGACAAGCAACAACGAAGCGGTGGGTCATCCTGTGAGCCAGCACGCATGGAGCAACTGTGTGTAGAGATATGAACACTAACAAGACAATGCCAAGCATAAAAGAAAACAGTGAAAAGCTCATAAACCAAACTTACCCTTCTTTAAAAGCACGACTCCCGCGAACCCGTCATCAAGGTTCCAGAAGTAGACACTACTAACACCTCCCTCGTAGTAGAGATCTCGGTAGAGGTCGAAAGCCTCGTTGGCGCGGACCTCCATCTTGCGGACCTTCTCGGACGGCAAGCTGGCAGCCGAGGCGGCACCGCCCTCGAGCGGCGGGTCGAACTCGTTGCTCCATGGCGACCGGTAACTGTCCCCGTCGCGGTTGTAGTCACAGAGCAGGTAGTCTCGGCCCGTCTGCTTACACCGCCGGACCGAGAGAGGCTGGTCGACGGAAGAGAGTAGGTCCTCTGTTAGGTCGGGGGCGAGGTTGATTAGGGAGTTGAGGTGTGCGGTCGTGTGCTTGGGGTTAAGACGGCGGAGGAGATCGCTGTTATAGTTGAAGAGTATTAGTATTAGTCGTGTAGATAGTTGTTGTCATATGATCCTATATCTCGTTGGATATTTTGGGTAAATAGAGAGAGTAAGGCAGCGAGAGCAGAAGGGAATACGTACAGAGCCGAGTCAAACGGGTCGGCCATGGTGGTTATTCTCAAAGGATTTTTGAGATTATTTGCAGCTTCTTCAATGGGTTTTACAACGTAAGAATTCCAGAGATGGTCCAAACAACCTACGATGGTCTTGGGAACAGTGGTCGAGATGGATATTCTTCTTAGATGTTGGAGGGGGAACATTTGAAAGTCGACCGCAGTTGGCGTTTCAATCGATGGTGGGGTTCGTTCGAAAAGTGGGTCATTTCCTTACACGGTAAGTACCTCAAGTAGGGGGGGAAGCTGTACGTCTGCACGTTAGCTGCAAGTTGGAAAGCAAATAAGCTTCGATAGACTTTTTAGCTCTTGTAAGTCTCCCTCACAACACTAACATAAGTGGTAGATAGTATTTACGTACATGCACTTATAATCAATACCTCGGCACCTTCAAGAATAATATACCTGGTACTACTCTCGGACCAGCTCTTAAAGAACGGGTAAACAAATAATAACTTCGGTAATCTAAGTTAACCCTGAAATAAATCGCCTGGCGTTCGGAGGACCTTCCATATAAGTCATAAGTCCACGAGATATCTTCCTCTTAAGTCTTAGTTTTGCGATAGTCGGATCTTATTTAATCTCATCAGACATCATCCAAGCTCTTAGCTTACATACCTTGCTTGTCACTTTCTAATAATTAGCGAATTTCGGATGACTTTTTTGTTAATACTATATACAGGATCTAACTCGGAAAGCCAACCTACAAGAACTACTTTAATTATACCCGTACTGACTGACATGGACACGCCAAATGCATCCTTTGAGTAGACCCCTCAGATAATACCGATTTCTCTTGTCTAGTCTACATGACTTGCCCCGGGAGATATCCATATTTCTCGACTTTTTCTCCCATCATGCCAACTTCGTTCGGAGTTACAATCTACTCCAGCTACCATAACTTGCAACCCGGGTTTTTTTGTGCTTCACTCTCTGAACATACCAAAAAAAGCAGTCACCCCGCAAAAGGAATGCAGGGTATTATGAACGGCTCCCTAAAACGCCAAGCAGAAAGGATAAGGCTCTCTGATAAAGCACAAACGACGGGAATATATACTCGTCGAAACTTGAACATAACTTACGACATTCCGTAGATAAGTATAACAAATTGATAAGACCAGCTACTGGATCTCGTGATCACAGATCAAGCAGTGAAGTGGTTCCGTCCACGACTTATCCCCGCCTGTAACGTTCTCTCGAAGATCCGTAATTTCGATAACAGGTGGGCTTAGGTCACTCAGGATCACGCCCTCGAACAATCCTTCGTATGGCTTTGCCGCCGCCTGGTTGTTTAATTCTGATTTACGAGGTCGTCCTCTCTGCTTGGGCTTAGAGCTCGCAACAGAGACGCTCGCATTGTTGGCTTTAATAGTCGGAAGGGCATTTTCGACGTCGGCGAGTTTTATTGTTTGCTGTTGCTCTTCGGGCTTAACATCGATCGATTGCTCGGCTGTTTGTGCTGCACCCGTCTCGCTAGGACTTAATGGCCGTTTAGCCGCTTCGCCAGCCTCCTCCTCCTTTACTGGTGTAGGTTTGTGCGGCTTATCGGTCCCTAAGCGTTTGTACGTCTTCAGAAGCGCATCGTGTGTCAAACACTCATCGTGAAGCCATTTTTTACAATCGTCGTTCGAGCAGCCAAATAATCTCTTATCCGGGTTTTCGGGTCGATTGCATTTGCAGCGCAGCTCTGCAGACTATATCGTATTAGTTGGATGAAGGTAGGTTAAGAAGATGAGCGGCACTTACGGAGAGCTCCATACTACGGACGTCAAAAGCTTGGCGCCAATAGAGCGCAGGCTGTACCTCGTCCTCGTTGGTCTCGTCCCATTGATTTACGGTTGCTTGGGCAGTAACACTGACTACGTTGATCACATCCACTGTACTTTGTTAGAGATGGGTTATAACCTTGGAAGCGCATCAGGCCTTACTATGATTGGACGCGATTAACTCGTTTGCGCCATGGTACCACTGTCGCCCCTGGATAAGCTTCTTCCCGTCTTGTGTGCCTGCCGGTAGCTCATCCGGCCAGTACATCCAGTACACACGAGCATAAACGTGATGCTCATCAGCCGCTCGAATTTCCAAAATCCTTGCTACCCAATCGTCATCTGATTTCTTTCTCGGCTGTAGGGCGTCGCCCGGGTTTTTCTGGCGCTCGATCGTCGAACTGTTGGCAACGAATATGAAGCCTTCGCTCCAGTATTTAACGCCATTCACTAGAGCCTTTGTAAGTAGACGACGAGGTATGCAAGGAAGTAAAGTGACTTACGGACAAAACTATTGTATCGCGTCATGTCCATCCACTTTTGATACGGCTGAACTTGGTAATGACGGTCCATGGTATTATTGGGATCTTTAAACTTGCCCATAGGCGAGAAAGGCGATGCCTGAAGTAATATCTTAGGTTGAGGATGTTCTTCTGATTCCTGCCGTCTGCGTTTTGCCTTCTTTTCCTTCTCGTTCGGATCGGGATGAATAACGCTGAAAGGACATTCTGCTTGACTCTCCTCTAGCTCCGGGCGCGGGCGCTTACGAGCGGTCGCCATTATCGCAAGTGTTGAATGACTGACTACCTGATTATATATATGAAGTGGTTGGATGCGCCAGGTAGGCTATATAGTTACGAAGCCGATGGCTGGTAAGGGGAGTTAAATTGCGCCCCAAAAGAGATGGCTAATCTCTTGCGCAATCTATCCGAATATCCGACCAAAAAAAGCAAGAGTAGCTATCAAACAATAGTAGGCGCGTACCTGACTATATCGAAGCTAACCCGTACCTGCGTGTGCCAAGGACGAAGCTCGCGAGGTTGGCTGAGATTCGGCAGCGTTGCGATTGAGAGATCGTAAGCCGGAAACGGATGTGGCGGGGAAGGGGGGAAATATCTGGTAGCTTGGCGCGTCTCTCAATTAACTTGTCGAGATCCTACTCTAGGTCGTGTTACAATGCGCCGGGGACCGAATCATAACATAGCTATTCCAATCGAGTTACGGGAGCTCCGACATGCGAATATAATGACAATGGAGCACGCGATATAGACAAAACGACTCGGGAACGGGTTGCCGATTCGGGGGGTTCTGGAACGGACAGATAGCTGTCAGTTACCTACCGCACCTACGTAAGAAAATAGACAAAAGGGAGAGCAGCTAAGGGACAGTTAATAGTACCTTGCGCTTATAAGTAACAAGCTCAATTCCCTAACACGTACAAAGGTATCGTAATAGCGCGTTCCTCGTTCCGATTGAGCTACCAACCACCCTAGGCAGCAAACCGCCAGCTTGGGGAGTTTTGAGCTTTCGAATTGTGTTTTGGTTTATTTTTGGAGAAAGACGAAGAGGAGAAATGGGAAAGCTGGAAGTGGAGGTCCAAAGTGCAAAATACATACTAACCCGTAGTAACCTTAGACCTGGGAAGCTACAACCAGTTAACTATCTAGGTACATAGCCTAAGCCCTGTTTAGCTTAATCTACCATATCGCGAATGTACCTATTTACCGTATCCAGCAACCGATAAGACCCCCAAGCTTTGATGCTGCAGATATTCGGTACGGTAATGTCGATCATATGTTTCCGAGCTCGTTCTTATTCCCACAACCCCCCCGTTTGATAACAGCAAGTAAAACGTCAAGTCTTCAAATCCCTTAACTAACTAAATATGTAGTCTTATTTTATTAGAGATAATTATTCAAGCCTTACTACTTCCACCTACTATCTAAGAGGTAGATAGTTACTAAATATAAATAGTTAGATACTGCTGGTATCCGGGGGTCCTCAATAGAGCTTATCCGCTTCTATTGGCGTTGGTTATGACAAGTGATTGGCTACACCACGTAATAACATTGGCTAGTTTCCGTGTGACATCGCGATTAGTATGCCAAACAGGGAAGGGTTCCTGCATAACTGGCCGGGAACTGGTATATTTTGATTAAATTAGGTCCCCAAGTCAAAAAGAGCTGAGCGAGGAGGTATCTAAGAATTAGGCCTGTTAAATCTTTTCCTGTATGAGTGAAGAAAGAGTCAACGCCGTCGCTATGCAAGATAGACCCTCACATAAAAGCACTCTTGAATAAACCCGGGGTATTATGATCTCGCATGACCGTCAGCCTCCTCCTCGTCCTGTGCGTCATAAGCAGAATGTATCCCATGTCCCTCGACACCGTTTCCAAATCTACCCTCATGAATATCATCTCCACCCTTGAAACCCTCGATTACCTCCGCTAGCTTTTCTCCTTCAAACTTACCGCGTTCGACGTTGACGAAATATATGATTGGCGCGGGAAGGCTCACCAACGCTGCCAGGAACCAAAACGCCGGTCGAATTTCACCCGAGGCATCTATGATAGCTCCCACTATAACAGGCCCAAATATGCTCGATCCTTTATCAGTAATAGCGTATAAAGCATAGAAAGCAGCTTCGGAACCGGGAGGTATCAGTTCTCCATAGAGTGATCGACAGTAAGAACTAAGCCCGCCGAGGACAATACCGTAAACAGCAGCCAGCGGGTACATTTCCCACGGCTGCTGAAGCCCAAAAACGCCCCATCGCTTAACAAAAGGCAAATAGCCCAGAAGACCATAGATCGGTATAATCTCGAAAAGAGCAATACAGCTTAATACGGTCTGGTGGGGTCGCAACTTGAAATACTTGGAGATAAACGACCAGCTGAAAGCGCCTAGGACACCCGTAGTCGTAGATATCACATTAATCATTCCCAGCGCCCATGGTTCCATATGCAACGTTGTTTTGGCAAACAATATGGCAGTTGAAGATGTCGTCGCGATGGCGTCGGAGATCAGGAACCAGCTAGCCAAAAATAAGACAACATCGATCAAACGGCGTGCCAGCTTAATCGTGCGAAATAAATTCTTCCACGAATAGACAATGTAAGATATCCAAGCACGGGCGCCTTGGTGTTGGCTCTGCGCCAAGGGAGGTCCAGGCCTAGCTCTAAGCCATATAGCAGCTGGTATCGTGAAAACGGCCCACCAAGCCCCGATAAAAAATAGTACGACCCGTTGTGACCAAACAGAACTATGCATGCTCACTAAAATCAATATGGAAGCACATTGCACGAACAATGCAGCGCCATAACCGATACCGATTCCTTTCGCGGATATCTCGCTAGACAGCTGAAGCTCAATAGAGGTAAGCTCTTCGTGAGTAGGCACGCGTCGCAGGCCATGAATATCGGAACTACCGTCGTGGTGTGAGAGCAAGGGGGTTGTCGAATTTGGTATGGGGTGTTCTTCGGCGAGGGTTGGGGACGTCGATCGAGATTGGGGATCGATTGCGGTATCAGATTCCAGGTCATCATCTTCGGGTACTCCGGCTACCGACTCTAATACTTTCGGGTGATGACGAACGAGGAGAGGGAGGAAGGAGTTTAGTAGAACGAATGATGCGCCGAAAGAAGTGTTGGAGATAATAGCCAGCAATGCGCCGAATATGTATATCTCTTTGAAGATGAATATAAAGCACATGACACAAAAGCTTCCAATCCACGCGAATGTTAATAATAGACGCTTTCGATAGTTGCCATGATCGGCGGCGCAACTAATGCTGACTACTAGTAATGCCTGAAGTAGTACACTTATACTGAAAGTATACATCGCGAAGCTAGCCGTATTAATTTCGATGCCGACGACGGTGACGACACAGGGACCATCGGAAGTCCTCGTGCAGGGACTTTCCCGATCTTTCAAGAGGACGCCATTTTCCCTAGCCAAGCTCTCTAATAGAATGGGAATAAACGAAGCTATTCGGGTTTGGTAAGTTCATAGTTCATATCCCAAATTATGTACGGGTAGTGCGGGAA
Organism: Daldinia sp. EC12; assembly: GCA_002120325.1. NCBI lineage: Eukaryota > Fungi > Ascomycota > Sordariomycetes > Xylariales > Hypoxylaceae > Daldinia > Daldinia sp. EC12. Next base: position 423,250 of record KZ112943.1, read on the forward strand.
TGGTTTTCGAATATGATGAACACGGGATAGGTATGGTACCATCGGGTATGAATACTAAACAGAGGATCCGGCTACTCACAAATGGCTAGCGACGGTCAGTATTCTTTTCAAAGCCTATAGTAAATATATATCAAGATCAAGATTTACAGAATTACTAACCGCATATTACGTAGGTTTCGGCAGCGAAGGCATACATGTACCAACCAGCAAGCTCCTTGCTACTAGTTGGGCGAGTATCTTCGCCATGATAGCGACCAGGAGGCGAGCCGTTCTCGATACTAGGTGTAGGTGTCATTCTGCCCGACTCAGTAGACGTTGATCGCTCATCGTCAGCTTCGAAAGAAGAAGAGTGAGAACGAAGGGAATATTTAGAGACGATGGACTGGACTGAGAGTAAGCGCGAGTTTGGAGCTGGGCGCCGTAGCTGGTCTTCATTCCTCGGGACCATTATTGGATGGGGGGGAGGGAGCGGTAAGATTAGGTTTAACCGTTTAACGGACGTGACGAAATGGCGTCCGTGTCACACTGAAACTCAATTACCAGGTTACCAGATCAGCTGGAACCAGGCCTCATTTAGGGGGCCCCTGACCTTTAAACTTCCGACCTAAACCTTAACAAGCTCCCGCTGTCAGCAGGTGAGTGGTTCCCTCCCCAATTTGGGGACTCTTAGGGCACCAATCGGTGAAAGCTTGGGGCTGCCTAAACTTCAATGTTCCATAATAATTCTAATATTCAAAGAACGTACCTATTCGTGTCTGTCTTTTAAACAAGAGCGCCTGACTCAGTTAACTGGGTATTTGTGCTTCGATATAAATCTGTTTATAGATTGACCTAAACAATTTGACCTGCTTTGTTGCGTTCCGCTCTTCTTCAGCCTCTTACCAAACTTCAGCCAAAACCACCGCCTGTTGACCTATTATACGCGGAGGATCTACCGGCGGATCGACCTAGTTATCATAGTCGATAATATAGCAAGCTTCCGCCAAGGAATGGGGAAAGCGAATGCCTCTCTTTGACTTTTCGCACTGGTATAACTCGAAATTTTGCGACAACAACCGTAAAATGAAGCTGTTAAGTCGGGGGGATTGGAGCGGATGAACTATAAGTAAATGAATAATGGAGAAGATAGGAACGAACTAACTATCCCTCTCTCATACATAAAGAAAGAAAGGGAATCGTTGGTACAAACTACCCTAGGTGCATTACCTTACCCAAAGCTAAGCTGCTTTCTAACAAACTACCCCTCGTTTCGTGGTCTGATGATGGTTCACAAGCTGCGAGCCATGACGTCGCAGGGGAAATGCGAAGCAAGGCTGAAGGCAGGGATCGTCACCTAAACCCCATGGGACATCGGGTATGTCTACGGATCCGATAGTCACTATCCGAGCCCAGAGTCCATTGCCTATGCCTACCTTTTACATTCACGTGAAATTCGAGAACCGGTAGTGACCATTCCCTTCTCGAAAGTACGAAGAACAGAGGCCCTCGGGCCAAGTAATATATCCCGCCTAGTACTATTTCGAGATAAATAGTGAACCAAAGCAATTTCGAGAACATTAGTAACGACGGAGCTATAAGCGAGAAACTAACAGCGCTGAAAGAGATCAAGCCTAAGCCCAAGACAGACCACCTTCTCAGATCGGTAACCAGCTTGGTGCTACACCCCCTTCAATGTGGTAAAGTGTGTAAGACTAAACGCCGCTCATTAACATATTAAGAAAGGTTCCATCTGAGACGACTATAACCATTCGCAATTTCCTGGAATAATCCTTTGGGCTCTTCAAGTTGGCGACCTGCATCCGTAAACACGAGCACTCAATCTCATAACCAAATCAACTGAAGCTCATTTGCTCTTACACCGTATAGTACCACCTTTATCGCTAGGCGTGCTGGGTATTGATGGAGATTTGCCAGCTCTTGAATTCTTCGACGGTCCGTCTTCCACCATACTTGGTTCCAGCATCGGCGTCGAAACTCATTGTTGTTCGCAATCCTTGACCGTTTTCCTCACTCCACATAAATATGAACGTATTATAATCTTTCGGCGTAATGAGGAACGCGACTTGGTCGGCGCCGCCCGGAATATTATGAATGACGTTGAAGGTGTCGAGAATATCCACAGACCAGTCGTTACCAGCTTTGTAGGCCTTGCATGACCACGCCATTTTTAAAAAAGATAATACTATGTCACAAGAAGGGATTCCCAGGCGATTTGGCGTGAGATATTTAGCAACGCACGCAGAGTAGGATTGAGTCAAATGCTTAGGTTGGGGTTAAAGGATGAAAAGGCTCGTCTGACACCCAGCGAGTCTTACATCGATATATATAAAGTCAGCTCTTTAGGTATCTAACCACATGATAACCTCGGTATAGGCCAGCTACGGATAAGCAAGGCCAATGGCACTGCGTATCTAATGAGGTCTTCTCCAAGAATCTGACATGCATGACCAGAGCCTTCTCATCCTTCCGATGCTATCCATCTCAACCACAGAGGTATGGACTTGCTACTTCATGAGGCTCTGGTTGCTTATGTTATATCCATAGAAAAGTAGCAAATGACTATCGTAGTATCGTAGTATCGTCTATCGACTAATTTGCGCTGTTACTGTATAATGTAAGCAGCAAATATATGAGTTGACGATGATATAGTTACGGTGTTCGAATTTTCCACCAATACCCTCACGGATCCAAGGATATAAGTAGCCTCCTTTAGCCTGTATAGAGCGTGGGACATTTTACCATTTCGCTTAAACATGCCACTCTATATACCACGTGTTAGCTGACATCTATCTAGGTCCCCTTACATATCCCCAGTTTCTATCACTTTGACGACATAATCTAGTTATACTCATAAGCCTCTAAGCATTGCTGAATTCGCTAGTCGTTTGCATTCCGAGAGTAGGTAGTATATGATTTATTGGGAAACCAACCTTTTAGGGTGAGTTTCCGGGTTAAGTTGTCATTTTCTCTTTTCATGTTGTAAGCCCGCTCTAATCGCACTTTCGACGGGTTAAGCCGAAGCATTCATTATCTTGATAGATGCGCATAAACTCGCAACCCTGAGGTGTCTTCAAGCTTTATTTCGGAGTTTTCATACCGAATGTCTTCTATAAATATGTCAACAAACCCCATGCACTATAACAGCCACATATATACTCGATACTAGCATCGGCTTTAGGCTATTATGGCGTGATGTACCCCACGACGTTCCTTTTCGCGGAGCCGTATGGATCTCTCGTCGTGACTAGAGCGCTTCCTTGCTCCATTTTGCTCAACGTATTTTGTTACGGCGCTTATTATATTCGCGGGCCGTTGCCACCGATCGCCCCTCAATCTCACCTTGATGGCGCAGGGGAAAGATTTGGATGGGGTTCTGGAGTACTGATATTTCCGTATTGGGAATTAACCACCATGCTATTGTATTTTACCGATGTGGAATCACCAAGAATTGCTTAGATGGAGATGGCTATGGAGCTCGGTCTAGCCTTACCTTCCGCGGGTGGTATACTCCGTGGTACTTGTGATCGCCAACTATAAAGCCTGGGGAATATCCCCCTTACGCCATCTGAGAGTCTCTCCTCAACCTCCTGCGGAATAATCCAGTACTCGGTCGTAGTCGTACCCGAAAAGAAAAAAAATCGACAACCATGAAGTCTGCTCTCTTATATCTTCTGGCTCCCTTAGCAGCCTTGGCAGCTCCTGCTGAGCTTGCCGAGCGCCAGGCAGCCGAAAGCATCGACAAGCTGATCAAGGCTAAGGGAAAGCTGTACTACGGAACCTGCGCCGACCAGAACCGCCTATCGACCGGAAAGTCCGCTGACGTTATCAAGGCGAACTTCGGCCAGGTGACTCCCGAGAACAGCATGAAGTGGGATGCCACCGAATCCTCCGAGGGTCGATTCAACTTCGCGGGAGCAGACTACCTCGTCGACTGGGCTACGACCAACAACAAGACCATCCGAGGCCACACCCTCTGCTGGCACTCGCAGCTGCCCGGCTGGGTCCAGAACATCAGGGACAAGACGAAGCTGACCCAAGTCCTCGAGAACCACGTCACTACACTGGTGACGCGGTACAAGGGCAAGATCTACGCCTGGGTTGGTCTCGCCGCTACGTGGAAATTTTACTTGGGTATAGATGGACTGACATGCTATTTAGGACGTCGTGAACGAGATCTTCAACGAGGACGGTTCTCTGCGCCAGTCGGTCTTCTCTAACGTCTTGGGCGAGGACTTTGTTCGCATTGCTTTCGAAGCTGCCCGCAAGGCCGACCCCGATGCGAAGTTGTACATTAACGACTACAACCTCGACCAGCCGAACGCGTATGTATCCCATTAACTGTATCCATTCTTTGCGCCGTTCTCGGAGCATGTGGCTCTCAGCTTGGGCCAACCGATCCATGGCTTTTACCTGAAGACTCCATCAAGCATCTACTAACTTTATATGAAATAGTGCCAAGGTCACTAGGGGTATGGTCGACCACGTCAAGAAGTGGATCGCAGCCGGTATCCCCATCGACGGCATCGGTTCCCAAGCCCACCTGACCCCGGGCCTCGCCAACCAAGCCGCCGCTACCATCAAGGCCCTCGCCGCCACCGGCGTCAAGGAGGTTGCTTTCACCGAGGTCGACATCCAGACCGCGCCCGCCAACGACTACGCCGCCGTCACCAAGGCCTGCCTCGACGAGCCCAAGTGCGTCGGCATCACCGTCTGGGGCGTCCGAGATCCCGTAAGAACCCAACCCAACCCAACTCGTTTTTATTGGTCTTGATAGGAGGATGTGTGCGCTAATTGAAAATGTGATAGGACTCCTGGAGAGCTAGCACTAACCCTCTGCTGTTTGACGGCGGCTTCAACCCTAAGCCCGCTTACAACGCCATCGTTAACGCCCTGAAATAAGTCTATCGCAGACTTTCAGAGACTCGAGTGGAGGTTGGTAAGAATGGAAAAGATACGGGGGTTCAGTAAAACTACCTCGTATGATTTAACTGTATATATTAAAAGACCCGATATATAAGATTGTATATCCTAGAGGCTTTGAAGATATGTATGACTGTGCTCGAGGTGATACTTACCGTAACGCACTTGGGGGACTTGAATACCGTTATTGCGCCGACACCGACGCAAGTTGATCTTGCAGAACAATTCGTAGACGAGAAGAAAAATGCTAGCCTAGTTAGGCGTTTGGAAAACGGGATATCATTGAAAAATCAAGTCGAAATCGGGACTAGCAGCGTTGAGGTGCTAGTTAGAATATCAAAGAACCACGAAGCTGCGTTCTCTCCCCTCTCTCTTCAACCCATACTTAGCGCAAGGTAAAAGGTTAACCTCTAACTCATCTCACTTCTTCCCCATTGCCCTGCCCACTCCAGCCTTCCACAGCACGTAAACCCCCCGCGCCCCTCAACCATCTCCTCCCATCTTTATTTCTTAAACACGCCGAAGATCTTGTGCTTCAGCTTATCAGCCAGGCTCAGATTTGGCGGCGCGCCGGGCGACGACGGGCTATCGGTGACTTTGTTGTTGTTATTACCGTGGTGGTGCTGGTGGTGCTGGTGGTGCTGGCTGTGCTTCTCCAGCTTCTTCTGCTTGTCCTGCTCTGACAGGTGCACGTTGGCGGCGCCGCCGCGACCCACGTGGAAGCTCTCGCCGTCGGTCGAGGGGCGCGTGGCTTCCTCGGGCACGACGTCTCGGTCCGCGCGCATGGCGGAGGGGGGCTTGTCCGCGTCGGCGATGTTGGCCGCTCCTGTTTTGGACAAGATGGGAAGAGAATTAGTAAGGAAATGTGTCTAGCTGGTTGGAATTGGAATCGGAGTTGGTATGATAGGATAGGTGAGGGAGATGGGGGCGTACCTCCTCGGCCGGTGCTGAATGCGCCGTCGCCGTGGCTGCCTTCTTGTCCCTGCCGCACGATTTCGCCGTCCACGTATTTGGTGTTGTCGGGCGTGATGTTACCGGCGCCGCCACGGCCGTGGGATACTTCGGGCGTGGTCATTGTAAATAGATGATCTATAATATGTCTCGAGTCTATATAGCTGGTATGATGTCTGTTAGATTAAGTATAAATTGCGATCAGGATGACAATGTCTTTGTTTATTGAAGAATAGCCAACTCCCAACCCATCATCGCAAATCATACAGGTTTCTATTACGAGAAATATCGAGTGAGGGGTATACCCGATTGGTATGTTATAATGACTCGCTCTCTCTTTCTCTCTCTCTCTCCTATGTTCGCTGCGTTGGGAAATATTACATACCTGTATTATGTACTATTTATGTGTGTGAAGTTGGGGGAAAAGAATTGAGAGGGACGGAAAGATGTTGTACAATAATACACATAACATATGCGAACGAGCCTCCCTCATTGATAGCTGCAGTGTTTTTAACCAGGTAAAACCCTCCGGCTCACTCTTCCCGTCTTATTCCGTCATCTGACTTTTTCTTATTTTTTTTTATATCCCTGGCCCATGCTGTGTCCTATCAATGCCAAAACAAAAAAGCCCATCTAGATCCCAGGTCCATAAACCTGGCCGGTGGCTTTCGCAAGATATCGTATCAGCATTATCGGATCCAGCCACTGGGAAAAGCCCCTAAGCTGAGAAAGAGATACCGGCCAATGACACGCCGTCGAATGCTTCTTGGGAATTTCTAGAAGAGCACTTGGCAATCGTAATTGATAAAGCATACCACCAATTGTCCCTATTTTTCCCCGAGTAATTCAGCCGTACCTGACGTTTCGGTAGGGAATTCCTATCTATCAAGAAGTTACCTGACGTAATTCCAGCTTCTCATCCATCGATAAGATGGCTCGCTGTCACTGGTTGATCGCTGACCCCCGCAGGGGTAGCTAATGAGCGCCAAGATGAATGGTGGCCTTATCCCCCCCAGCTCCCGCAAGCTTAGGGCGAAGATAAGTTGGGATCCTTGTGGAGCTGCTATCGATCCTTACGTTCCTTACGTTCCTTACGTACGGTTCTCGATTTAGTCATTCTTCTTGGCTATATCATGAGAGTTCGCCCCTCAACGGCATCACCAAAGACGTAATTCCCCTGGTACATAGAAGAAATGCCCTTTACTCATTTTTATGAGCGTAATGCTTCGCGGAGGCATTATGAGTCGCATTATCTAAAACCGAGACAACGAAGCCGTTTGAGACTTACTAGTACGATATCGACATACAAGATTCACTATATGCAGTGATGATCTGGCGATAGACGAATAACTTTTTCTAATACAACTTACTAAGCTCCTAGATCCCAGTGAAGCTACTCCAGGGTATTCCGGTCAGCAAAGAAAACAGAAGCTAGTTATTCCGAATCATGAAGCTGCACGCCGAGGACGAGCCAATGGTCTATCATCGCGTCTCTCTTGGCTAAACAAGCTGTTTTTTTTTTTTAAATAAAAACTAAAAATTACACGAGCATGGTCCCGAAGCATAACAACAGGTTAAAGGAACGGAATGGCATGGGAATGATCCTCCTATGGTTTACCCTCGGGGAGATTGATTATTTCGTCTACTTTCTCCCTGACGCTCTCACTCATATTTCTTCTATATGGCATAGCTGGCTATGTCCCGCTGTGAACATCTGCCGTGGAGCTTTGAGGCCATTAAGAGGCTTGTGATCGTCACGAAAGGTTCTCGGTAGGACCTATTGGAAGAGTCGTGACGCTCAGAATCTGCAGAGGGCCGCTAAACGTATCAGCAGGGCGATAAAAGCGACGTCGACACTACCTCCTATAAATTACATACGTCTTGGTAGTCTATATTACTTAGACTGGTTGAGTGACTTTTCGTTGCAACTTGTTACGGGTCGTATGATTTGTCGTCTGGTTGTTTCTGCCACCGCATAGGATCAGGGAAGCCACAGTGAGTTCACGCTAAGGTCTTAGACCACACCGACCTTGTGTTCCATACTTTAATGATATATCCAGGCTGACGAGTACTCGTAGTGTAAGATTATTCTTAGCTCGGCGGTAAATTACGCCATGGGGCTTGGTTGACGTTACTCCTTAACGTTACAGTCTTCAATGGCAAGTAATAACCAGCAAGACATCGTGAAAAGATTAGTATCATTGGGTGATAAAGGAACTATACTCATGAGCCATATTAACTATAGGTTGCCACTAATTTTAGGAGGTGTCGGCCTATACCAATTAAAAGTGATAAATCCATTTTACGGGACGTGCCATTGCGCTAGATCGATGACGCGCATTCGCATATCGTGACTTAAACCCCGTATCTGTGCAAACTGTAGTCTTATTAGTGCTCACCGAAATCCTACACTATAAGCCTGCTTTCTATCATACTTCAAGCCTATTGAGTGGTATCGGTAAGTGTGAACTTCCCATACGGCCCTAGCTGTGGGAATATCTCAGCTTCACCGCGACCCTATGGAGCAAACTGGAACTATGTCTTAGTCGCACTACATAAAGTCTTAGGTCTTAACGTAGTGTCTTGCATGCAAGATTGATGGCGCTTAGTTTGACCATGTGGCTGGTTGGGGAAGTATAACGCGCACCTGCAGAGCACAGGAGGCTCATAGACTGTCCCCGGACTTCGGCATGTAAGATTACCTGCAGCTAAAAATATCATTCGACGAAGTCTTATATCGTATCGACACGATCGTGCAGTGTGCAGTGTGCAGTGTGCAGTATGTAGTTGTTTCAGTCTTAGGTCTCCAGCTCATCTCCTTTTCGATAGAGAATACGAGACTTAGTCTGCGATGTTTGTATACCGACTAACACATTCACTCCCGGTGTATATTATAATATAGTTGAATAGGGCGAAAGCAAATATGCTACCCCAAGTCAACAAAGCAAAGAAGGCAGGGTTTAGATTGGAATGGTGTGCTACAGCACGTGTAAGTCAGGGAATCTGACGCCAAATCCTAGCGGTGGGAGAAGACCAAGATAAGCGCGCATACAGCGTGGTAACGAACAAAAGAAAGCGTCAAACCGATTGCCTATTCTTCATCAGGTTTTCCCTAAGGAGGAAGGTAGAAGACCGCAAGCGAGCATGTGATGTCCGAAATATTTATCTGTCGAGTAGAGCGGTAAATCTTGTCCATGTCGGTAGACGGGAGATATTAAATGAGCCTACGTTGCGGCGCCTAAGTTCGAGGCCAAGCTCGGGAGTAATACGGAATGATATCAGTCGGACCTTTACGTATGGAGCCCTAATATATCAAGTGCAATATAGACTTGTTGTAGATGAGTTCGTCAGGATGCCGACCTCACGAGCTCGTTCTGTTAAGATCTCGAGGATCTAAAAAGTTGTTTTTAGGTAGGGTACCATTTAAAGTCGTAGTCGGGTAGGTATCGTATTGGGCATCCCGGCCAAGGTCCAACAACAAATCTCCCCCAACTTTTTCCCCATAGTCATCAATTCCCCCGCGATCTCAGCCAATCCCAGTGCCGGGGCTAGACGATTTTTGACCTTTAGCTTATGACCGAACCACCCGTCACCCCGGACCCTTACCCCCTGACCGCCTCGTGGAGTCGTCGTGTGGGGAAGAGGATTATTTCTTTGTGTGGGGTCAGCGTTACTCTCTCTTTGTTGCCTTGAACAATGACCGACATTAATAAATGAATATCCAACACGTCGGATCTTGGAAGCATGTATCCGTGGAGGATCTGGAGATAAAATGTACACGATGGCTCTGACGTGGTTAGGCAAGGCATTTACCTATAAGTATTTATACGAGACGTGATACAATCACATATTGTGTGATTTGAATGCAGGAATAGGACACCGATGAGCAAGTATTATGTATAAGTAAAAGGCGTAAAAGGCGTAAAAGTGCGCAAACTTTTAGCATACCGGAAAACGATCTTCAGGGGAAATTACATATTCCTAAGTACAATTAGGTAGGTGGCGGCGACTTAGGTCTCTCTTGCCAATTTCCCAAAGCGCAAACTTGGATCCAATCATGCGAAACCAAGAAGTTTTCCCCTTTAAAGAATTTAATTCCCACTTGGTGACTCCGTCACGGGTACGCGCCAAGGGCCCGAACGGCCGCTGAGGGGAAAGGAAAGCTAACAAAGCTTTTGCAGGCGGCTGCAGCAAGGAACGGACAGGGAAGACATGCTAAGAATTGGAGAAAGCGCATTGTATGTCTTGTATGCCGGTACGACCTCGTGATACTACCAACATAGCCTTATCAACTACAACCCTGCACACGCGCCCAACCTCGAGGAAAGTGCAGGACACATGCAGGAGGCATAACGCAGGAGAGAGCATTACATGGCGCAGGACTACATACATGTACAATGCAAAAACGGAAGTCATGTTCCTGCATTTAGTCTAGGTAGTTATGTAGGTAGGTAGGTAGGTACATAGGTAGTTGCATGTGGGTATCATGAGGGAATCTACGCGATTTCCCTTTGTCCCCCGGGGTGGACTCGAGGCACTGTACTGGAACGATCAGGTCCTTCTATCCGGGGGACAGATGAAAGAGAATATGTACCTCCTACATATTATAATATTATAATATCAATAATATCAATACATGCATTTCTGTGGATCTACGCGCCGCATTCTTCTTGCTTTTCTTTATATCACACCAGCAAGTTTGCATTCCCGTTAATATCGCGTTTTACCTCTCCCGTGGTCATTTTATTATATAGACCCCTTCTTCTGCTTGGCTTCTTGCTCAAAAGATTTATTGTTCTGCCTCTGTGTCTTTCCTTCTTAGACCACTCATGTCCTCTCGAGTGCTTCTATACATATGGCTACCTCACTTATAGGAAAGGCGGTCACCGTCTTTCTTTTAATCGCACCTAGCTTTGCTCTACCTCGCGATTCGCTTTCAGAAAATTACTTGGAGAGCAGAGACAAGTCAAGTCGTAAGGCGGTTCTCTATATGCCATCTACATGAAGCTAATTTATGACTAGTTGTGCAACCGATACATCAGTCGTTCCCCCTTGGTACTATCAAGCCGAGGGGCTGGTTCAGAGACCAATTGCAACTAGAAGCTCATGGGCTTGCTGGTAACTTGTTCGATTTCTACCGCTTCGTCCATGACTCTATGTGGATAGGCGGCTCGACCGAGTACTCAGTGCTTCATGAGTCGTCTCCGTATTGGTTCAATGGCCTAGTGCCTCTTGCCTTCGGATTGGATGACCCGAGGCTCAAGGGACAAGTTTATTCCTATATGGATTATGTCCTCGACCATCAGCAGGAAGATGGCTGGCTCGGACCTGAGACCACTCCCCAGTCTCGAGGCTTATGGGCGCGCTGTTATTTTCTGTTAGGACTGATGGTATGTCTTCGGCGGAGTGGTTTAGAGCCCTAAGTCCATCGGGAGCAACCCGGCTAATATATCGTAGCAATACGCCCAAGCAGATCCCTCTCAAGAAGGCAGAATTGTAGATGCTATGCATCGCTATATCCAGCTTGCTCATAGCATGCTAAAGGATAATTTCAGCGGGCTTATACAGAGAGACGGTCAAGATTTTGACGGGGATGGTTTTGGTGCTATGCGAGCTCATGAGATGCACATTCCGCTGCAATGGCTCTATGAGCAGCATCCTCGAAATAATTCCCAGTTAATCTGGGAGACCATGGAACTCATGATCGAAGGAAGCGCTAACGCTAGTAGCGACTGGAGAACTTTCTGGGTCAAGGGAGTATACCCAGAAGTTACTTATACTCCCAGAAATGAGCCTTTCAAAGAGCTATTCAACCATGGTGTTAATATGGCAGAAGGTATAGCTTAAGCACGGTATGAACGTATGAGCAGAGGCTAACCGATACGACTTAGGACTTCGATACCCATTAGCGATATACCGAATGACGCACGACGAAGCACTAAAGACGCAGACGAGAACTGCGGTAGATTTGTTGGCGCAATATCACAAGTCTTTAGCCGGAACAATTATCGGCGATGAATTCATTACGGATCTCAACCCAATAAGAGGGGCAGAACTTTGCACGGCTGCAGAGATGACCTTCTCCATGGCATACATTTACCAGTACCTAGGTGATAACGACTTGGCAGACTGGGCAGAAGAGGTTGCATTCAATGCTGTGCCCAGTTCGATCTTCCCAGATTGGTGGTCACACCAATATGTGCAGCAGGAGAACCAGGTAAGATGATAACTCCGGAGTTTTGGATATAGACTAATGACGGGTTTGCAGCCATGGTCGCGTACTTTGTCGGCAAATCCCGAAATGTGGGTAAATGTTGGAGTTCATGGTAATGTGTTCGGCTTGGAGCCCAACTACGTCAGTCCTGTCTCTTCCTCTCTAAAGTGATAAGCTACTAAACCCTTTGATAGCCCTGCTGTACGGTTAATCACCCTCAGGCGTACCCCAAATTCCTGGCGAATTCCTTTACGCTTACCGATGGGGGAATTGCTCACGTTCTCCTGATCCCTGGAAGTATCAGTACCTCGTTGGGCCATAACCGAGTAAATATCCAGGCCGACACTAACTATCCTTTTGGTATGGGTATAAAATACTCGATTACGGCGTCATCCGACTTTACATTCTACGTTAGAATCCCAGGCTGGGCAGACAAGTCGAGTACTATCGTAGGACCTTCTGGCAAATCTCGCCCGATCTCACCGTCGGACAAAGGGCTCCAGAAGATCGAAGTGAGCAAAGGTATCAGCTTTATCAATGTTAATCTCGAGACGGAGCCGCGTGTAGTCACGAGGCCCAACAATACGGCGGCAATATACTACGGATCACTCCTCTACAGCCTTCACATTGACGCCAATGTATCAGAGGTACCTGCGGTTGCGTTTAACGGCGATACGGTACCAAGTGTAAGCACTACATCTCACACTCACGATCATGCTATTGAGCCTGCAAGCATATGGAACATCGCTATCGACCCATCGCAGATAAAGGTTGTGGAGGCTGATGTGTCAACCTTGGCGGATCCGATTTGGGACCTTGGTGCGCCGCCTGTCGAACTTCGCGTGGCTGCTGTTGAGATAGACTGGCCTATAACATTCGACACTGCAGCAGATCCTCCCTTACATCCCAAGATTACCGGGAAGCCTTTCAGCGCCCGTTTTGTGCCGTTTGGGAGCGCTAAGATACACATGGCACATCTTCCTGTTGTGCAACTGGCTAAGGTAGATTTGTCAAGCTGATAGAGGCATTTTAGATGAGTATATGTAGTTTATATGTGATCACGGTAGAATATATGAGTTTGGAGCAATGGGTTTTGTATATAGCTGTCTAAACCATAGACCGTAGGGTCTGCTGTGTGTTTAGAGTTTTCATAACATACGTGCGAGAACGGGCTATCTTGACTGGCTTGTTTCGTCTTAAAACACGCTATGATGACCAAAGGACCTACGAGCGTCGCAAATATGGAAGCAAAAAACATTCATCATTTAGTACGAAGGTGACGTCGTCTTTCCCACATCATCACAAGGATGGCGAAAATAGGGTAAAGCAACTGGCACTTAACGAAATATCACGCGAATTCCCAACTACAAATTAAGAAAACCAATTTTATTGCTAATATGGACTAGATAACCTCGAACCATCTCCGAGCACCATAGATTCGATCACTTTCCTGCATCTAATCCACCTCCGCATTATAAATATCACGACGTCAGAATCCACGGGTTAAACCACCAGGCCTGCCATTTGTTGAGAGGTTCTCGAACTTGAAGATTGAACAGCAGCGGGCTCTGAATCCCCGTATTCCTACTTTCCGGCGCTGACGAGACCTAATTGCCATCACCCTTGGGGTTCTTGCCGTTGGGGAGCTTGTAGTGGCCGCCGTCGAGGTCGTCGCCGTCGCGGATGTTGTGGCGGCCGTAGCTCTTGGCCCAGTGGTGGATGGTGATGTCGCCGCCCTGGTCGGGGGCGCAGTAGGTGTCGAGCTCGCGCATGGCCTCGGTGAGCTCCTCGCGGCAGGTCGGGTTGATGCCGCCGGAGGAGCAGGCGCTCACGACGACGCTGCCCCAGAGGAGGGACTTGCAGCTGCTCTTGGGGATCCAGCCTTCGTCGGGGCCGCTCTCGATCCAGTCGAGGAACTTGGCGTACGCGCGGAGGTACTCGGAGCGTCGGATCACGCGCGTTCGACAGAGCGTCTTGCGCGTCGGGAACTGCGGCTGGCAGATCCCGGGCGGGCGGCGCTCCGAGAGGGGCTTGGCGGTGAGCTCGGCGACGCCGTCCCAGTCGCGGACGGCGTTGTCGAAGTCGAGAGTGCCGTTGACAACAGGAATGGTGTACACTGGGAGAGTTATTAGTGACACGAAGAGAGAAAGATTGTGTAAGTCATCTCCCCTTCCGAGTAGGAGGAGAGGGTTCAGCAACAAGGTTGACTTACTTCCGTTGGTAAGATCGGAGTATGATTTGGCGGCGTTAGCAGTGCCCAGGAAGGCAGCAAAGCCGAGAATGGCCTGAGAGAACTTCATGTTGAATGAATTTCGGGGGTTTTTTTTTTAAAGAGGTTTATTTAGTAGAGGCAGTGCTTGTTTGTTTGCTTGAAAGCTTTCAAGAGCGAGATTCGAGAGAAGATTATTTATTCTTTTTACTGACAAGGAAAATAGAACACAGGATGGAGAGGGAGGAGAAGGGTTTATTTATATTCCTCATGACTACGGACGGCTATGGGCTCACTAAGTCTATGGTATAGCCATCCTGATCGTCCGACACCATCGAAGACTGCAATCGTAGTGCTCACCGAATACCGCCGATAGACTCTCAATAATGTTACGACCTCGAAAAGGAATCATACGAATTAAACTATATCTCTATGGGCAACGGAGAAATGGAATCACTATACGGGCTATACTAGGTAATGTGAGTTCGCACTATTATACATGTTACGATTCTTTTACACTACGCCGGTATATCGCCGTTTCTGTTCTCGGCGTAATGGAGCTTACCTGTTGTGGTTTGTGCGCGTGCTAAGGAGAGGGGGAACAAAACGATTGTTAGGTAACTAGTAAAGTTCCCCCTCAACCCCCTCAGATCCGACATTCCGACAATTATTAGTTTTCCTTTGGACGTTTTACATCGTATAGGGTTATCTCGCCACAAGATTCGTTATCACCGTCTTCTGTAACTGGTCTACACCTTATCGGCTTCGTTTGGCACCAGGTCAACGTTAGAGTCTTCTTCGTCGTCGATAGCGTCTCGATCCACGCGGATAAGCCCGTCATCCGGATCCTCCTCCTCATTTTCTCCGTTATCTTCGTTGAACTCCTCGTCCTCGTACGCCAGCCAGTTGTCGAGCAGGTCGACCCTGTACTCGTCGGCGCGGCTGCGCTTGTCGTAGAGCGTGTTCTCTACCTTGATCTGATTCTCCTTCAAGTTGGGGCGGACTGCAACTCTGTCGGTATCGGTGATCCGGACGAGATGGTTGGTGCTAAACCCGTACGCGCGGACTTTGGTGTAGGTTTTCCTCTGCGCCTGCGTAAGAGCCCTGATGGCTGCGTTGGCGCGCCAGGTACTGTTGAGACTGACGGATAAGTCTGGGCAGTCGTCCTCGAGGAGCGCAGCCAGACCGTTCTGGCCAGCGTTGCCCCAACGCCTAATCTCGCTCAGGATGAGACGGTGGAGCATGAGAAAGATGGGCCCGTGGCCATCGTTGGGGAGGCCGGTGGTGTTTAGGAGGCTCGGTTCGCACCTGCGGCAGTCGCAGGAGTATATTAGGAAATAGGCGTGTATCATCTCGTGCATGAGCTGGCCTAGTATGTCGTCAAGCTCGTAGGCTAAATCTCGTTGGCCTGTGTTAATTCTGATGCGTACGTACTCGTTTCCATCTGCTTCCCTAATCGTCACAGTTTCTCCCTCGATCCGGCCCTCGAGGCCCGCGGGATCCGGCCCGACGACGTCGAAGCCCGTCTCGATGGTGATGTAGCGCTCGAGCAAGCCGAAGAAAAAGAAGTGGTCTAGCTGCTGCGCGAAGTACCTTACGTCCTCATCCATGAGCCGCCTTGTTTCATCATTAGCACCACCGCCACCACCACCAGTACCAGGCGCTGCTGCTCCTGGTACTTGCTTCCCGTACGCTGGGCTGCGCATCACGTACCTGACGCAAAAGTTCACGCGCGCGGGGATCTGGCGCGGATTCAGCCCGCCGTCCTGTCGGTTATAAAACGCCCTCAGGGCGCCGTGCAGCAGCTCGCGAGGCTTATACGCGCGCCTGTGCAGCGTGATGCGGAAGTACGGGTCGAAGGGGGCGTATCTGGGGAACGCGAGATGGTGGACGTTCCTACCATTTTCGTCCCTGAAGGGCGCGAAGGGAAGTCCGTTTCGAGTTTGGTTAGCCATTGGGGTGTCTGCGCTGCGCGTTGTCGTTGAAATTAATACTACTACTACTGCTACTACTGCTACTACTGCTACTACTACTAACTGAATGAATACCTAGGTAGGGATCAATAACCCCGAATAAGAATTTTCGTACCTTGGACGCTCGACGCTGGTTAGGGGGTCGCATACATTAATAGCTTCCCCGTCGCGATGAACAGTTACTATGTGGTATAACAATCGGCATTTTGTACTATCTTCGCTAAATCATCACGTAAGTTGAGCTATATACAATCCCTTTGAGCAGATGGTAAATTCCGGAACACCTCAGCTGTTACGTATCATATTTACAGATGCCTATAGATTTCAAAGAAATTGTTTTTGACAGTGGGACCGCAACCTCTCGTCTTCTTTAAACGATAACCGATGCTACATAGCCAGCGCCGCTACTGTCCTCTCCCAGAGTTGCTGTTCGCGGGGATTTGATAAGGTGTCCTTCGAGGATATTGCGCGACTGTGACCAGAAGTCTTATACAGTCTCCCGCGACGGAGTCCACCAACTGGACAACAGAGTCGGGTCCCTTATAGAAACCTATCATAGGTGAGAAGTGTATATGTGTTGGTGATTATAGCCGTCTTAAAATATTTCTACGTTCTACATGATAACACTTCATGGCGACGATTAGGTACTAAACTCTCAACTCAATAACATATATTAGTAAAGGCCAAATAACTATTCGGCAATTATGCTGGTCTTTACGTTTTGCCACTATGGCTAAAGACAAAGTCTTCATTAATAACTAACTTCTAATTTTTGGTTATGAAAACTCCGCTGATGGAATCGTCCCTTAACCAATTCCCAACAATATACCTTTAGTCTCCCGAACGCCCAACTAATAAACACATATTTGGTGGATTAGATAGGGCCTCCATCTCGACTTTTTGGTCTGGCCTCTTTCTTGCTCAGGAAACTCCTTCGCAAACCGCTGTTCCCGCTTCTCGAACTCGGGCTCGGGCTACTGTTTTCTATACTCGATTCCACAAACGTGCTCTTCAAGACCACCGTTCCAGTACCGACCCTGATCTCCTTTTCACCGCTGCCGGTCTCATCCACAAAGTACAGCGCTTCGCCTAAATCATCGTCGCTTCCAAAGGTATGGTGGTTTTTGACTTCGATACGGAACTGGGTATCAGCGGTACATGTGTGCTTGAAGGTTTCGTCGAAATGTACCGTTCCGCGAGACTCGTGATGTTTTGTTTTGCCGACAGTCCTCTCCTTTGGCGTGAGCTGCTTGATCTGGACGTAAATATCTGCTGACTCTGGGTACCCTGACGCGGAGACCACGGTAAAAGTAGCATTTCCGGCACCAGCAGTGCCTGGCGCTAAACTATAGATGGAGACGCCACCCATGCTGGAATTACGCCCGTGTGCCTTCGAGTTCTCGTTGGGTGTTACGGGACGGGCAGCATCGCCATTAGTACCGAGGCCCGTCGATCGCCGAAGACCCGGAGCGGCTGCGGGAGTATCAGGCTCGTTCGTCACGATCGTGGGGATTTCGGAGTTGCTCGCTGTCAAGGTCAACCCATTACCTTCCTCATCCTTCTTGCCTCGGAAGCCGCGCTTGATAAAACTGGCACCTTTACCAACACCGTGGCCAACGGCGCCAGCTACCGCGACACCACCTTTAACCGGGGCGCCCACAACACCAGTCACGATCCTGCCGGGTCCACCAAATGTACCCGCAAACGTGCTGGTGCCCAGTCGAGCGCGTGTGACATAGTCAGGTCTGAAGAGCAGCCGTAGTCTAATGGAACCGGATTTCCCATCTAATAACAGCTTGAGCTCCTGCGCCCTAAATGGATCGAGCTGCTCAAGATTGATATCGGCCCCGCCCAAGTAATCGGGCTTGTCCGCAAAGTCGTAATCGTAGACTTTGACAGTGAATTTGGCAGCGGTTCGCGACGGTATGGCAACCTCAAAGAACTCGTTCCATACGGGGTTGAGCGTCTTCTTCTGCGTCTTGGTCTTAAACACATCCTGTCCGTTAAGCTCGAATTTGCAGTAAGGATCACTCTTGCCGTTCGAATCTGCTGCCGGCAGATCTTGCGCATCTAATACATCGACGCGGAGATTACCCATATTGTTGATACTTTCGCTGGGGTCTAGGTGCATCTTAACAGGGATGTATTTCAAGCTGACCTTGATCGTGGCCGCTCTATTCTCTTCATCCTTAAGCCTCAACACTGTGGGGTTATTCTAAAGATGTTAGCAACATATCGGAAATTTCCGTAGATGGTGGTAACTTACTAGGCATTGTTTGAGAGTATCCAAAGTATTCCCCGTCAAGCGTGCTACTGTGTGGTCTTCGTCACGCTCTTCACCAGGCTTCTCGCGCTTTTCTCTCACCTTGAGAGTTAGCCGCGAGAACTCCAATTCGCGAATAAAGCAGTCACCAATCTCGTCGAATTTGAAAACTTTACTCTTGGCCGTACCCGAGATGTAGCTGGGGTATAGCATGTCGTCGACGTAAATTTCGAGATGTGTTCCGCTCTTTGGCATTTCTCCCTCAAGCAGCTTGAAGATAAGGAATCCGGATTCGTATTTGAGCAGCTCTTGAGGTGTGAGGTGAACCTTGGGGCGCTCCCGCGGCGCTTCGCGGGATTTTCGCTCCGATGTGGTTGATCTGGGAGAAACCGGTGATTTGGGAATAGTGGGTGTGGTTGGCGTAGTTGGGACACTTTCTTTTCTCTCGAGGGTAGAGATCTTTCCGGCCTCCGCGGATCGGGGTACATCGAGGGATGGCTTCGGTGCTTCCGAGCTTACTTCTTCCTTTTCCTTTTCATTTTCCTTTTGCTTCTCTTTCTCCTCTTCTTCCTCGGGGTCTGCAACATTTATGCATGGGTAGAAAGCAACGGTATAGGTAAGTATTCCCTTCGCGATGCCCTTTCCGTGTAGCCGAAGTCCGGTTTCTTGTACCTTCTTCTCGTCGTGGACAAGGAACTCGCCGTTATCATCTTCAGAGATGTAGTCACCCGCAAAGACTTCAACTAAACCTAAGCTACGATCCTTGCCCATCTTCTCGGCGTCCATGACCTCGAGCGTTAGACGGTCCCTGGGCGAATGCATTGGCACGTAAATGACCTCATCCCACTCGGGCTTCAGCGTGTTGCGATGCGTTACCGTTCGACCTTTCTCGATACCAGAGAGCAACACGCGGACGTAGGGATCCGATTTACCCATAGTCTCGAAATTCCGCAACTCGCGGGCGCTCATGAAATGGAGACGCATTACGCCAATGGGAGTCTGGTAGCCTCCAGTACCTGCTAAAACGCCAGATAGAGCCACAGGCTTCCACTGCGCAGTCAGCTTCGCTCGTCCGCTCCTGACCCCCGATAAGTTGTACCAGTCGTGTCCCTTCTCCATCATCTCCAGCATATCATCGAGCTTGATCTGGTACGTGCCAATTAACTGATCGCCAGCAATATCGCGATCGTCCTTGATAGCGAGACCCAATTTGGCATTCTTTCGATCCGTGATAAGTATTTCTTTGGATCCGTTGTCCCAGATAGGATTGTTGGTGCGCTTGAGCGTCTTAGTCTGATGAACTTCTTTACCATTAAGTAGGAGGACGGCATATGGATTGAGGAAGCCAACCAAGCTCTTGGTGCCGTCAAGATCCTTCGCTTGCTCGATGGTGTATCGCAGAATACCCGTGTTGGTCTCCGGTGGTGGTTCTTCTACGCCGTCGTGCTCCATAGGCTCCAGAACAGGGAAGAAGCGGAAATCGGCCATGACCACACCTCGGGCCTTGCCGTGGGCGACTACTTCTAGACGCTCGTTTTCATATACACCAATCTCTTCCACCCGCTCGAGCGGGAAAGAAGCAACACCGAGCTCCTTGTCCTTGCGGAAATCGTTATAGTCGTAGATGATGAGATCCAGCGAGTCGTTAAAGGATGTGACGATGACGTAGTGCGTTTCATTCCACCTGGGGTTCGGAGTGTCCTTGACAACCTTGGTCTGGGCGAGGGGCGCCCTCTTGTTCAAGGTAAACACGGCGTATGGATCGGGATTACCAGCGAAGTTGTCGGGGTTCTTGAGACCTTGGGCTCCGTGGATCGTGACCGCGACCACGCCGATAGCTTGGTCAACGGGGGAACCCGCAAGCAACTTGGCTACCTCAATCGGGAAGACGTTCGGGGCATACATCATCGGGGCCAGGTTTCCGTGAATCTGCTCCTGGATAAAAGTTTCCAAGAACGGAATGAAGTTGATGTCAAAACCAAAGGTTTCACCACCAAGGGGCTTGCAAGCATAACCAAGCTCTGGACGCTCGAGGAAACACATCTCAATCTTCTCGATGTGAGGAAAAGGAAACTGGAGCTTAATCTTCAGGCGCATGATACCAGAGAAAGACATATTCTCTACGATGACGTCGAGACCTTTGCTGATCATAGCCTTGCCAATGCGAATCTCGAGGACCACCTTAGGATTAATCTTGTTGCGGATCTGTCGAGCAGTCATATCCTCGTCGTCGTTCGGTGTGAAGCTGAACTTCCAGTCCATAAGGATGACATCGTCCTCCGCCTTGGGATAAGTCTTCACATGCTCCATCCTGGGAGGCTTGGATCCCAACGTAAAGGTCTTTAGGCGCAGACTATCAAGAAACGAAGGAGTCGCGGAACTTAGCACTTGATCGACGGAGTTAATAACAGTCTGAGCGAGAACAGGTTGATAGATGGGCCAAAATTTGGCCAGAAACGAGTTAATCCACTCAACAGATTCGTGGTCCGTTTCTAACTTCTTCAGCGCCATCTCTCTGGTAATGTCGTCGCGGAAATTCCTCCGTACTCGCCTTATCGATGTCCGGTAGTACGTCCCGCAACATGACATGACGATGATAACCCAAGCCAGTCCACCTCCGAGCACGGCCACCAGCCATGAAGCGAGGCAGGCGAAGATGATTACTCCGGCGTTATGATACCATTCTGTAGACCCGGCTAATGTTAGTAATCCGCACCCTTAAGAAAACGCCGGAATGGGATGTACCCACCTCCAAAGTACTGATCGGGAAGCCTTTCTTCTAACCAAGTAGAGTGGTCTAATAGACTTTCGCCTTCCATAACACTATCGACAGGCCAACCAAACCGTTGAGTCCAACCAACTTTAGCAGCCAGGTCTTCCTCCTCTTCGGCGGTGTTTCCGTCCATAATAGGCCTGCCGTCCTTGTCCCTAGCAATTTCCATAGCTCCATCCTTAGTAGGGCTTGGGAGATCGTAATTGGCTTTTGTACCGTCGTCAACGTCGGTAGCGATAGCCACACCTTTTGGCTTTCGTGTGCGGCGGGGATCGTTTGGTATGGCCTGAATTAGATCAATTAGCCGGTATTTCTAACGGGGAGAGGTATAAAGAACATACGGCTCTAGCTTGAGCCCTCTTCTCCTCTGGACTCGCATCCGGATCGAATGTGAAAGCAGGCACGCCAGCATTTCTGCTCTCCTCGACTAGCTTCTTCTGAGCAGCATCGGAAGTGACACCGGACTCGGGATCGCGAGAGGCTTCAAGAGCCCCTTGCTGCTTGAGCTCATTGACTTCCCGTTCAGTAGCCATATTGATGGTGGATGCTGCTATGGCAGCTTGTTGGGGGAGCGGCTCAGAGGCGGGGGAAGGATAAGTAGCCGATCGGTGTGTAACAGAGCATAAGGGGGGGTTGGAGGGGAATCGCAGAGTTAAAGTTACAGAGGGGGTCGGCAGAGATGCTAGCAAAGAAATTGGGCTGAGCTAGGTAAATGAGCGTAAAGCTGGTAACACAAAAAAAAAAAAAAAAGCACGTAGATCCGGTATCAATTCGTCTGCAGGAGGTGGTGGGTAAGGATGATGTAGCTAAAGGACAACTAGTTGATTCTAAAGTAGCTATTAGCGATGCACGTAAGTAAGGAGATGCAAGGGCGAAGCGGGTAAGCTAGCGATAGTTCACGAGTCTGCTGCTGCTGCTACTGCTACTTCCAATTGCAAGCTGCCGTACCTTAAGAATGCAGAGAAAAGGGGGGAGAAAATTAAAAGAAAAAGAAGAAAAGAGAACAAAAGGTAATCAGGTTAAGAAGTAGTTGAAGTTGATGATAGTCACGAAAAATAAGCTTAGCAATTAAAGAGAAGACACGCAGCGCCTCGTTTCTTCAAAAGTTTAAATGGGTACCAAGATTGGAAGTGATTGGAAGTTACGGGCTTGGCTCTTTCAGCAGCTGTCTCCCAGATGTTCCCAGATTCGTGGCCCCATCGGGTCCCATGTGGCTCCAAACGACGTAATTTCGTCAGGGATCTTATCGCCTAGCGCCCCACAGGGGTGTCGCAAGACCACTTGAAGACCACCTGAACCAAGCCAATGGGATTAACAATTTCAGCAAGTATTGCACAAACTAGAGGTCACCCTAAAGGCTGACTTAAACCTTAAGTTTTATATTTATTAAATCATAAATCATAAATTATAAATCATAAATTAAAGTATAAGTGGTTTAAGTTTTATTGTTTTAGTAGTTGCAAAAGTTAATAAGTAAATATTATCGTTATATTGTTTAAATTTATTTTACAAATTATATATAATTTAATTTAATTTTTAATTTTATTATCGTAAATTTTATTTATTTTTCCCCGTTTTTATCATTAAATTTACATATTAATTTTTTAAATATTAATTTGTTATATTATATTATATTTAAATAATAATATTAATTTCGTATTAAATTTTTATTTATAAAATAAAATATAAAATTATTTTTTATTTTATTAAATTTTTTAAATTTTTTTAAAAAAAACAATTTTAATTATTAATTAAAATTTAACATTTTAAATATATTTTATTAATATTATTAATTTAATTTTAAATTTTTAATAATAATTAATTTTTATATAATATAATTTATATTATTTATTATATAATTTTTAATAATATATAAAAAAATAATAAAAATTTTAAATTTTTAAATTAAAAAAAGTTTTTTTTATTTAAATTAATTATTTTAAAAAAAACATATTTTATATTTAATAAAAATTTTATAATCCCGGTTGAAATTTATTATTTTTATTATTTAATTTATAAAAAAAATTAAACTTTTTTATTTATTTAAAATATTATTATTTACCATTAATTTTTATTTATAAAAAATTTATATTTTATTATATTTTATTTTAATTATTAGAAATTTCTTAAAAAATTATTTAAATTTTAAAAAAATTTACATTTTATTAATATTATAATAATTAAATTTATATTTAATATTAATAATAAATTTAAAAATAATTAAATATTTTATTTATTATATAATTTAAATCGTTTTTTATATTTTATTATAAATTCCATTATTAATTTTAAATTTTTCCATATTTTTTTATAAATAATAAAATTATTTATTAAATATAATAATATGTAAAGATTTTTAACTTTTTTTAAAATTACATTTACACATTTTAATTTTAATAATATAATTTTCCTTTACGAAAATATATATACTTTTTAAAATTTAAACGTTTTTATTTTCGTTTTTAAATTTATTATTAATAATAAACCAAATTTACATTTATTTTATCACATATTAATATTTTTAAAAAAATTTATTAATATTAATATAAAAATTTAATTATTATATTATAATATTTTCATTATATTAATTTATAATTTTATTAAATTATTTTTTATTTATTTCGATTAAATTTTATTTATTAACATTATTATTATATTTTTTAAAAATAATAATAATAAAATTAATTATTTTATTTTTATTTATAATATAAAAAAAAATAACATAATCGAAAAAATATTTTTATTTAATTTTTTTCTTTAATTAATTATTAAAATTATAAACATTATGACGTAAAATATTGCTAATAAAAAATATGGTTTTTAAAATTCGGAAAACGTTAAAGCGGAGCTTTTAAACATAAATAATATCGTTAATAATAATAATAATCCTAATATTAAAAAATTTGGTTTTAATAATGTTAATATTAACAATTTTATTTATTTAATTTATATAAAATAAATAAAATATTATAAAAATAATACCGAAATTAATAATTATAATTTTAACATATATTTTTTACATTTTTCGCGTAATTTTTTTAATAAATTTTTTTTAAATGATTTAAAACTTTTTTAAAAAAAATTCCGGTTTTTATTAATAAATAAAATTATTAAAAAATTTTATTTATTATATTCCAAATTTAAATTTAAAAAATCCATTTTTATTAAAAATTAATTATTATTTAAATAAAGTAATTAATTTTAGCATAAATTTAAAATTTTTTATTTTTATATTTCGTATTTAAAAAAAAATAATATTTTTTTTAATTGGTTATTAAATTAAAAAATTAAATAAATTTTTATTATTATTAATATATTAAATATTAAAATTATTAAAACATATATAAAAAATTTAAATTTAATATTAAATTATTATTTATTTAATTAAATAAATATATATAAATAATTTAAAAATTTTAAATTATATATTAAATAAACATTTTTTTTATTAATTAAATAATAAATTACAAATTATTATATTATTTTTTTTATTTAACGTATTAAATTTTTTTTATTAAATATTTTTAAATTAATTTATTTTAATTAATTATTTAATTTATTTTTTTAATATTTTTTATAAATATTAATTTTTATTTTATACATTTTTATTTAATTAATGAAATTTTTAATATATTAAATTTAAAAATATTTTTATTAGATTTTTTTTTAATAAATGTAGATGTAATAGATTTTTTTCGGGAAATTTACGAAATAAATTTAATTGTAATTTTTTAAATTTTACGTTATAATTTTTATTATAATTTTTTTTTAAAATTTAAAACTAATATTTTTTTTTGAAAATTAATAATAATTTTAATTTAAGTTTTTTACATTTCGGGAATAAAACGTAAAATATATAAAAATATAATAATTAATATTTGGAAAAAATTGGTAAATGTGTTAGGTTTGTATTTTATTTTTATGATGAATTAGTTTTAGAGTTGGTTAATGATTTGTATTGTATAATAAATAAATTAATTTTTTTTAATTTAATTTCGCCATTTTTATATGTTTAAAAATGACGTTTTATTATAAATTTATCGAATATTAAAAAAATGTAAAATAAATAATTTTTTTTATTAAATATATTTATAATTTTATATTTTAAATTAATATTAAAAAAAAATTAAAATTTTATAAATTTATTATATTTAAAAAATAGGGAAATTGTAAAAAAATTAAATATAAAAATTATTTTATTAAGAATTTTATAAACGTAATTTATAAAAATATAATAAACAATTTTTTTTTAGATAAATAATTCGTAATTATTATTAATAATAATTTATTTAAATTTATATATATAAATTTTTAATATATTTTTAATTTATATTATTTTTCATATAAATTATTTACATTTTAATATTTTCCATAAAAATCATGAAAAACATTTTATAATTATCATCCATTTCCAAATCGTTTTTTATAATAGTGCGAATATTATAAAGTTATAAATTTTTTAAAATTAAAACGAAATTTTTTTAAAAAATATTAAAATTTTTTAAAAAAAAAATATACGTATTTAACATAAAATATATTTATTTAAAATATAAATTAACATTAATATTAATATTCAAATCCGAGATAATAATAAAAACGTTTATTATTATAATATAATTATTAAATTTAATAAATATAATATTTTTATTATAACATTTAATTATTTTAATAGTTAAAATAAATATAATATTTAATTTAAAATTTTTAAAAATTTAATTTATTTAGTTTATGTAAATAAAGATAAAAAATAATATAAATAAATTTATAATATTTAATAATATTTAAAATTTATTAATATTTAAAAATAAAAATTATTAATGATTACGATAAAAAAAAAAATAAAATTTTTATTTTATATAAAATAAATAAAAAATTTAAATATATTTTAATTTAAAATTTTATAAAATTTATATATATATATAATAATTAAAATATTATTTTCCCGAATTTTATTTTTATTTAAAAATTTCGTTTTTATTATAAAAATTTATTTTTATTAATAAATTTTATTTTTATTTTAAGTAAATATGTATAAATAAAAAATTATTAATAAAGTGTAATAATTATTATTTTTATTATTTTTGTTTTATTATATTATAAATATATTTATATAAATTTAATAAAAACGTATTGGTTTTTTAAAATAATATATGTATTTATAATATTTCGTAATAAAAAAATATCAATTTTAATAAATAAAAATATTTTATAATTTATTTTTATAAATAATATTTTAAAATTTTTATATATTATATTTTAATTATTATTATGTTTCGCTTTAATATTCCCCCGTTTAATATTCTTGTTCCGCATATTTTATCAAAAATATTAAAAATGTTAAAACGGAAAATATTTAAATGAAAAACCCGTAATTTTATTCATTTTTAATTTATTTTAATAAAATTTATTTTTAAAACGACAATTTTAAGTTTTTTATTTATATTTAACTTTTATATTATCGAAATTTTGTTAAACTTTATTTATTTATTTTTTTTTTTATTGAAACACTTTTACTTTTCCAATAATAATATTTTTAATAACATTTTTAATAATTTTTATATTATTTTAAAAAATTTTATTAAACAATGTTATAAGGATGAAATTAATTTTATCCGTTAATAAGTTTATATTTAAATATTAATAAAAAATATTAATATTAATTATAAAAAAAATTTTTTTGAATTTTAAGTTAAATCGTTTATTAAATTTATTAATTTGCGTTAAAAGGTTTAATATATTTTTAATTTTTAAGAAAAAATATATATTAAAAATAATTTTTTTTTAAATTGATATTATTTATATTTGGTTTAATATATTATAAATTAATTAAGTTTGTTATTGTAAGAATTTTTTTTAAATTATTTAATAATGAAATTACGGATTTTATATTGTAAAGTGTTATTATTATATTTTTTTATAAAAAAAAATTTAATATATTAATTTATTTATATTAAATATTTTCTTTATAATAATAAATTTATTAAAATTTATTATAATTATTTAATAAATTTTAATTATAAATAATTATTAAATAATTATTGGTTAAATATATTTTTAATATTATATATTTATATATATTTTTTTAAATTAAAAAAATTATGTTTTTTTAAAAAAAGGTTTATATTTTTTAGGTATATATTTAATTTTATTATAAAAATAATGTTAAATTTATTATTTAATAAATTTAATAGTTAAAAATATTAAAAAATAATTGGTTATATTATTATTATTGTAAATGATTTATTATTTATTATAAAAATCTTATTTTGAAAAATAAAAAATATTATAAATAATATTTATATTATTTAATATAATTCGGATAAATTTGATAAAAATGTTTTAAAATTTTTTTTAAATTTTTATAAATTTGTAATAATAAAAATTTTTACATAATTAAAAAAAATAATTATTTTTATTATAATATTAAATTAAATAACAATTTTTAAAATATTTAAAATAAATAAAACGAATTTATATTAAAAACCTTATTAAAAAATTTTATTTATATAAAAAATATAAATAAAAAATTTATTAAAAAGATTTTATATATATTAAAAAATAACGTTTAAAATTTTATATATAATAATAATATAATTTTTATTAATAATATATAATTTAAAAATAAAATTTAAAATATTAATTATTTTAATTTTAAATTTAAATTTAACACATTTAATATAAAAAAAATTATTAAAACAAAATTTATTAAAGTTTATTAAATTATAAAAAATATAATATTATTAAAAAAAAATAAATTATTAATAAATTATATTGTTTTTAATAAAATAAATTATATTATTTACTTTTATAAAATAATAATTTCATTAATTTCATCAATTATCATTTTTATAATTAATAATAAAATAAATAATATTAAAATAATAAATTTTATCCAATAATTTTTAAAAAATAAATTATTAATTAAATAATATAATACCAATAATAAAAATATAATAAAACAATTAATTTTAAATAATTAAACATATATCCGCATTTCATTAAATTAATAATATTTAAATATTCATAATTTAAAATATTTCTTATTTACTTTTATTAAAATATTACTTTATAAATATAATAATTTAATATTAATTAATAAAAAAAAAAATTAAATTTTAAATAAAATAAAAAAAAAATTATTTTTATAAAAAGTATAATATTTTTTTATCTCTTAATAAATTTATTTATTAATTAATGATATTTTTTAAGTAAATTTTTATCAAATTTTATTAATATAAAGTTATTATTACCATACATTTAATCTTTTCATTTTTAATATTTAATTGTATTATAAAAAATAATAACATTAAAATTAACCAAATTTAATTAAAAAATTTTAAATTTAATAAAATCATAAAAATTATAAAAATTCTTTATATAAAAAAAATTAATATTATAAAAAAAAAATTAAAAAAACAATAATTAATTAATAATTTTAAAATAAAAGCAATTATAAAAAAAATAACAATTTATAAAAAATAATAATTTTTATTAAATAAAAAAAAACATAATTAATAAAAATAATTATAAAATTTAATCGTTAAAAATAATCCGCCAATTATTTAATTTATAATAAATTTTAATAATTTAACCAATTTAATTTATATTTATATAAAATAATAATTTTATAATAATAAATATATATAATGTATTAAAAAAAAATTAAAAAATTACTTAATTAAAAATAATAAACTTATTATTAAAAAAATAAATTAAGATTTTATTATTATAATTATATAGTTTTATAACCATATAATAATATTTTTTAATAAAATTATTTAAATTAAAATTAAAAATGGAATATTCAATTTTATTAATATATATTTTAATTATATTAAAATAAATAGTTATGGTTTTTTTTATTTTTATAATTTTTTTTAATATTTTAATAATATTAATTTGGAAAAATTTATTAATATATTAATAAATAATATATAATTTGGTTATAATATTATTAAATTTTTTAAATAAATTAATAAATATTTTTAAAAAAATTATAATAAAAAAGTATTTAAATGTAAAATATATAATAAAAATTATTTTTCGTTTTTTAAAAAATTACGTACCAATTTGGTTTAATTAAAAGTTAAATGGGAAAAAAAATATAATTTATTACCATAATTAATTAAATTCATTAATGTATTCATATTTATTATAAATACGAAAATAATAAATAAAATTAATAAAAAAAAAAAAATATTAGAAAAAAATATTATTTTAATTATTTATGGAATTTGGTAAAAAAAACATTTTTAAATTAAAAAAACGTTTTTAAAATCAAATATAATTTTAAATTTTATATTTATTAAAATATGGTTATGGTTATAACATTAAAATATAATTATCATTTTTATTTAATTTTTATTTAAAATTAAATTATTTTTTTAATTTAATATATTATTAATTATATTATAAAATTCGAATAGTTTTTTTTTTAATAAATAATTTTTATTAAAATTATTTTAAAAATAAAAAAAAACGTATTTTTTTTTATTAATTTTAATAATTTTAAAAAAATAATTCGAAATTTAATATTAAAAATATTGAATTATATTTTTTTTAATCGAAAATTATTTTCTTTAAATATTTATAATTATATTTTCGGATATGATATAAAATATTTTTTTATTAACAATTAAAATTGGTTATATATAAACATCGTATTTTAAGCGGTTTTTTAAAAATGGTTTCATATTCAAAAGTTAATTACTAAGAATTTTAAAAACGGCAAAAAATTTCATTACAAAATAAAAACATATTTTATATTTATAAATGTATAATTGAATATTTACGAGGTTTATATATATTATGGAATTTTATTTTAAAACATATGTTTTTATAATTATGTTTTAATTATTAAAATCGAAAAAAAGTTTAAAAAATGGTAAAATTATTTTATTAATTTTAAAAGCGATTTGATAAAATTGTAATTTTATTAATATATTTTATTAAAAAAAAATGTATATATATTTATATTAATTAAGATATATTTATATAATTAAAAAAATGAAATTAAATATTATTGAAATTTTATCTTTTATTTAATATTATTTATTTTTTAAAAAGAATTTATTTTTTTAAAATTTGATTTTATTAAAAATATTTAAAAATTTTTATTTTACCATATTTTTTATAAAATCATATTTTATTATAATAATTTTAAATTATTAAAGAAAAATAAAAAAAATATTATAAAAAATAAAAAGATTTAAAAAATTAAATTTAAAAAAAATGATATTTTTGAAAATTTAAATTTTAATTATAATAATAAAAATAATAAAATTATAAATAATAATAAAAATGAAAATTTATATATATATAAATTAAAATAATTAAAATTTTTTAATTTAAATTTTATATAATGTTTTAATATTTTTATTAAATGGGGAAATAATTTATTTAAAAAAATTATTAATTATTTAATAAAATTTGTTAAAATTTATTTATTTAAAAAGATTTTTTTTTTATTTTTAATTTTAAAATTAAATGTTTTTAATAATTTAATTCGAAGTTTTGTTGGTAATGGTAATGTTATTATATTATTTTTTTATAAAAAAAATTGTATTTAACGTATTATTAAGGAAAGTTTTAAAAAATAGGATATTAAATTGGAAATTATAAATAAATTTAAATTATAATAAATGGTAAGTGAATTTAACGAATTTGCACATTTGAATGGGGGTAATATAAATTTTAAAATATTTTAACTTATAAATAAAGATTTTTTAAAAATGAATTATAATTCAAAAATTCATAAAACACGTTATAAGAATTAATCAAACGTTTTTGGTAAATTAATAATTTTAAATATTAAATATAATTTTAAGCAATTATAAAATAATATTATATTAATATTATGTAAAAAAAAATATTTAAATAAAAAATAATTTATATTATTAAATATAATTTTATAATATTTTAATAAAATCGATTTTTTTAAATTAATTGGAAACGTTTATAAATTAAATGATGAAAAAAACAATTATTAGTTTTTTTATTATTTAAATAATAAAAATAAAATTAAAAAAAACGTTATTATAAAAATTTTAATTAAAATATTAAAATTTAAAAATTATAAAAAAAAAATTATAATAATTATAATTTTTAAATTTATTAATGTTTATTTTTTTAATATTATAATTTATTTTATTATAACCATGTTTAATAAAATTAATAATAAAAGATGTTTTTAAAAAATTAATATTGAAAAAATTATTATTTTAAAAAATATTAATATATTTATTATTAATAAATATAATATAATACATGGGGATAATTTTAATAAAATTAATAAATAATTTTAATAAATTCATTATTAATTTGATAAAAATTTTAATGGCATTTTTATCGTTGTTTTATTTAATAATTTTTATTAATTTAAATTTATATTAAATTTATTTTTATTATATTTAAGTTATTTTATATTAATAGCGAAATTTATTTCATTTAATATATAATTTGAATATTAAAATAAAAATAATATATATTAATTTAATTATTAATTATAATTAAAATTTATTTTTATTATTTTGTTTGATGAATAAATGAGGATTGTAGATTTTATTTTTTATTTTATTTTAAAATGTTTATGAAATGGTATTTAAATTAAAAAAAATATTTGTATTTTAAATTTAAAAATAATAAAAAAAAAATAAATTGTATTAAATAATAACGTTAAAATTATAATGTTAATAAATAATGTTTATTATAATATAAATTTTTAAATTATTATTATTTTTGCAAAAATGTATAATTAAAAAATATATATTTTTTTATTTAATTATAAATTTATATTTTTAAATAAAATTATAATATTTGAATTTATTTTTAAAATAATAAATACTTTTTAATTAAAAGTTTTTATTTATTTATTTTTTATTAAAAATATATTTATAAATGTAATTAAAAATATTTATTTAAAATTTAAAATAATTAATAATATTTAATATATTATTAATAATTTTATTTTAAATGTAAATATAATAATATATATAATTAATTTAATTATTTATATTTACATAAAACCATTTAAAATAATATTATTATCATTTTTTAATATAAAAAAATTTATTTTTAATAATTTATTTCATAAATTTTTCTTTATTAATTTATATTATATATTTGTTAATATTAAAATATTTAATAATATAATTAAAATTAATAAAAAAAATTAAAAAAATTTTAAATTTATATTAAAATTTTTTAATAAAATTAATTTATTATTAACTTTTTTATTTATAATTATAAATTATAAAATTTAAAATTAAATATATTAATGTATATTTATTAATTTAATATTATATAATTTAAAAATTAAAAATTTAAATTTTATAATAATATACATTTAATTATTTTAATATATAAATTTTAAAAACTTTTTTTTATTATTATTAATTAATTTAAATATTTATTTATTATTATATTTATTTTTAACGATAATCCTAAATATTAAACAATTATAAAAACTTTTAAAAATAATTTTTCGTGCATATAAATCTTAATTTTAATTTTAATAAAAATTTATTATATATAATAAATTAATAGGAAAATATTTTTTTTTTATATTTATTTGTATATATTATAAATTTCATAATGAATGTTATTTCATTCAATTTTTTTTTTTATATGGGTAGGTAGGTGGTTTATATAATTACAAGTCCTTCTTATAGCTACGAGTTCTTTCTGTAGCCACGAGTTCTTTTTGTGGCGTTGTGGTGTACCTAGCCACAAGTCCTTTATGGCGTTGTGGCTAGACTTGCATTAGCACCCTATTAGCCCCCCATTAGCCACAATCACTTTTAGACTAATCATAATTTTCCATCTTCCACCCTGATACATATCCTTAAGTTAAAACTTAAGGCATTTAGAATAGTTTTCCTTTCAACAAACACCTGAGATATAAGTCTTGACAGGTGATAGGTCAGGATAGCCACATATATTCTTTAATATATGTAAATGCAGCTTCCCCAATATTAGGTTGACATGACAGACAGTCTAACCTTGATTTTATTAATCCGTACATCTTTTAAACTTTGACATTGTGCAACGATACTCAATCAACTAAGCTCGAGGATTATCAACATCATATATAGAAATCTCGTGCCAACCTGCATCTTACCAGCTTACTCAAGGACCACACCGAGACCGAAGCAGAATACTAATCATGCAATTGTTTAGCTAGTCCCGTACTAACCTACCATTCTACCGCTCCGAAGTTGGATGATCGTCACAACGATCTGTTCCGGGGACTTGAAAGTTCCAGCTGATCCCTTCCGGTTTAACTATCCCGCATATAAACACGACGCTGCAGCTACATACGGATAGCAACGCAACAATAATAGTATCACTGCCCCGGAACTTCTCTCCCAGTCCTTGGAATGGCTAACCGATCGGGATAAGCGGCACCGCCACCATCACCACCAGCCAATGCCAGCGTCAACCTACATCGAATAACTGCAGCCAGAGATGTCAACACTCTATTCTCTTGCCATAGACGTGTCGGTATCCGCGCCACGGGCCGCTCAAACAGCGTTTCGCTTTGCGGAACTAGTTACCACTCAATTTTTCTATTGTAGCTCTGAAGTTTAACCTCGGTGCCGAAGAGAGTTGTTTCTACATGCGCTTTTGCATGCGTTGCAGGGTTCCTCCATTCACCAGCTCAATTTTTTAGAGAAGCGTCATACAAACGAGATAGTGTTGTAGTACCCACGCGTGTGCGCGACGTTCTGCGGTATTACACGCCGAATAAATCTGTATGCGACGCTCCCACGGCAAACCCCTGCCGGTTCATTGTTTCTTACAGCGCCGAATAACCGGTCACCCTTTAGCGGCCAAGTCTTACACGTGGAACATAGTTGTGCTTGAAGCATACAAGATGGCAATGTTACCCGGATGAGAGTGGGTATAGTCATAACATTGTCTATTCATTACATATATTCATGACAAGGCCATCCCACTAAGCTTACGCGTGAATCAACTCGAATGGTATTATTTCTTGAAGATATTGACGAAAAAGTTGACTTTATCAAGTTTTGCTGAGTTCTTTTTCTCAATACGAAGCGGCCCGCTGCACTAAAAATAAGCAGGGCGCCGAAAACCTGTCAGGATTCTAAAGTCAATCAAGGCCAAGGTCACATCAGATTTAATATTTCTAGTTTTATTGAAATATCGACCTATACTATCCGCCAGTAAATATATCACAGCAAATTAGCGGGGCCGCTCACGGGCTGCCTCTTTATCAGTGTCCTGTCCAACTAGTACATCGCAATATCAAGGAACGACGATCGCATTGACCCTCAATATTGCTTGCCCAGGGAATCCAATTCTAGAAGATGCATCCACAGCCCAAGAAGCCCCCTAGTAATTTATTAATATCACCGCCACACATGGTTACTCATTCGCAACCAGGGACTAATGACACCATTCCGACATTACGGGTAATTTATTTTTCACATATTTATTCCGACCATTGGAAATTTACGGGTATACCTTTAACTCACTTTGCCAAAGTCAATTACAGAGATCCGGTTAACTAGGTGAAAATTAAAT
Organism: Daldinia sp. EC12; assembly: GCA_002120325.1. Classification (NCBI taxonomy): domain Eukaryota; kingdom Fungi; phylum Ascomycota; class Sordariomycetes; order Xylariales; family Hypoxylaceae; genus Daldinia; species Daldinia sp. EC12. The sequence goes on from KZ112943.1 coordinate 458,101, forward strand.
ACTAACTTGAATAACAACGCCTCTTAATTTTAGACGAGATATCTACAGCCCCTAGTCAAACAGCGCAGCAAACGCCGCTCATTCATCTTTAAGTTGGTGAACATGACGGTAGCCTTATTACCATACCTGACGGGTGAGGCGCAACGGCCAGCCCCCACGATAGAGTGTGTCAAGCAAGTGCCATGAGCCAGTGCCTGTAAGCATCAATGAACAGTAGATAGAATGCGCGATGAAGGCAACCACGAAGTATGATACAAGGGAAGTATTAAGTTTTAGCTACAAGACCTTCAACTTGGACTTTAATAACCACGACACGGACTATATCCTCTTGTGCTCGGAGAAATACGTTTTACCATGACCTGAAGTTTCTTAAATTCACAGACAGCATTCGCTTAACACTATACTTAGGACAAGGTAGCTAAAAAGAAAAAGGCAGAAAGATGGAGCGACCAAATACGAAGAGCCACCTTCTTAAATTACCCATCGAAATAATTGTGAATATATCGAGCTACCTCCCGCAGGTCGATCAAGCCGTGTTTGCGATGATATGTCGCGCGCTACGTCTCGCCTTGGGTAAACCAGATGTACGCAAACTCTCTACTGGGCAGTACCTTAGATTTCTCATAAGGGTCGCTCGCGACCTACCAGACCAGTGGGTATGCGAAGCCTGTTTCAAGCTTCACCCTATTTCTCTAGACGATACGCCCATAACCCCGTGGAAAATGTCGTGTCCCTTACCTTGGGACCAGTGGTGTAATGAGGTATACGGCCGGCAATCTCGACTTGACAATCGCTTCCTCCTAGTCGACCATCGTCACATCCAGCTCGCGCTCAAGTACACACGTCTGCGAGATTCTAGGTACCAAAGTTACCACGAGAAACTCCTAACGGAACATCAAGACGTCAACTTCTCTACATTTTCCTTCCCATCCAAACGCGACAACCTGCTGGACGTTTCATACACCGTTACTCCTAAAATTATGAAGGGTCCTGATGGCAATTTCAGGTACTTGCTGAGATCTTGTTGGCAATATCGGAAAGCTTCCATGGAAGTCTCGTTGATAACGATGGGAGATATCAAACTATGTCCGCACACGTCCATTTCTTACGACTTGAATAGGTCGCCGATTAATCAAGCAACTCACATAATGCTAGCCAGGTATAGTCTTTCAAGCAATTTCATGGACACATTCTCCGCTGGCTGTCCTTGTTGCGCTACCGATATTGCGATCAAGCTTTCCAAGGAGCTTGTTGTGGTATGCACATGGCAGGACATGGGGACTAAGGGTTCGCCAGGTAAGCAAAACGCAAACAGACTTGCTCGGCGGGCTGGATCTTTTGAATCTTATCGAGTGTGAATTATTATTATTACTGACTGATGTGTTACCGAAGGCGATATAGCTTGGAGATCGCATGTGTCGGACCCTCGTTTTATTGTATCTAATTTCCAGATGGGGCGCCCAGATATGTTCAAACTCATTGGGAGTGTTCGAGAATTATACCACGACACACAAATATTTAATGACATATTCCGGTAGTCGATAGGTTCCATGAAACCAGCCGAAGGTCGACGAGTCGGCGGCGATTCTCATCATTTTGCTTCGGCTTGATTAAGCGAAGGAAGTAGAGCTAGTCAAGCGAAAAAGGTCTTGTATTTACAAAGTGTTTTCTGAATTGTTGGTTTTTGGTGGCCTAGGAACAGGACTATCGAAAGTCATCACTGAATATCACCATTTTGAGAGCGGCTTTCTCCAGGAAATGACATGAAGTGATTGCGGAGAAGATAAAGTAATGAGACTATTCGACGCCTGTCTTATTCCACGAAGATAAAGTCAACCCCGATGTGTGTAACCCCAGCCTTCGAATCACGGCGATACGTTATATATTTAGCCTATTGGTGTAGAAGGCGTTGCCATGGGACCAACCGAAGAAAATTGTACAAGCTAATACCGGCGTAACATGGGTAGCCAGGCCAACTACGCTGAACGTGAGTCTTCGAAAACCGACATGACAAGGTTAGCAGACAACAGCAGGACGCTAATTCTAACGAATGCTTAAGTCAAAGGTACATATAACGACTGGATTAGACCTTAATAAGTTGTATCTCAGCTTTCAAGTTTTCCGCTGCGTCAACTCTTGGATACCCGTCTTCGTCTCCGTATGCTCCGTTCTCAGCTGTCGGTGTTTGATGAAGACGCTCGCCACCACCGTAAGAGCAGACACAGCGGTGTACAATATGAACATATTCCTTATGCTCCATGAAAAAGCATCTAGCACCACTTGGCGCTGAGCTGGATCCCGGATAGACTGGACGATTTCCACGTTGGCTGCTGCTTGGTCGCCGGACAAAGCTTCGAGAACAGAACCGCTGAGACCAGTTGCTGCAAGGGACGACTGGCGATTGTCCATACTGTTCTGAAATACGACACCGCCAACTACAATAGACAGTGACGTAGCGAGGTTACGGATAAAGCCTAAGGCCGATGTGGCCGACGCAGTATCGGCTTGACTGACAGTATTCTGGATCGCGAGCATAGGCGCTTGGAATAGAAGCGCGGTGCCGATACCGTTGATAATCTGGAACCCGATGATCTCCCCGAGAGAAGTATCCGACCGGAAATTGATATACAGCCCCGTCCCTAACGTCATAAGCGTCGCGCCGGCCCAGATAATTTCCCGGTAACGGCCTGTTCGATGGATCAGGACTCCAACCAGTACATCCACGGCCGATTCCGTTATCATCATCGGGAGGATTAGCAGACCGCTATGCACAGGCGATGCTTGCTTCGCGCTTTGGAAATATAGCGGCAGATAGTACTCCGCGCCTATAGAGACCATACTATGCGCAAACGCGAGAAGAAAAGTCGCCATGTTAGACCAGTCTTTGAACATTCCCAGCGGAATCAGAGGGTACCGAGCTAGGCGCTGCTCGCTGAAGATGAAGAGGCCGATCATCACGATGCCAAAAACGATCAAGCAGATTACTTTCGGACTGTCCCAGGGGAATATCGCACCGCCGAAGTCTAGTCCGAGAAGTAGCAGGAGAGTCACTCCCAAAATGGAAAAAGTGCCGAACCAGTCGATAGCCGCAAGACCCTCGCGCAATTTGGTATGCGGATCATGAACGTCCAGAAAAAGCAGCAAAAGCAAGAACGAGGCGCCGCACACGGGCAGGTTAATCCAGAAGCACCACCGCCAGCTGACGAGCTGGGTGAACGCGCCCCCGATCAGCGGGCCGGCGCACCCGGCGAGCGCCCACATGACGCCCAGGAAGCCCAGGTACAAGGCCCGTCTTCGCATGTCGAAGATGTCCGAGATCGTGATGGTTACCAGCTGGAGCAAACCCCCGCCGGCTACTCCCTGGAGCGCGCGGGCGGCGATGAGCATCTGCATGTTGGTGCTCAGGGCCGCGATGATACTAGCGATTGTGAAGACACCGACGGCGCCGAGGAGAGCGGGCTTGCGGCCCCATATGTCGCTGCATTTCGCCCATATGGGGCCTGCGGCGACGTTCGCTAGCACATATGCGCCGCCGATCCAGACGTAGCCTGAAGCGGAGTGCAGCGCGGCAGAGATGGAGGGAATAGATGTTGCTACGATAGTCTGGTCTAACGCAGCAACAAAAAGGGTGAGCTAGGGTGACGTTAATAATTCGTTGGATACTCTTGTATGGGAATAGGGGGTTTATACATAGAGTGCGACTAAGAGGGTGTATGTACGCAGTTTCGTGCGGACCTTTGGAGGCTCTAGGGCATTGAGCGATTCTAAAGTCTGTCCATTCATAGGAGCGGAATCTTCTGGACTGTTACCATTAATACTGGTAGGTTTGACAGTGTTGTCGCCCATCGTGTAACCAAACTATCCAACTACCTACTCTCGGCGGAATGCGAGGTATCTGCATAAGCATCTACCCGCCGTATCTATACAAAAGTGAAAAAGAAGAGAAACGTAATGTACCTAAGCAAACGCCATGCCATTGACCAATCACCGCCCATTTTCAATGCGCCTGTGCCGCTCCAAAGTCATGCCACTACGCCCTTTACGATATCAAAACTGATGTTGATCTGCACATGATAACTACAGCGATTTACATCATTCACAGTCAATATTTACAGGAAAAACGTGTTTAATGTTTGTGAGTAGACCAAAGGAGATATCGAGGGCAGGAGAGAAAAAAAGAAAAAAAATAGAAGCATCCGAAGATGCTATGTGTCATGTCCTGGGTGAGGCTCGAACTCACGACCTTTGGATAGCCCAACCTGTGGTTGAATCACACGATAGTATGAGACCAACGCTCTAGCCAACTGAGCCACCAAGACTTGGTGAAATTCGTCAATTTAATAAGTATAATATTCCATTGTGTGTATGTGTGTGTGTGTGGAGGGGCACACGGCGGATCACTTTGAGGGGGCATGTCCAATCAGAGGAGTTGAGTTGGCAGAATTTCTATGCCGCAGTTCTGCCGATTCTATCAAGACATCCTTGCGAAGAAGAGCTCAGAAAAGACCTCTAACTATCGCGAAAAGAAACTAGCGCCCGGGGCTTGCCGAATCCCAATGAGACCTTCATAGGTAGTAGGATTTCTGTTTGAAGACCGATAGCTAGCTTCACAAGGTGAGTTACATAACGATGACAGAAAGATCAGCGTGATTATAAGAAACTGCTCGGTTTGGCTACTAATATCATGTCACAGGAAATCATAGAGGAACAAATATATGGAGGACCGAATATGTATATATATATATAGGTAGTTATAGATTATGCAAAGGCCCGAGCCTCCGAAATCAACTCTTTATCTATATGCAAGATGTATAGTATGTAAGGAACGTGCTTCGCTAAAAACCAAATGCAGATGCAAATGCCATGACGATAATATAATGACCCAATAAATAACCCAAACCATCTACTCATAATTCCCCGGGACCACCTTAAATTTAGGCGGTGGGGTTGACGTAGCAGAGGACGTAGCCGAAGTCGACCGAGTTGGTGCTGACGGAGGCGTTCTTCGAGCTGGTGAAGGCGGCGCTGCCGCGCTGGGTGCCCCACTGGTCCTGGAACCGTTGGCAGGTGATGTCGTCCTTAGTGATGGCCTGCTGGCCCGGTGCCGGGGGCACGGTGACCGAGATGCTGTCGATGGCGAAGCCCGTGATCGGCAGGTTGTCCTTGTGCGTCAGGGTAGCGAGGTCGATGGGCACGAGCTGCTGCGAGTGCTTGCCGCTGACCGGGTGGTTGAGGGCCATTAGGTTAACCCTGGCGACGGTGGGCTGCTTGGGGAGAGCCGATGCCGAAGAGGCAAGGGCGGCAGCGACGGTGGCGATGGTGAAGGTCTTCATTTTGATGGTTGGAGTGAAAAGTTGTTAAGACTTGAAGATAAATTGGTTTGTTGGTTGTGTAGAGTAGATGGTTTGTTGTGTGAGTGTTGTTGTTATTGATGATGTTGTTGGTGATGATGATGAGAATGACATTTCGACGGCCAACAAACTTCTATTTATCTTCATCAACTTCTACAACTTCGTGATGCTTCGACTAGGGACGTCGTTTAGAGCTCCGCAGAAGAGGTGCTGGCAAGATATCTCGTTGAGGCGCAGTTAGGGGATCGTCACCGCCAAGTTACCTCTTCGAGACTCCTGTCTCCATCTCATTGGTCGAGTATACGTCGCAAGCACAACACGACGAGGCGTCGGTCACCTCAGCCGCAGATCGGCAGTCATAAGCAGCCTCCTCGTACTAGTCGTATGCCTCATTGTATTTTTAGTCCCGTATCCTGATCTATACCTTGAATAGAAGGATTAGTATAAGCAGATGCTGGTACGTTACATCTATCAACACGACTCAAGCTTCTTCAGCACGGACAACGCTTGGCTATACCAGCCGTAAAATCGACAATTCACACGAAAGGCTGCCATAAAGAAATGCTATAGCAAGGGGTATGAATGGCTGCGCATTACGAAACTAATGATGCATAGATTCTAATAGTCCAGGATCGCAAAGGCGGTAAGCTATTTTCGAATAGAAACAAAAGAGATGTGAACCCGCGTACAATATTGCTTGGGGTGGTCCGTGCCATATAAACGTATTTCTTATTTTGCCTGAACAAAGTGGGCCGATTGTATCGTTACCAACTCACCAATCTGCAGGATGATAGCATGATCGAGAGTAGCACAAAGTCACTACGTGGCTGAAGATTGGTGGTGATATTCGACTCAATGGACGGTCGAAGGATGGCAACTTGGGTCGTATTACGTTATGCGTTGCTGTGTTCTACCTACCACCTTGAGGATGCTGGACGGGGCGTCAGGGAACCTTCAGAGAGGATTGAAACAGGGAAACTCATCGGGCGGCCATAGAGCAGGATCAAACATTCCGGGCCGTGTTGCTTGTTCGGTAGATATTTTTCGACGAAGTTGAGGATACGATACTACACGTCGGATGGTTCGTTCCCCTGGTGTTACCATGTTGAAGACGACTTGTGACCATGGCTCGTGCGTAGAGAGACATCTAATATTATCACCAGCGTAACGTCACGGGTCATCTAGAGTTCCGGGAGTGCCGTATCCTGCTGCCCCCTTTGTCGTTCCCGACTATTGCGACCTGATGGCGGTCACTTAGGAAATATAAAGTTCCCACCGGGTTACGACGTACCATGTTTACTCGGGCAGACTAGATATCAATGAATTTGGACAAGGGGACAACATGATGCCTTAGAACCTGCAAGAGTGTTCGAGACCCGCTGCTGGACATGGTGTCCGAAGTGCTAGAGGAGGCTGGATAACCTCCCGACATGTTCTCCGAGGAGTACTCATCACACGGGCTTATCACGTAACAGCTTAGCCGTACCGTCGGGGTGTTTACGAGGGCTATGGACTCTTAACGGGTTGATTATTTGACCGTCATGCCGAGCTGCGGGATTTGAGGTGCACCGGTTAAGGGGGAGGCCGTTTAGAAGTTGACAAAACCCCTCCCAACGCGTACGGACTCCAGGTAAATGGCAACATAACAAATGTTGGTAGAGACCGTAGGCCGCCCTTGTATCATCTCGACACTCGTGTTAATAAACCGTGACGTCGGTCGTGGCGATTTTTTTTATTTTTATATCCCCCATAATAGGGGCGTTCCTTTTATCTTGCCTGATTGTACTATCACCAAAAGCATGATCCGAAGCAAGTAGGAGTTGGAAAAGGGAGGACCGCCTAAGGTGGCAAGACTTCCAGCGCTAACGTGCTCGGATTTTCCGTACCTCGGGATAGCACAATTATTTATGCAGTGATTCTGGTCTCATCGCAGAATCTCAATCCCGCAACTTGCCCCGATAGTCCTGCGAAACCTGTCGAGATGAAGAGGTCTCCATAAAGCCTAATATCAAGTCAGCAACGCCCACAGACAATACATAACGAAAGTTACGAGCGCGAAGAAACCTCACGGCATTTAACGCGTTGTGGCTGAACCAGATATTTTAGACTAGCATGCTGCACTTCCAGGCCTATTGTCTAGGTATGTATTTGGGCGCCTGGTCGAAGGGTAGTCCAGGTGTATAACCTACGGCGCAAGGAACATCTTCCTACTTGGAGGCGTGCTTTGTACAGGTTTCTTTACAGAACTTACCCGGAGCCGGTCCCTGAAAATTTGCTCGACGCTGTCGTAGTTTATATGCTTATTTCGGCCACCTTGCTACTCGGACCGAAACCATCGTCCTTGTCGATTTTAGTTGCGTAAATGCACTTCAAAGCAAAAAAGTATAACTGGGGAGGACTTTTCAATCACTTATCTCCATGTTCCTTGCATTCGTTGGTTTTGGGCGGTCCAGTCCACAACTCGCTCATTGAGAAAAGAGAAAAACCCCCCCTCCAAGTTTTGGTTAGGCCTCTCCCAGAGCAACACTATCCCGAATCTAAAGAGCAATGACTTAGAAATGTACCGGCGTCAGAGTGCTAGAGCGTTCTTAGGCAACATAATGGAATGGCGTTGTATCTGAACACGGCGGAGCCCCCAAGAGATCAGATATTTGCGACGAGCGCGCGGTCTTGATGATGTGCAGCCTGCAGATGAGTTATCTAAGCTTTATCATTTATGTATACCACGCTCAGCCTTTTTCCATTTACGTAATTAAGTAATAATCAATGATATAATACTTCCTTCGAGGTTAAGTTAAATCCTACCTTAATACCAGCCCCTGAATCGCGGCGCTTCCGGAGACTAGTATATATGAGATAGGTATAATATACTTGTAATTTGGTTTACTCACAAGGCGTACACATAGGATAGAGAGAGAGAGATAGATTGGGGGAGAGACGGTCAATAAATGAATAATTCTTTTCTTCTAAAAAAAATTAAGTTTCCTGGCTTTCGTGCTTTGACAAAAAGAAAGGTTTAAAAAAGGGTTACCTCACTGGGATTCGAACCCGGATCGAGGCGAGGAGGGAAAGACTCTATAGACTACTGGAAAGGGAGGGGGAAAAAAGAATAGAAAAAAAAAATTGGTTCCTGGCTTTCGGCGTGTTTGTCACTACTCTGGACCATACTTACGTACCGCATATAGCAGTATTTCAGCATCCGTGATCCGAGGCCGGCAAGCCGGGCGGGCGGGTAGGTCCAAGCAAGAATAGTGCGCCTATCGGCATTCAGGAGCTCACGATGACACCATTGAGCTACGAGGCCTTGGCGTCCCAAGACCCCGGTGAAAAATGCTCTGCTTTTGGACCTTATAACCTTTCTGTACGTGGGGTGGGGCTTGGTTGCTGCCTGAGCGACGGGACGTGTGGTGATGCGGGGGGCTCAGGCTGGTTGCCGTGCTCCCTATCTTAAATAGTAGTACCTACCTAGGTAAGTACCTAACTTAAGGTAGGTACCTAGGTAGGCAGTCTACGTCAGGTACATCAGGTACGTACCTAGGTACGTTTTGAGCCTATACCTTAGAATTTCCCATGCGAGGTAGGAAAATGGTACTAAGTTTAGGTAGGTAGTTAACAACCAGCAAAGCTTTCTTTCTCCTATTAGTTCTGTACACCTAAGTCACATCGACCGTGGGGATGACAGAACGCCTTTTTTAATAAAGCCTAACCTACTACATACTAGCAACGATATGTCGAACTAAGGGGCGCCACTGACGTCGGCTTATGAGCAAGAAGCATGGCGCCCTGCCCGTAATGGACGTATAAGGGGCAGTCTTTATAGTCATCAACGTAACAGTCTCAGCCTCTATGTATCCCAATAAGAAATTATTAGTACGAGGCCGCCTTGGAGCCTTACTCTGAATCAACCTGCCTAACGCAACCCATGTAAGTCTTGGGGACTTTGGAAAATCCCTTTTTGCTGAGCGCCTTTGCATTGAAACAAGCTCATGATGGCTGTGTGCGTTGGCGGCTGGTGCCGATCCTATGTTCTCGAGCCGAGCCTACATATTCGTGCGACTAAGATGAGAGCAGATATGACGCAGCCATCGGTTGGCTAAACACAACTTGAGAAGCCATCTCGAGGCGGTGGCTTGTGATCCCGGCTATTGATCATCAGTTCGATATTGGTGCTTATTCTGCATGAATTTGGACAGTGTTCGAAGTAGATAAAGTACCGACATTTAAATATATTCTTAGTTTATCTGTTCTCTGTCCGCCACTCCAACTTTCATAACCTGCTAGGGATGATAACTCTTACTTCACAACCTCTTCTATACTTTCGTATTACTTCTGAATGACACCATTACTGGCATGTCATACATCGTCCCAATGATCCGTCGAACTAAAACAACTTAGATGTACGAGAACGTAATATAAGATTGCGGATTTCCTAAATCGAAGGCTAGTGCGAATGATAATGTGAAGTCCTTGGTACTTGGCAAGATTTTGACGGAGATCCCTAGTAAGCTACAATTGGGAATAGTATGGAGATACCGACAGAGACCCAGAGTATAGTAACATATACGTTATTTCAAAGAAGACTTTACGCAGAGCTCAGAGAGTTTATATCGTGGCTTCTTAATTCAACGAAGGATACCGACGATATCATAGCCGAGCTTTGCAAACGAGATAACCGGTTTTGTTTCCTTGAGGAATCTATTAAGAGTTTTGCATTTGACCTAGTCGCCCTATCAAGGAAATTACGGCGCTATTCAGGATATTTTATAAATGGAACAAGAACGCTCGCCGACAAGGACGGTCTTCCCTGGGAGAAATTGAAACATCTCGATGAACTACGGGAAGAATTACAGAATTCTGTGCAGCTTTTATCCGAAATTGTCAACTCGGCTAGTTACGAAATTTTGAATGTTTTTCACATTACTGTAGCAAAGAAGCAGGTTCCGGAAAGGTTAGACTTGTTGATGCTGATCAAGTTTTTACGTTTTCTCTATGAAGAATCAAAGGAAGCAGAACTGCGGCCACCAAAAATAAAGGATCCTGGACCAATCGAGAAGCCAAAAAATAATAGTTTCAAGTATTCTCACTCCTCTCTACGTACAATTGATGGGACCGTATTACCCAACAGAATCCGTATTCTTCACATACATCCCGGACTGGAAGGAATTCCACTCGAATGCTCCTTGGAGATTCGTGATCTGTGTTCCGGAGGGGTCGACGAGGCTCTATCATATGTCTGGGGCAAGAGCAAGGTTTCGAAATATATCAATGTGGATGGATGCCCATTTCCGGTGACCGAGAATCTTTTCAATATTCTTACTAGCCTGCGCAACCAGCACACCGCAAGGCCTATCTGGATCGATGCAATATGCATAAACCAGGCAGACTCGGGCGAGAAGGTGCATCAAGTCCGCCTGATGCGCGACATCTACTCCAAAGCAAAAAAGGTTACCATCTGGCTCTGCGGTCGAACAGTAGAAGAACAACCCGTCAACCCTCCGCAACTACCGGATGCAAGAGACGTCCTTGCCCACCTACCGCAGAATTTCATGGGACATACTGTTGACCAATATGACCTTGTTGGAATCGTCAATGAAATTGATAGACGAGGATTAGTTGGGGAGTCAACTAGGGATTTTGATGGGCAAGACTTCGCACTAATTCCCATGATTTTCCACTGTTTGAGCACAATTATGTCACAAGAATGGTGGCAAAGGGTGTGGACAATACAGGAAGTTATTCTTCCTCTGGAGAGTCCACGCATTTTATTCCAAGGCCATACCTTTTCGTTTGGAGACTTGGAAGCCGCATTAGAAACCGCCGAAAACACTGCTCATTCCTACCGGGAAAGATACTTGGGGCCTGGGGATGAAATAAACTGTCCACCTCTCTGTAAGTGTTTTGGCGTTGCACTAATACATGTGTTTTCATTACTGGGACTTCATGGACTACGAGGTAACTTTCGCTTACGATATCATAGATGCCATGTTTATCTCCTTAACCTATGAATACAAAATGGCTTATTGGATGAGTCGCCGGGTAGTGTCGCTATTAATACAGCGACTTCGCCTCGATTATGACGAGGGCTCGGGGTCACTCAAAAATTGGCCGTTTCAAGACCTCCTTAGCTCTACAAACTTGTACAGAGCAACGGATCCACGTGATAAGGTCTTCGCATTAGAGTCCTTGCTACCTAATAACCTAGGCCGACTAATCTATATAGACTACGACGAGTCTGTTGAAGACGTATTTCGACGCGTAACGGCATCCTGCTATAACTCATATACTAAGTCACAGACTATGCCAGCAAGTTTTAACCTCCTGATTGAATCCAAGCTAGGACAAACCGATGTCCCGTCTTGGGTCTACGACCTTGAGCACTCCGATGTTTATCTCCATCAAAATGCATTCTTGGAGAGAGTGACGCTCCAGGGATATCTCTCAGACAAAAGAAACTGGCAGCCGGCATGTGAAGCGTTGGATTTCACTGGCATCCCTTTCGCGTCCAGTGGGTTTGTCACTCCAACAGCTCTATTCTCCTCCGGAGTGAGGATAGATGCAATTTGCAGGACAGGTATAATACCAGACCTTAGTGGCTCTAATTGGATAGACAAGCTCGCGACGTTCACGGCTGAGATTGCGAGAGAGCACCCGAGGCTTTCAGTAGATACAGCGACATCAATTCACCCACACAATAAAGAGCGCAGTTACGACTCGGATGCCCAAGGTGATTGCAAGGTCACTTCTAGGCCAACTCAAAAGCAACCCCTAAATCCATGTGCCCAACAAAGGAATGTGGAGACCCCTAGGAATCATGCACAATCGCAAGTGCTAGGTTTACTTACTTTGAATCGTAGTGATTACCCGTATGAAACCATATTGTCTGGAAAGAGGGGATTCTTTACGGATGAAGACTCCGAAGATGAACAATATGAGTTACGAGAAGTTGCCGGGAAGAAGTACTTTATCACGGACACTGGGCTTATAGGGATCGCCACCACGTCTAATATTGAAAAGGGCGATACTCTTGGTGTTATTAGCATGTCGTCGATGTACTATATCCTCAGGGAGGTAAAACACCAAGCTGGCAAGGAACAGGGAGTGCAACAGCATCGGATTGTCTCACGAGCAGCCGTGCACGAAAATCAGGATCAGATGAAGGAACGGATCGAGAAACTCCCAAGATGCGACTTTGAAATTGTCTGAACGCTACACATACCCATACGCATGTGTTGTTGCCTGCTTTCTTATACTTGTCAGATTAAATACTACTCCTTTGACAAAAGTCTCACAGCCGAGGGTAGGGACAGAGGGACCCCTATGGTAAATGACACATGACACGATGTAAGAACATCGAGGCACAAAGTAGATATTCTGAACCTTAGGTTTGAACACCTCTGACACTGAGTTAACTGGATCGTGCTTGAAAATGACGCCTATGTATACCTTAACCTAAGCATGTAAATACGACATCCCGATAATGTGGGGTCGTTTTTTTACATCGCCGTTGGTGTCTGACTTCGCAGTTCTTTACGGCGCTGGCTCGTAGATCCCATTGGCTTAGGACATGTGGGATTTTTGAATTCTAAGACCAACATCTGGGGGCTATATATATATATATATATATATATTTAAAAAAAGGGACGCATACGTAGACCCTCGCCAGCGTTACCTCGAAACTCGGTACTCTTATTTGTTCGAGTCAAACAGAACAAAATACATCATCGATTTCAGCGTCATTATCTAAGTGAGAGTCTCCACGGCCGAATCTCGTCGCACTATGGCTGCTGCCGAACCAAATGAGCCGCTGCCCCTCGTCTTAGACACGTACGACGACAACGATGCCGAAGACAGGTTCTGCGCGAGAATGCTGAGGGCCTTGATTGACGGTTCCCAAACCCCGTCATCTATCGCTGCCGAGGTTGATAATTGGGTTGTGCGAGAATCGTCGCGGAAATTGCAGGTCCTCCAGGGGCGGCCGGACTTTATCGAGACGGATGATAACGCCGTTTCGCTTCGTAACACGCCGAATGCCAGTAGATACGTTGATCGTTTTTTCCAGCATTTCCCTAATGTGTGTTCTGTATTCCCGTCTTATCACGAGGGGCAGACTAGAATCATTGAGTTCCTTGAGGCTTTGATGGCTATGCCCGAGCACGAGGCTCCTGACTACTTCCTGGACGACTCGCGCAAGGATGTCCAGATGATGACTCTGTGGTCAGACAAGGGTTACTCGACGGAGGAGCTCCGTATCAGAGCAGATGGTTTGTATTTACTCAAGTACTAATCATACCGAATTTCGCCCCTAACAAATGACTTATAGCTATTCAGCACCCAGGCTCGGGAGTTGACACTCCGGGTAGCGAACCAGAGACCCGCTGGCGTAACTACCAATCTGCTCTGGCGCGCATCGCAACGACTGGCTTTAGCGATTGCGGGTTCATCAGCGCGTTGCGGGATATCATGCCGCACGGCAAAAAGTATCCTACCTTCAATGTTCGCGTAACTTCTAGGCCTGAGCACATCGGGGGTCACATTCAAGGAGCGGCGCAATGGATCATATGGCCTAACGAGCTACGCTACGTTTATGAACAGTGCAAGAAAAAAGAGAAAGTAGATAAGAGGAACCCTAGAGACACGTGGAGTATGCAAAACTGGAGGATATGGAAAGCACAGTTCGAATTTGCTGCAGGTAATGAGAGGGTGGATCCAAAGGCTCGCGGAATAGCTACATCGGCCATCGAGAAGATGATTGCGATAGAAGGACAGGGTGGACTTTAATGACCCTTAGCACAATGTAATCTCCAAGGGCAATTCAAAGCTTACATACCTTATTAGCTATGGGGCATTGGGTGCAAAATATCTATAACGCAAGTCAAATCTAGGCTGAAGATTAACGTCCAAGTAACCAAAATGTATTTACCTACTACCTTAGAGATAGCTGGTATATATAGTAAAATACTCCAAGGACATAGCATCATCGTTCACGACTGTCTTTGGATACAACTTCACTCTCGAGTAGCATATAAGCCCCATTCCCAACAGGGCTAGGCCCGCGAATGTTCGCTATCAACGTGAAATTATCATCATCCTCCCAAGATGGAATTGCTGCCAAGGCCTCTACGGAGTATACCCCTTTATTGGAACCTTCAGACCAAGAAAACCATCGAGAAATCGCAGTAGTCTGCCGGACTTGTCGATGGCAAAGGACTATCGAGAGACAGGAATTCTCACTTGCACGTGCGTATTGGTATTGTTTTGTATAGGTTTATTTCGTATTTTCGTTTTCCTTCGTAATATTTTGGGCTTGCAGCTGTGACGCCTATTCGTATACCTATGCCCATATATACGAGATCTCCGAAACTGTAATATAGTGATAATTGTTGCTTTAGTATAGACTTGAGCTCGGCGAATCAGGATTGGGATATATCATCCAAAGAAGCACCGGTAGTAACGTTTACAGTTTGCGGCTAGCTATCGGTACAGGTATATATATTCACGGTATTCCGTACCCATACCTATTACTAACCATACAATCATCAGTTCCAAGGGCTTATTAATAAACCTCCTATTTTCTGTTACTTCTAACTACCTCTGGCTAGTTCATGCCAAGATATCTCGAATACGATTTCCTCTTAATTCTATGGTGATATACCTTGGTGGTCCCGAGAGCTTGGGACCTAGGATGATAGCCAGAAGATCATTTCGAGCATTTCCCTTGGCATTTGATTTACTACCTACATAAGCATAAAGTAAGTTAGGATCACACCTGACTTTATTAACAAACTTCGTTCCTAAACCAACCGATCATATTATTCTCTCCTCATAAATAGAGCTCTCAACACTCCTTCTCGTTATTTGGCAAAATTTACCACTTGCCATTTCGATCTTAGTAATGAGAATATCACGATGTTGGTTGACATCCAACTCCTGTTCAAACTTGATGATCACTAGAGCCACGGATTTATATCCTACAAGTCACAACTACCTACTTTAGCTTTAGGTGCTTATTATATATTAGTCTGCTTCCAAAATCAACGCTCTCCCGCATACGAAGCCGTCTCTACCGGCTTGGCACGCAGCGCTGAACCCCCGGACGTCCGTGCCAGGAGGTAGCATCCCTGCGAGCTACCCAAGACGGCAATTTACCAGAATCTTCCTTTTTTTTCCCCCTTCTCTCGCCCAAGCTCGGCGGGTAATATAGCGAAAGCCTTTCTCGGTCGGACAAACAATCCGCCCAGGGGAATAACCAGCAGGCAGCGGGAAAAAGGCTGAACGAAATACGTCTAGGTAGTGGTTCCGCGCATCTGAGGGAGAGCGCGCGCACAGGGCAAAAAGGAAAAAAGAAGGCGCTGAGAGAAAAAGATTCCCGGTTGCTGGCGACTTGTCAGCTGTCTAATCTGCCGAACAGGACAGGAAGGACGCAATCGGTAAAGTCGTCCTCCCTCATGCATGCTACTCTGCTTGTATCAATCATCAATCACTACTAGGTGTTTATATATATATATATATATATAACCAGGGGTACCGAATGTAACCGCGATATAACTGATACTCTCACGGGCAGCGTGCCCGCAGCGCGTCCGCATACCTCCTCGACATTCTCTTTCTCTTTCTCTCTCTTTCTCTCTCTCTCTCTCTTCTTTGGCTGTTGTTGACTCAAATATGTGGCGACTATTTATATTCAGTCCTACCTCGGGGGGTCGGGCGATACGAAATGCGATTGAAAGTGTTCTCTCTTTTTGCTCTACGTGCTCGGCTCATGGTTTTACCTATGTTCAATTTTTTTTTGTTACAAATTCAAATTGGTAAATAATACTCTCTCTGTAATACTGTTTCCTTGCCGCGTCTTTTTATTTTTACCTGGAGGCCAAGATCTTGTTCGCATGCGGCATCTTACCTCCGTAATGTTCCTCATCCGACGACAAGACTATTATGCGTATACTATTCGCTTGCGCCCTGGATTCGCGTAAACGCCGGTAACGGACAGTCTCGCAACAGCTCTAAACGACCTGCACGCCTGACTTTTCTTTCACATAATTCTTTGACCTCTGGATGCAACGTTAAGTATCGTAATTCCTTATAGCCGCCTTCCGACCTGGTTGATTGGGCGTGCGAATCAACCTGGTATCTGGTCGATGCTTCTGACATTAATTTCCTGCCTCGCATTCATCTTTCGCCTTAAGGAACTACTGGCTGGATATACTACCGAGGCTATCGTGAGAAGCGGGTCATAGCTTGGTCCTATAAAGTTTCACTTACAAACTCTTCTTAGGCGATTCGAGCTGCCCAAAGGCTGGAGCGTCACGAGGCCATGCCACTGCGTTTGCAATTAGCAAGCCTTAGGAGTTATTTTTCCCAGGCGCGTCAAGGAGAAAGGAAAGACTTTTTTTTTGCTATGACAGCGGAGCCTAGGGAATAATGAACCGTGCGGTACCCACCGGGTCGAGCCTCATATGATCCTCCCAGAACGACTTTCTCGCGTAGCTAAAACTTTCCTGTTTAGGAATGACGAGTTCGGCGACGGGCTGCCAAGGGTATTTGTTCTCATCCCAGGCGCTGCCGGCATACTCAACGGGCTGATCCCCCAAGTTTTCGAGAAGCTGCACCTCGAATAGAAACTCGGCGTCGTGGCTCGAGTGGAAGTTTTGCAACCATCGGTGCAAGATGTCGTCGGCATCTTCCGGTTTCACCTTTTCTTCTGCTAATCTTCTCTGCGTTTCCGTCGACGGGACGAGACGGTATTTCATGACGTAGTCGCCGAAGCGGTAGGCAGTTTGCGAATACCATCTCATCGACTCAAGATGCTTGTTTGGGGCCTTGTCCCGCGAGACTTGAAGCTCATAATCGGGCCGCTCTCTTAAGCGCTCGTACATCTCTGGCTTGTCATTATCGTACATCAGACGGATACCCAGTATCTCTCTGGTCGTTTTGGCGTCGGCAAGTTCGATAGCTGGCACGCTATTAAACTCGATGTCTTGGGTTGCATAATCACGACCCGCGTCGAACATCTCGCCTTTCACGTTGAATATCTTCATGGCAAAGCCTCGCGGCTGGGAAATGCGGTCCTGTTCGCCATGTCAGAATTTGCTGGTAGCTCAGCACGCTTAGAAAACACCTGCGTCAAACCCCGGATCGCCCGGCTCTGAGCTATAGCGACATGCCACGGGGTATTCTCCGGCTTCCCTGAAGAGCTCGGACTGTTTGAGGTGTCTAGGTAGATCTCTTGGCACGACAAACTTTCCCTTGACAATACCTTGTGTTCTGGCGTGAGTACCACCGTAACAATGCCGTGTCTTGTTATACTGGCGCCGTTGCATCTCGCTGATCTGTGCGATCACAGCCTTCATATCCTCCTCTTCCCCAGGTGGAATTATCTCCACGCCTGCAGCCTCCCAAGGAAGGTATTTTCTGTTTGCTAAATTTGCCCATTGGCTCGAAGTCATCGTCACGATGCAAACCAATGCAACTACCCGCTTTTAGATTATAGCCAATTTATTAACAATTCTACCGGTCTAGTATTTTGATCCTGTAAAGGCACAGATCTAAGGTCAAACCCAACGGCCACCTGTCTAGGTAGGTTTGAACATGCTGAATCTCACACTGGTAAGGTCGTGACGTACAAAAGACGATGCTGTCTATGCCGTCATAGATCACGAGCGTGACACGCCAGCAGATGGCTTTGAACTCTAATGAAAGCCCATGCATTGGTCATGATACGCAAGTAAGCTGGGTTATACACGTATGTGTAAGCCATGCCGGCGACAGCGACGGAAAGAAACGTATAGTATAAAGTATAAATAAATGTCCCCAATTTATGGGGAAAATGCATGGCGCCAATAGCGCTCAAGAACACGACTTCATATATTTGGATACTGGTATAAATCTTGTTGTCTTCCATCCTATTGGCTGCGTCTCAGTTTCGGGACCTCAGCGAAGCTCCCGCTGGATCCGCCATCCGTCCTCATGGAGACTCAATCCAAAACGAACTTTGCCCATTTATGGAAGTGCATGTGTACTATTGTACGAGTCTGGTTGAATTTCATAACCGATTCGGGGTTGATGTACACACCCTGCCGCTTCTAGAAATCAACGCACGTACGTGACGGCTTCGTGTACTAGCACGTGAAGGAGGGTACTAGAAACCCGGTGGAGTCCTTGCTTCAAGCCCAACCTACTCCGTTGGGTATTCCGCGACTACTTTATGCACGATCTGTTAGGCAGGCTAGCGTAGTAAAACGCAGCGAGTCCCGCGCTTTTCCATCCTCCTGTTCCATGGGCTCGCATCGCTGATCAGGGCGAATGTTGCCTTGTTGATCACGACGCGCTGGTTTCCCAAGGGGAAGAGATCCATGATAGATCACCACCCGGCCACTTGTCAACCTTCCATGATGATGTTAGGGAGGATTCTTACCGCGTTATGCATGACAAGCTCGTGGCAGGTTGGCTAGTTTAAGATGTGAACCAGAATGAGGACGAGGCTCTGACGAAATCCTGCTTCTCGAAGCCGAGCTAGAAGGATCCAAGGCTACGTATGCGTGGTAGATACTAGTGATCACCGAAATTACTCAAAAACACGAGGGTTCTTACCGCAGGCACCGCAGGCAACCGACTGGATTGAGATGGTGTTGGTGGTGTGGTGTTCAATTCTCGTAGCTGGTAGCTGCGAATTATGCTGATCCAATTTCTGGCTACGTACTGCGTAGCTCTCTCTATCATTCCATAAATAGTGTGCCTAATAACCTCGTAACGATTGCCCGCGACCCATTGACGATCTCTGGGGGAGAAGCAAACATCTAGCTGCTGGTATGGTTGTAGCATGATCGCCAGCTAGGCTTCGATGACACTTGAGGGTATTATCTGGGCTAGGCCTCCGTCTGATAAGTACCTAGGCAAACTGGCCGGACTGGCTAGGGAGGTTTTTTTAGTAGAGTATGTGCCAATGCGCCTTACCATACGACGAGCCCCGCTCGCTATGGCAGTACAGGCAGACTATGCGTAGCGGATAAGAGGCGACGGCTGATGCTGCACGTGGCAGGCCGCGGACCTAACGAGGTCCCTCGTGATATACCCTTTTTGGGGGGGTGCGATAAACCAGGAGGCGAGAATGCTCCGGCAACAAGAAAAGACTTGGCCCCAACGACCGACGATCTCTGGTACTAGGCTTGGAGGAGACGATGTCTACGTCCATGATATATGATTGGCCAAACAGGTCGGACAAGCATCGCGGGAACAAGAGGATCGGCACTTTCGAGGCCGCTTCTTGTCGGTGAAGTGCATCTTCCCCCCTTGTTTTCGATGAAGATATTCCAGCGTCCGTGATGCAGTGTGGGATACACACTTCTGACAGAACTTAGGAGGAGTGGAGAGGCACTTGCGGTGTTGTGGGTAGGCAACTAGGTAGGGATATGGAGCAAGTGCTCTACCCTATTAACATTAGATAGTTCGTTAGTTAGAAACCGGGTGAGACTTGGGCAGCCGTGTTACGTGGTGATGGATAACACAGGGCCACAATATATAATTGCTGGGTGGGACTGGCATATGTGGAAGAAAATTGATAGCCCGTTGTCCAAGTTACGTGAGACGTGCAGGAGTCGGCCCTTCGAAATTTTGGACACCGGAAGAAAAAAAGCCGGCGTTACCTTAGTCACAGTATGCATACCTAGGTAGGTACCTACAAATGTAGCTGGCAGGTCTGTTGGTCTGTTGCATAGGCGGGTTGCAATTAGGGGAATAGAAGATTTAATCAGGTATAGCATTACATTAGTTAGTAGTTGTATAACGTTAGTGTATTTACACAGCACGTTTTTTTTATACATATGCTAGGTCCATAAAAAAAGGTATCCTCTTACGGAACCATATTAGATATCGTTGGTCAACCACGTTGGCTCAACTTACATGTGAGGTAAAATAAATGCATAATGCAGATACACACATAAATTATACATACATACCTCACAAATAAGAAACCTCACATGAGGGTTTTTTTTCCCCCATTGAAACCATTAATGAGGGGAAATGCGTTACGACAGTGAGGTCCTCTCAGAAAGGGGGAAACTGAAAGGTGAATGTGAGGGTGATGTCATTACTGTTCCACGACATACGCACGAGCAGCGGCAAGCAGCCGGGGATCGCAAAAGGAATTTCGAAATATGACGAAGCCTTAAGAACCAAATACACTAGGTTCGGTGGAAGATTTTGGTGAGAAGGCTCTAAAAAAAAAGAAGCTTTGAGATTAAGGGGTCTCAGAAGTGTTCGGTCTTAGGCGCGGTGGCTGATACACATGAGAAGAGGCGCGAGGGTTTAATCGCGGGGAATGTATAGGATTAGCTCTATACATTTCCTATACCAGCTTCATACCCATGTAGGCCCCGGTGAGGATCAGTGAGCCTCTTACAAAATCCGGTACGCATGTCGTCACCGAGATAGATATAGCAAGAAGCCACATGAAAAACGTCGATTTGACTGCTAAACGTGACAGGGACAGGCACCAGGGGAAAAGCATCGCTCTTAAATCGAACTTGAATCGAGGATGAGGATGACGGACGATAGGAACTGGTAACGAACTTGCCGTGAATAGCCTGGTTCAAATGAGGATTTGCTAATATACCTTCCTATGAAGGCAATGATTCGACAGTGGGTAAGGCATGCAGAAAACGTCTCGTTAATCTGTTCGAGTACCTAATCAGACGAGGGCCTGCGTGCATGGGGGGATATTTTGGGTAGATCTTAACATTTGGATCGTCATTTTTGCCTTGAGGAATCCTAGCGGGCTGTCTGGAAGTTCGTAGCAAGGTATTGTCGCCTCGTCGTCAGCTTTTTGATCGCCTCTTTTGCCTTCTCTAGCCTCTGTTGCGGGAAATAGCCACGGTTCACGGGTAAGCAGACAGGCAGAACAACTCAAGGGACGCTAGACGCCTTGTTCGGTACGTATTGGCTGTTCAAGCTGAAGCGGCAACGAGTTAGAGAGTACCACACATCTGCTAAGAAATGACATCACCGCATATCTTGAGCCACACGCCAGGGCGTGAAAGGGCCCCGCATCCGATTTGGAAATGCTGCATCATCGCAGTACATTATGTATCTAGGGTACTGATAGGTGGTGTACTTGTTGCCAAATTGGTCATACTGTGCCTCTTGACTGTACACAAAGGCAAAAGCCCAGCTCTGCGCCTCTCTGGCCTCAGCTCTGAATGCCCCAGATATATCTGCCTGGTCTGCTCCCGTCTACAAAAAAAATCGTCATCTTCCGGGGCCTGCCCTAGCCCGAAGGCCATTGAATCGCCTAGAAAAGACCCGAGGACGTACCGATTACGCCATCTCTGCGTCGTCTCGAATATTCTTGTTTCGCCCTTCCTGATCTGTCATTCTAGTTTTGTCATTTTGGTCATTCACCCCAAGTCAGTCATAATCATATGAGGAGATGCGAAATGGGAAGAAAAATAACAAGAGCGAGGCAAGCGAAGAGACCTTGTTCAATTGAACCGAATTGGGTGGTTTTAGCGACGAAGCGAGTCCCTTAGTGGTATTCCCGCCACCTTATGGGGTTTTGGCGGATGGCATTTTAGTATTTTGCCTAACCTGCATCCTGTAAAATCCGAAGGGAGGAACACAAAATTTAGGGGTCCTTCTCACATCCTCTGAAATTGGCGCCCTGCAGAAGCGGAAGAACAACTTTAATCTGCGCCAAGGGATATGATAGGCCAGTCACGTTCTCTGCCGGCCCTCCGACTCTGGGTTCCTAGCCCTCAAACCAAAATGCCTCTTTTTTTGACGCGCATGAGGAAGTCTCCTTTCGAACAGCTCACAGCTCACAGCTGACGCTGTCGTCTTGGTGCAATGATCCCTTGAGAGACGTGTTCGTCGTGAGGTATGCAACCAAACCCACGGTGAAGCTTATCAGACGAAGTGGCATAATCGGTACCAAGTAGCTCGGGTCCTGTTCCGACCGCCAGATTGTGAAAATCTCGTAAGCATCATAATGGGCCGTTAAACGGAGCCCTTTTGCTAATCACTTACTGAAAACGTATTCGTGAAGCAGGCTTTTAAGATCAGTTGCTCATCACAGGAACCCCTTAGAAACGGCCTAAGATTGCCGTGCTCCATCAACTTCTCTTGCCGGCCCACGAATTTGAGGGCGGTCATTGGCCAAGTTGGCTCAAGCCAAGCCCGAGAGGAATCCAGTAGCAATCCCATTCCTCGTTACCACGCCTGTTCGTTCCCCATTCCAAGGGCCACTTCTTATCGAAGTCTCCCCAATCATGAGCGGTCTGTTGGAGTCGTACAAGCCGAGGACGATCCGCGCGACTAGGATAGTCTTTTCTATGTGGGTGCACTTTAGTGGTTCTCCCTACAGGAACCCTTTTATTTTAGATAACTAGTAGCAGCTCGGCACTATTAGTAACGAAGAATATAATTGAATGTTTTTCCTCGCGTTTCTCTGATACAGCCTGTCCCTCCTACTGCAGCTGTCATGTTTCAGGTTTGGTTCTCTTAAGGGTAAAGGGCGCATAAATAGAATCTATGAGAAATTTTCGGACTGGAGGAGCCTATTCAGATTTAGTATAGTTAGTGAGTTGTAGTGAGTGTACATGTAGTGTATCTGGCGGGTTGGCTTGTGATGAAGCTTTGTCGAGGCTTATACAACTACACGGGCCTCAATAATAATAATAACAATAATAATAAGTTGGAATAATGCTAGAAGGAGACTAAATAAATGAATAGGTACTTTACATTACGAAGACATCCACCGGAATGGAATGGATACGCTGATACGATAGAATAGTAAAGAACTTTAATGCTTAGGGTCCCTTAGGCAGGCACATCCTTAATGAGACCTCTAGCTAGGTCATGTACCTTATTGTTCCTAATGCATCAATGCATTCAACTCGCGATTGCCTAGGTAATAATTTTAATTGCGTGAGGCCCTTCCGACCGAGGTGCAGTGCGGCTGCCTACGATGATGATCTCAAGTTGTTGAAAAAACCCTCCTTCATTCATTACATAGTTGAGGTCTTTACCAGAAGAGGCTGTATATGCGTTACCTAGGTATGTGGGCGTTGCATTATGTACACTAGATAGGTACATCAAAATCATCAACGGAGGTAGGTACATAGGTACACTACGTAGGTACGGGACCATGGAGACATGGAAGTGGAAATGGAAAAGACCAACTAAAAAAAACCACTGGAATAAAAAAGCAGGTGTACAAAAAAAAAAAAAAAAAAAAAAAAAAAAAAAAAAGGAACCCAGAAAAACTAGAAGGTAACTAGGTACCTAAATAAGTTCGGGTTACGCCTTGGTAAAGCTGGTAAGGCAGGTACATGGCAAACAAGCAAAGTGGATACGTACCCACTCGGCTAATACCGTGCTAGGTTTACTGTGACTATGTCACTCGCCCACGTCCCTGTGCCGTGCCGTAATTCTCTGTCACATCAGAGGCCTAAACAAAAACGTCGTTCTGCCGTCCTTTGAACAATTTTGTACCGATCGACAAAACGACCCACGAGCTGACTGACCACACAAACTCTCCCATACTCGGCCAGCGCAAAACCCAACCACGCTCACCCTGTCACCCCCCAAAACACCTGCGGCACCCCCGTCCAAGTCCTTAGCTTTAGACTGGCGATCACTTCAACCCTATGTCGAATTGGTCCCCCCCGCTCATCCCCGATTCGCAAAGACCAGGCCCGTTCGACCTCTTCCTGCTTCTCCTCCCTTATTACCCAAAGCCCACCCTTTCTCATTTTCCACTACCCGTAGCCTGACCGACTTATACAACCCACACCCTCACACGAAGAAATTATAGAAAAAGCGCCGATGTATCCTTCTTGCAGGAATTAGCCAAGACAGCCTCTCGCGCACCTTTCTCTCGTTACCTGCGCCTCAGGCCCGTCGCACACGGACATACCTACGCCTACGCAAAATTTATTCTACCCGCCCCGGACATCACGGCACCCTACCGCCTGAACTGAATGGTGGCGATCTCTCGGAAGCTTGGGTGACGGGAGGATACGGGCGTAAAACCTTGACAGCATCCTACCAAAACCATTAATCACTTTCTAATACCGCGGGCATCACGTCGTTCGCTTCCACACCAAAATTAATAACTTCATTTCGGCAACAAATACCCTCTTCGACGGTCTGGACCAGCAGTAGGATTATATACATACCTCATATATACATATACACACGCAACCGCGTTCACGATGAGCAGTGAACCCACAAATACGAAACCCAACCCTCCCGAGCGATCGGATTCATCGTCTTCGTCTACCGCAGAAACCCATGAGATTCATAGCCCTGTTCCTATTCGACCGCGGTTACCTAATCGCAAGAGCAGCGGCACTCTGATAGTTCCTCGAGATTCTTCTCAGGTTGGCCCGTTAGAACCGGAGCTTGAGCCGGATGATGTAAGGGCGATGAGTCCGCGAAGGACAAGTGAGGATATTGAGGTTATGGGACGCGAGGCTAGGGAAGAACTTCACAAGTAAGTCTTATTTAAGTCGATAAGACGAAGGAGGTTGAAAGGCTGACGGTTTGCAGGCATGCGAGAGCGCTCCAGGATTCTCTCTTAATGATCTTTAACAGGATAGAGGCGGTCAAGGAAGAACACGACAAGCTTGACAGTCATAACAAATTTTTGCAGAAATATATTGGCGATCTAATGAGCACAAGCAAAATTACATCCACCAACCGAGGCAGAAAGTAAAGCCCCGTCGCCCGCCACATGGGGTTTGCAATGGAGAGGAGGGAGGCTGGACAAATAAATGGCCGCCGTATCGCGACAGTGGCGCCTATGATACCCATACCGATTTCGCGACTTTAGATCGCTACTGGCACCGAGATTCGAACTTACCGGGACTTGACCGGATTATACAAATACATACACTAACGAAATCTGCTCGGTAGCCGCTCGTTGCTTCTGGATTTTAGTAGTTCTTCTCAGTGGAACGGTCCGCCCGGCTAATTCGGGAGACTTCTATTCTGAGTGTGTTTTAACAGTGCTACATATTTGGGGGTGACGAGTTGTACTGTGATTTTTTATACCAAGACGGGGAATCCGGTGTTGAAAAAGAGCTTATATACCACTGCCGTTTTCATGACTTACATCAGCATCAGGAACTTACCATTTGGATCAAGGGGGTGGGTTGAACGGAATTTGGCATCACAAACGGCGTTTGCAATAACGATTTGATTTCGGCAAGTCAACCGGAGGCGATTGACCTCGTTGGCAACATGTACGTAGGCGTTGCTCATCATTGGGAACATAGCTTGGTTCGAGCACAATGATTCGCGAATAGAGCCTACCCGTTCATTCGACTGCTACTCTGGATTTCGCGCTGGTGACGATTAGTATATTATACGGCCTAGCTATCAGCAGGTCCTCCTCATGTCTCACTCGATCCGGACCCCTCAGCGTGCCTGCTCATTCGTCCATACACATTGCCCGGTTCGCGACGCTGGGAAGCTGACATATGGCCAGAATGTCTCGCAGTTCTCTTGTCTGCGGCGTATCTGCCGCCGATGACAGCTACGAGTCGTCGGAAGCGTACCGTTAAGTGAGACGTCCATTCCGGTCAGGCGATAGGAAGCAATCTTCCAGCTTGGCTCTTTTCTACTAG
Organism: Daldinia sp. EC12; assembly: GCA_002120325.1. Lineage (NCBI taxonomy): Eukaryota > Fungi > Ascomycota > Sordariomycetes > Xylariales > Hypoxylaceae > Daldinia > Daldinia sp. EC12. Next base: position 484,073 of record KZ112943.1, read on the forward strand.
TACTCACCCTCCCTCTTCCCAGGGAAGACGTCAGCAATGCGATACGTCTTTTTATCAATCAATCTTCATGATTGATAACGCGCTACGCTGGATACAACATGATTGGCGGAAGCGTCGAACGTTGCTACGGGTGCGACCGAGGGGAAGTCCTACGACATGGTTGTCGCATTGGGCGGTTCGATAATGCAGATGTTGTGATTCCCATGGAGGGGGGACGCGGGGACAGTTGGATTGGCGTGAAAGATGGGGCTGCCGTATGGGTATTTCTCGCATGCGGTGTAAACAGAGCCCGGGATGGGAGTTGGTGGTGCCGTCGGCCGGTCGAAAAAGAAAATAGGGGTACAGACGGAGATCTTTCTGCTTCGAGCGAATATCCTTTATCCAATAACCCCCGGGGACTATTGTACCGGCCGAGAAACTTCGAGAAACATGAAAAAGAACGGTCGGCGAGGTCGATATTACGACGCTCGCCGGACTCTAAAGCTACTTATTCATTCGTTATAATTACTATTTTCATTCAGGCGCGTTATAAGCATGGATATATACACGCGCCCGGTCTATTGGAGGACGGGCGACGGAGAAAGGAGAAATCGGAAAGCTCTGGACCATGGATTTAATCTCATGGGAAAATCCAAATTCCCATCAAACCCAACGCCCGGGCGAGTCGAAGCGCGAAGATCCCTTATCTGTGTAACCACACTTTGCGAGCCCACGCCCAAGCGAAATATGATCGTCACGACCCCTCTGGCCAACTTTCCCTGTCGCGCCCGCCTGGTTCTTTCTATCTGCTTCTCTCGCTCTCGTATGCTGGGACCTATAGAAAGAAGTTACGCCCCCACGAAGAGCATCGGTTAGTTGACGGGGAGGGGCTTTTTGGATCGGGAACAAGACGTGGCTCTTCATTACTTTTCTTTCCGGGGAGGGTTGGGACGGGTAGCATTTTCGCAAATGTCCACTTGACATCCAGACCGGGCGTCTTTTGGCTTCTTCGATCGCTTTTCAGAAATCCCATGAGGTTATTTTTATTAACTTATCAATCTAAACTTACCCTATCATCTGATGTCTTTTTTTTTTTTTTTTTTTTTGTTTTCTCGTGAATTTGCCATGTGTCGTAGAGCGTGGCTGTTAGTCATCTCCTTTATTAGAATGTTGACGCAATTGGCGCACCCTGTCCCTGTCTGTGGCAGGCATTTTAACCTAGTCGGGGCGAATGAGGTAAGGGGCTTCAGTATTGTATGTGTGCTTGCTCATGTAGGTACCTACATTTCCCCTTTTTTGTCCTCTACCCGCGTACAGTACGCATGAACTATAAAGAAGTATATTCTGCTGAGCGACGGTATCTGGTATGCCGATCTCGTGCTTTGTTCTCCCTCCCTACTAACCATATCGGCCTACACCATAGTGGTATGTTGGACAGGAGATTGTATATACTACTAGGATGAAGTCTCACCGGCTTTCAGTGGGGGGTTTGCCTGTCATCCTGATTGATCCTTGCAGGTTCTTTCTTCCCTTTTCCTTTTTCGCCCGCGGCATGTCGTAGCGGCACGTGGGATGGATGGACGGAGAAAAAAAGCAAATAGTATTTTTCACCGCTTCCGCTTCGCTCGAGTTATCTTCGGAACGGCTATATCGAATGCGAAGGGATGCCGAGTTCCGCCATTCGCTGTTGGACGATAATATGTAACAGTCCATCTAGTCATTGGTCGATGCAACAATATAAGCTGTATTCTCCCGCTTATTTGTCGCCCTTCGCAATCCTTTGGCTTGGCTGTTCCTCTTAGCTTAGAAAACTACATTCGATATCGACCTTGTCTAACCCAAGGTACCTGCCTAATAAGTAAACTTAGTTGGTTACCTCACCTGAAACTGCTCCTATGTACTGCATTTAGAACTTGCGGAAGCTGAGCAGCAGGTAGCCATCGGCTAGATGCGGTTGGACTCCGAGGTTGTGGTACTGGTCGACGAGGGATCCATAAAGGTACAAATAAAGCAAGACATACATACCTATAGTGTGCGTTAACGCGTGTCCGGGTAACGCCCATTCCCCGATACGGATGCTATATCGTGGCGAATCACAGAGCCTCATGCATGGAAATTCGCGAAGTATTCCTTTTCAAGGTGTCTTAAAGGGGGTTGTATATAAGCGTAATAAGCAAAATACAAGCCACACTGCCCAGGAGCAGAAATATAGAAGACACCAACCTACCAACATGAGTTATTACTGCTTATAGTCCTCCGATAATCTAGGAATTAAACTGTCTCATTGGTTCAAAATTAACATGTTATTTCTAAACTTCTACAATCGTGCTTTAATGCCACTGCGCCAAGAGAGCTCTCAAGCTTTACTGGCAAGAATCTTTTACGAGCACCATAGATAGTTCATTTTTAAGCTTTTATATCCTTGTCAGCCCGCCGGCTAACCATATACAAATTTTCTCGGTCCTAAGCCAAGAGGCTATTACGTAGACCCAGAGAGACACAAGACTTTAATCTGATCGTAGTAGAATGCATAACATAATCCATCTACTATAATAGGTACAGGTACCTTAACATTCTAAAGTGCCAAGGGAGTTGGCATCGCTGAGGCTCCGCTTATAGATTTGATCATCAGGACGACGTCATATTATATGACATCTAACTCATTCAAGCATTTCATAGTAGACTGGAAAGGCTTAGTCTAAGAGTCACTGACAGTATCGCCAAGGATTGGAGAGCTACAAGAAACACTCATCAAACTAAACAATATATCATTAAATAACAGGTAGTTACCGGATATTATCCATGACTTATAGATTTCATGATCGACTCCCCACGGATTTGTGTCGCTTGACAAGATTTGCTATAGTTGATATCTCAAGAGCAATAGTGTCATGTATTCACGCCCTACTAAATTAGATTCTTAATATCGAGAAGTAAAACCCAGTTTCGAGTTCACGTGAACATAATTAAATAGCATCTACAAGTTCCGCCACGGATTATTTTCGCGGCCTCGAATTACCAGATGAACATAAGTCAACCGGATACCCAAAAGCGCAGCATCCAATAATGAGTGACACGTGCCGAGTCCGGAACCCGTGACCGAAGGTATAGCGGAGATCTCGGAACACTCCGACGACCCGAGTCCGGACAACCGGCCGGAACAACCCCGACCTGCATCATACATAGGTACATACATAACCAAAAAGGCCAAGCCCTCCGATTAGTCGCCGCTGCTTTTTCTCAAATCAATCCTCCCATTGGCCTGCCGTCATTCCTTAGATCCCCAAAACAGAAACATACAGTACAGTACGTGCGTACGCGCGCATGTACATAACCTACATACATAGCATTGCAGAAACCAACCACGGCATTTATCCGCGTCCTCGGTGACAAGGGGTTGTAACACACATACGCGCACAGTACACTATTGATTGGTATTACACCCCCCCCAGTCCCCCATTCCCCCGTAAGACGACGTCAGGTACCGCCCCCGATTTAGTTGCAGGCACAAAATGCAGCCACTTTTAACCCCCCGTTCGCCATCCCCAGGGGGAAACCAAAGTACACTATATGATAGCTCACCTCGGCATAAGCAGGAGTCAAAGCCCCCAAAAAAAAGGGGGGGAAAGCACAACAAACACCAATATTAGGGGTCCCCATACCTACCTACCTAGCGCCGTTGCAACCTACATACGTCATTCCTGGAGAGACAGGTCCGGGGGTCCGGGGTCGGGGGTTGATAAAACGAAACGGAAGCAAAAGTGAGGCGTAAATAGACCTAGTTACCCCATACAATACAATACCTAAGGTAGGTAGGTAGGTAGGTAGTTAGTTTGGGGTTTGTGACAGGTCTCCCTAGCAATGAACTAAAACCTAGTAACTCTTATGTGGGGAAAAAGCAAAAGAACAAAAGATGACATTCCCCCCAAACCAGAACCAAACCAAACTAAACCAAATCAAAAATGTACCCAGCACGCCGGACAGGATAGGATGGGGAAATCTCGATCGCCAGCGCCAAATAGAACTAAACAAGGTACCAAATGGTGGGGGCGTAAAACCCGCATGTCACTTAACATTACACTACTTTCTTACTTTAAAAGAATATTGTAACTATTTCCTACTACGAAAGTCGGCGAAAAGGACGAGTTACGAGAACTAACACCATCCCTGTTAGGCGCATCTGATAGCTCACTTCACGCCGGGACTCTCTTAGACTACCTAACACTAAAGGCGACGGGGACAAGCATAGTTGAATCATAATGGTACGACGTCAAGAGGCTAATTACCTACTATCATTGGCAGCAAGCTAGGGGAATTTCTTGCTACCCACTAGGTCTCTAATCTCACCACATCACCGAGTTCGGCACTTCATGTATGTAAAGCTAGAAGACGAATATCCCCCAAGGTCAGCTTAGAAAGAGTAAAAGCAGAGTGGTATAAGTCTATCCAAGCGCTAAATACGACGCAACAAAACCCTTGGCACCAAGACTCCGTACTTGTGTTGTGTAGTGACGTATAGGAGCCACATGCATCTGGGGAAAAGAGAAAAGAAGAACCCTTCCGCTAGCCACTACAGAGGAAAATGCAAATTGTAAAAAAGAGTGTCGAACAAATGCTGCAAAGTTGACCACCCCCTCTCACCAAGCCTATACCTAGGTTAAAGCCAGCCCCCCGCCGCAGGATTTTAAAATTGATACAGATGCAACAAAGGCAACACTATATGAACTCTATGCTGGGAAGGTAAAAAGTAAGGTAGAGACATACAAAGCTGCTTAACAATATAGGGAAAGTATTTCGTCAATAGCCGAGACTGTCATGTTGATGAACAGGGCATCGCCCCGGGTGTTCGACAAACCATGCAGTGATGCAAGCTCGATGGAAACGGCAGAGACATTCTAGACGTGCCATAGGGACGCCAACTTCGAACTCTTCGAGGCAGATAGTGCATTCCGCAGAGTCTACACAGTCTTTCTCCGTAGCTAAGTACGGGAACATACCTGTCCTGCGAGTAACATGACTCGATCTGCCGGACGCATTAGGACTCGGGCTATACGAGCTATGTGCTATGATACATGATTCGATGTGCGATTCTCGGAGAGTCTCAAAATTGGGAAGCTCTCTTGAGGGCAGTTCACGGTGACATATGGGGCACTCGTCTTCTTCCGGGATCTGTGGCGCAGGTGGTAATGGGCGATTGACCATGGCCGTCGAGGACGAGGACGAAGAACCACCCGCTATGTCTATAAAGGAGGAACCAGGGAAGTTATGGCCTAAAAGTGAAGTGCGGCGATATCTCGGGTGAACCAATTGCGGGTAGTACGCCGGCGGGGTGCCGGTAAAAATTCTACTCTGAGGCGGCAAGTAAGACGCATTTACGGACCTGGAGGGGCCGGCCCCAGAATTCTGCGGTGGTATTAGCAAGCCACTTATAAGCGGTAAGTAACGGAGAAAAAAAAACGAACCACAGTGACACTTCGACTCCTAGGGTAAGCATCATGAGGTGAGGGCAGTACCAAGTACTGCGGAGGGCGGTTCAAATTGCTATCGCCATTGTAGTTACCGCTAGAACTACTTTGAGAGCGATGATGCGTGGACCTCGGCGAGAATTGCCCTGCTGAGTGCTGGGTTTGCGGTGGCGTAGTATTCGGGTCCGGCACGCAGGGGTTGCAAAGCCGGACCTGCTCGCCGCCTCCGAGCGCGGTAAAATCGGCGATACCACCTTCATCTCCGAGGAATGAATATCGCTGTAACGTCCTTTCGCCGGGTGGTCGTACAATATATTGATGCGGGATCGTAATCCTATGTGGGGAGCACGCATTACATACTACTCTACCACATTTTCTTCTCTCCTTGTTAGCTACTTTGATCGGCTTTACTATGTATAACTAGCTACGCAAAGTAGATACTCACCGGCAATGATGTTTCCTAACAAAAAAGCTGAACTGTGTGCGACATATTGGACAAAAGGTTACTTCGCTATCTGGCTGCCATCTTGGAAGGGTGAACTCCTGCGGAGGCCTCTCTGGGCGTGGAGTAAACTCTGGTGCTATCGGATTTAAGCTTGGTGAGGGCCTCTGGGCCTCGCCTGAGACTACCAATGGTGGACTTGTATCCATATTCGTACGTCTAGCTGTTGGAGAGATTGTATCGTCGGGTCTAGATGGAGGTGGTGCCGGATCTCGGATAGACGTCCTACCAAGCGATTCGGTCGTCTGATCTAAGGCTTCCCTAAGAGTGATAGCATCCTCTTGCGTATTGGCAATTCGATCTGCATGTTGCACTGAGTGAGGCGTCCACCTCGGCTGCTCCGAAACGGTTGTATGGGTAGTCGTGCTGGGTTCCGATGATTGCGAATTGGAGCTCGAGGTTTGCACAAGCACTGATGCATTTTCTGTATTATATTCCGTATCTGAACCATTCGAATTCACATCATGTTCTAACGTGTCATTAACCTCTTGTGGTGTCGCCTCAACCTGCCTAAATTCTTGGCCGCTCATCTCGGTCGCTACATCTCCATCGTTATCCCCCGCGGGACTCCTCTCAACCGTATGCGTTTGATTTTCCTGGTCGTGAGACTCGGACACGGACTCGGACTCGGAAGCGCGGTCAGGAGGGATAGAAGTATCCGAAGTCGCGTTATGAGTATACGAGTCACCGGCTTCGGGGTCGCTTATTTGGGGAGTATCCCTTTCGGACAAGCTAGGAGTGGTAGACGAATCATTACTAGCAGACATCCTGTAATCCAAACTCGCTCAGGTCGCATAAAGGGAGATCGACGGGGAAATCATAGAAGCGCAACAAGATACTTGAAGATTCTCGAGGTCTTCGATTAATCGAGTTTGGTGATAGCTAGCCACTGGCTATGGTGGCGAAACCCTCCGGGGGCGGAATAAAAGTTGTAAAAGAACTGCGAAGAGGGGAAGTTAGCGATAGTGTTGATTACGATATATAATAGGGATGTCATCTTTTTTTTTTTTTTTTTTTTTTTTTTTTTGAGGATTAAGTTGAGGGGCTGAGGTCCTAGCCTCAACCCTCTTCAGGAACCTGACACGGACTTTCCTCCTACTAAAACTTACAGGGGGTGTTCTTTGAAAAGCGCTCGAGCCTTCGCAATTACAAGTATGAAGCATGAAAAAGGTGGAGGTTGAATTAAGAAAACGAAGTGAATCAAATATGGTAAATGTCTCTATGTCAGGGCGGAAACCGACGACACGCGACTCCCTAGTTTCTAGTAAGAAGAGAGAGGTATGAAGGATGTTGCCGCTAGTGGTTGAATGTGAGCAGCGCAGTTGCCAAGCAACTTTGATAATGCTGCTGATAAGTGCTGATAAGTGCTGATACACCATCTACCCCCCTTATCTTATCGGCTAACTCGGGTTTCGATCGCATGCTTGGGGAGTTCCCGTGGCGGGGCAATCGGCGTTAGTACTGAGTACCTCTTATAAACCCTGGGCATGCATCACACAGTTGAAGCAGGTAGGTACCTAGGTAGGTACCCTATGGCAAACTTTAAAAGCCGATAGTTGTATTAGCGTAGTTAGCCGTTTTGACTGAACATCTCAACATCTCAGGACCTAGGTAGTTGTTCGAAGCTGACGTTAAAATTAAAAACTTCAATTCTTATTCACTGGGTATAATATGCATCTTCTAATCCCTCGCTTTTGTATATACAATTCTATATCAACGGCACAATTCCTACTGAAATCCAGTCGTCGCCGTTGAACCATACCTCTTTAACCTTTCCGTCGCCCACCTGGAAAAAGCATCGGTTCATGTTCTGTTCCCGAGAAATTCCAATGTTTGCGGGATCGTATGCTCCAGGTGTCAAACAAGCAATATCCGCTCCTTTCGCCGCCCCTTTTAACGCGTCGTACGTTTCAGGTCCTTTCCAGCCCTTATCGTCGTCTTGCCATACTACTTGTATCGTTTCGTCCTCGTCTTGGTATAGTATATATGTGTTAACTTGGTTGTTGATATCGTAAGGTCGCCCCACGGAGAAGGCGCCAATAGAAGTGTCGGCTGGGATTTTCTTTGACAGAGCCCCTTTCCTCCATGCCACCTCATCGTTGGAAGGTTCTAACCCGTCACGAATCTTCAGCGATAGCATGCCCTCGTTACTCCGATAGATAATACCTCCAGCATTGTGGTATGTCTGAGCGATCGGGAGCACAACCATAGCGCCCCCTTTGGATGCTTTGATGTTCCAATTCGTATCGTTAACCCACCAAGGCGCCGAGAGATTATTGGTATTCTGTCCTACTAATGTTGTCCACCGTATAGCATTATTTCCGTCCTGAGAGGCAATGTATGGAAAGTAACACGATATTCTCGCTTTTCCAGCCGTCTGTAGAGGGTACGAATTTATACTCCCAGGCTCGCCTTTGGGGGGGAATTTTCCGTTTTCAAACGCGAAATTGAAGTTCTGGCCCCGAATAATACCTTCTTTATCCTCATAGAAAAATTCGATATTCGGCTACTCAAATCAGCAATGCATAACACGGCCATGCTCAGGCATAAATAAACTTACCACCGGGTCGGCGAATAAATAGGACCCCGCGGCTATCGATCCATTTTCCATCGGCTCATATTCTAGGGTGTCCAAAATCGTCGTTTTAGTCCAGTTGGCATTGGCTCTCTCCTTGTCCGTGAATCGTATCTGGTTGTCTTGATCCTGAAAGAAAAGACGAATGCTGTAATCCGCACCGGTCCTGTATCCGGTCACGGCCAACCTGGAACCGACCTTGATAGATTGTGTTGGTGTCGGTGTCGGTGTCGGCTTCGGAGTAGTAGGCGACGTGTCATTCGTCTCACCGGGAGTCGTATTGAAATCCACCTGCTCATTGCTGGAGCTCCAATGTGCTCGACTTCCTATAATACCTCCTAAAGTCGCACCGATTCCAACGAGTAACACTATAGCGCCACATATGGTCCATAATACCCAACGCTTCACCTTCACCTCTTTACCGTCACCCAAAATTTGACGTTCGTCTTTTACCCATGACGAACCCGCGCCGCCTGCGGCATATGGATTAAGATATTGGCGTTCAACACTTGCGGGAGCTAGCTGAGGACCATGCATCAAATTTTCGCTAGAAAAACCAGATACATGTGATGATGGCAAAGTCTGGTACGATTGTCCATAATGGTGGTTCACATTTGGATTAGACCATTGGAACTGCGATTGTGATTGCGACTGAGATGGGAATTGCGATTGTGGCGAGTATTGTTCCGTCGCGATCGTAGGGACAGCCTGAAGCCCTTGCGAGGTGATTTCGTCGGCATGTGCTGTCCCTTGCGTTCTATAGGGCGCCGTCCCGTCCCGTCTCCCTCCCAGCGCACTTATATCCGCGTATTTATATGCATCGTGTGATATTGGTTGCAATCCAGGCGTACCTTGTTCATCCCGTACTGGGGCTACTTCGAGCCACGGTTGGGACTGGCTCGATGTCAGCGTATCGGGCGGGAAATAGTATTTATTATTGTCGAATGGTGCATTATGATGATAGTTCTGCATTGCTGCTGCAGAACAAGAGCGCAAATCGCCGCATGAGACGAATGCGCGCGCATGCTAAACCGATGGCATCCCACTATCCCGCCGTACGTTAAAGGGGGAAATCATTTAACACGTATCGAATAAGAGGGAAATACATACAATAAAGAGAGCTTACCCAGGCTACAGGATTAGAAGAGATCAACGGATGCACCTCTAACCTCTCTCCTGCTTCTTTAACCCCTGGGCCACCAAAAGTAGCCCAACCGCTAAAGAATAATTGGATCTCTCGGGGGGCTGAGCTCTTGGCGACTTTTAAACCAAAACTGAACGAATCGAGGACTGCAATTGGATGACTTAAGTTTAAGGCTACAGAATTAAGAAGAATTAACACGAGGTAAGGATTTTAAACCCTGCTAGTTCCTAACCCCTGGCTCCCCTGTTTCCCCTCAGAAATATCCAAAGCGAGGTGAGCACTAAGCCAATAACCGAGACGGGCAGATCGAACATCTTGACGTTTCTAGCCTTATTCAGATTCAGCCTCTACGATATTCGATCTCAACATGCACGTCAAATAGTCAAAGTCCATGTAGATGCTTTAGGTACCTAAGTTTATCAATTAAAGATAATAGTTAATTGACGAGTAGGAAGGACAAAAGGTCTATGTCGATAAAGTACTAAAACACTTCATCGGCTCATCGGCAATTTCGAGCAGTATGGCAACTATTAGTAGTCTTCGTGATACTATTAGCTATAACTATCTATAGTAGCACTTCATGGTCGGCACCGCTGTATATGGAAACTCCGGCCTCGTTGTGGGCCGAGTTATATCCGGAGGCCGAAACACAGGCCACTACTTATCAAAAGCCTCGGACTTGGTCCACACAGACAGACAAGGAAACTACGATAGGGCAGGTACGCCGGGTACGGTACATTCATGCTCTTTCATCTACCAGCATATCCTCGATATTGGATGCTGTTGGTTCTGCGATATTTCAGCTACGCTAAATTATTCTTAGAACTTCATGAAAATTATTTGGGTCCCTTATATTCCTCGTCACGTCGTAATTGTTTTTTTTTTCTTTACCTGACTCAGGTATTTAAGGTACATACATGTACGTACTTACGGACCAATCACGCCGTCGGATACCAACTAAGGGACGTGTACTAAAAGGGGACCCCCTATTCCACGCTATAAATCAGGTCGTTACCAGGTAGTTGGTGACACTTTGATAGCATCCGTAACTTGCCCCCACTTTGTACGGCGTGCTCCTTATAAGCATGAAAATAGAGTGAGTTGTCAAACTTAATGGAGTAGCAGGTGGAAGGATGTGTATATCGAAGGTTCCTTATAGGAGGTAACCTACACAGTATAAACTAATTTGAGCCCGTCACCGGGAAACGGCCATGATTCACGGCTCTATAAAAATGTAAACCTTGGGACATATGTTTCTCACCAAGTATGTCGGTTCAGGTATGTATCCAGGACACTTTCAAGTTGCTAGTCCTATTCATACTCGGCAACGGAGACTTACATCTCGAGTCATAACCGTATTTATCAATCGTAAATAGGTTGACAAGGTTCGATTGAAAACTGTGCTTGTCATGATGAAAAATTTTTCTTGTTGTTTGCCCTTACCTGGTTTATAGTATAGTTCTGGTTAGGTTCCTTGCTATGCGATTCTCCATGACGCATCATGAAAATAGGTATCGATTTTGTGTCTATAGCCTTACTAAACTTTTGAGGTTGGTCATATGAAAGTAGGTTACTGCCTTAGGTAAACAATCTTTCGGCAAGCTTATAGTCTCAGTTTGAGCAGGGCATAGAAAGGGGTTGCTAGGTGTTAATAGTGCTATGGACTCTTTATCTACACCTTTTCAAGCAGAATATGAGACAAAGAACTACCAGGCAGCTGGTATGGTAACGGAACATAGAACTCAGATAGCTTACAATCCCAGCTCTTTTTAACGTGGCGTGAGTCTTTGGACCAATGGCAAGTGGTTCTGTGCCAAACCCTGTAGCTGATTCCTGGCTAGGATGAGCAAACCTATGACTGGACGACGGTAAATGTACTTAGACTTCATACTGTATCAACCAGTAGTAATCGATGCCTAAAAGCGCTAGAGGGGAGTATGGTTTGTTTACACCCTAAAAAGCTATATGAAGGGATGAAATCAGCCTCGTAACGACTGAGATCCATAGTAGATCTCCGGGATCACGCCTTGGATAATCGGGACTTAGAATGGCGTCCACCATATTTATTCTTATGAAGATAGAGGCTAGAACCACTTAGAAATCGAATTTGTTTATTGGAATCTACCTATTACTACTTCCTTCCCTTGTTCATCAACTTAAGAACATCAAGTTACCTAGGTAGCTTCCCAGTCACGATGTGTGACTGTATTCCATGTCATTACTGCGGACCTTTAGGGTGTTATTTTTTCAACCAACTGACAGTCAAAATATGCATACTTCTTTCTTTTGTACAGTACACTGTTCACGCTCATCTCTTCTTAGGAAGTTGCAGCTTCCTTCTAACTGTCAGGATGTGTCTGTAGTCCACTAGTCACCATGGCGAATCGAATTTTTTCGAGCAAGTACCCACCTTTAGTGCGGAATAGCTTCATACGTTCGTACCTTAGGTTGTCGAGTATTATATATAAATGCGGGTTCCTTCCCTCTGATTTCTATTAAAGTGTGTCCTTCCTTCACTTGGTTTCCAGGTTCACAGTTGCAGATCTCATCTCAAGCGCATTCTTCCCTCCAGTCTCTGAATATATAAAGAGGGCCTTGGTTCATTTTCTTTTTACTTCTCTTCTATCACCAGACTTGGGATCCATCACTTCCATCCATCCTTCAACAACATTACCCTCTTATATCTAACTGAGTAGATATATTTAGAGGAGGTGTTACAAGAACTTGAGGTGATCATCAACAAGTCACTTGATTATATACGCCACGTTCGACGAGACCATTAGACTCTTCTCCAAGATGCAGCTCTACTACACCGACGTGCAGAGCTCTATGCAAGAGCTTAGCCTTGAGGAGACCACTAGCGTCGCTATGGAGGACCAGCCCAGCGAGTCCATGGATCTTACCTCCGTTGGCAACGTTGTCGAGCACTCTGGCTTCCCCAAGTTCGGATCCTTGCCTCCGTCTGTCCAGCACAAGATCTGGAAGGTGAGTGGAACTTTTGCTCCTTAGAGAGCTGCCTTGTCTTTCTGTTCACAATGTACCTCTAACACGGCTTTGTTTAGTTCGCCATGGACGCACGCGAGCCTCGCCATGTCTACCTGACCGACAGAATTCGCCTCTGCCAGCCTGTCCCGGCGTTGGCTGATGTCTGCCGTATGGCACGCAGCGTTGCCTTCGAAGACGGCCGAGTCTTCCAGCTCGGAGACGGACGCTTCACCTGGTTTTGCCCCAGCAAGGACTTCGTCTACTGGGACTCTATTAGGTACAACTGTAAGTTTACAACCCTTCCTATTATTTTCCCTTCGATCATCTTCCATCAGTTGTTGCCATCACAATACCCTTTTACTTAGCCATAGTTCCAACCCTACAGTGCTTATGCGGACTAACAATCGTGTCTGTAGTGGGAGAGTTGACCACCGAGGTCCGGAATCTGATGATTCCCTATTACGGATCCACCAGCGAGCTCCGAATTATGCGGGCAATGGCGGATCTCTTCCTAGGTGGCAACCCGAGCCAGCTTGAGACCATTTTCGTAGTAGTCAGTTCGGCTATAGCACACGGCGATTGGAGCGAGCAGGCTGTCTCACGGTTCTTCGGTGATCGTACTATCATCGCCCCTGCTTTAACCCTGATCGACCCCCTCATCCATGTTGTCGATGATAAGGAAATGGTGCTTCCTGCAGCAGCACGCAAGGTGTGGCGAGAGAGCAAAGATGTCAACTTTGATGACTCGGGTGTCTGGTCCGATTATGTCGGTGACCTCCTCCTCGCATGGATTAATCTCACAGGTCGTTTTTGCAACGATATAAGCGCGGCAGACTTCCCCGACTTCGAGAAGGATGAGTTGATGCACCCCAGCGGTACCACCTGGTGGGACTGGTTCGCAACCCACGAACCCCTCATCGTTCCTACTATGGCGTTTATGAACAACGACGGCGCCAGAGCGTTCGGTTTTTGATTTTTGGGAGGAGGGGAATTATTCGTTTTCTAGGACTGTCAAGGGCAATTTTCAGGAGCGCATGGGTTTAGTCTTGACTTACTATTGACCATTACCAACAACGGGTAGCGGATGTTGTTGATATTGGTATTCCTCCTAGATACGAAAGAGATACCAGTATTATGAAATTCTTGGACCTGATGTAATTGTGACTGGATGACAGAGGGCCCTTACCAGATTGCTCTTTTTATAATCAACAAGGCTACAGAGGGTCTTAGGCGTGATATTAGTTAAGATCAATTGTGTCTACGAATCATATGTGTTATTTTGACTGTTTAGGTATCTTTTGGATTCGTGATTTAGGCTCCAGTGACGGTGGTGGCTTTGAATATTGCTAGAGGAAAGTATTTCAAATCCCGAACTATCTTTGACTATAGGAAAACTCTTTCAGTACATTAGGTACATACTTAACCAGGGGCCGACCACGAAGCCGTATAAACACGGCTCAAGATTCTATTGCAATTTGGATTTCTCCTACATTAAGATTCCTAGCTAATTCTTCTCTACCATTACTACTACTAAAGTACCTAGGTAGGTATAGAGGTCGAATCCACAACAAATCACCAAACTTTGCATAAGCTACCGCACTTCCAGTTATGAACCAGAGCCTTGTGTTACGAAATCAAGTCTGTCTACCTCGTTTTGGATAGTTACCGTTTCTTGAAAGGGTAGACGAATCACATAGAAAAATAGGAGGAAGGCAATGCCTCGTATGCATTAAGGGTTGGCCACGTCGAGCACATTGCGTCTACAGTCATACCAATGATTAAAGTGAAATACGGTAGGCCTTGTATCAAAGAGATTAGGCGAGTCCCTTTAGAGCGGCCGAGTGGGATGATCTCAACATAACAACCCCAGATTTCTCGTACAATATTTCATATCGACGGAACATCTCTCAGACATCCCGCATAGCCGTCAGCGGTAGCTGGGAGAGCAGAATCGCGTCCCCCGTTGCATAACTATGTGGTCATTCTACGTGGCCGTAAGTGGGTATGCTGCAGCTCTAGTAACTATCACCAAAACGCAATTCGATAGTTGCTGCAAGATCACGGACTCCGAAAATATTCCTATTACACCACGATCGATGCCTTGCGGTAGGAAGTTGGAGAACGAAGTGACGAGTCCTTTTTATCTCTCATGCAATGCATTCCCCTGGGGATCCAATTACACAGCTCCTCGTTAAAGCAGGCTCGCTGTTCCAGATCCACGCCGGATGCATCCGATCACATTTTCATATTAGCGGTTCTTTTAGATACTGAATCGTCTGGAGGAGTGTTCCACAAGCTTGTGGAGATGATCGAAGGCATTTATGAGCGTATATATATATATATATAGGTGGTACAAAACCCCTCTATCGCCAGCTCGGGCATTTCTACTTCCCAATCAAAACTTCTACGATACGCCCTCTTCAGTCTTCTGGAGTTTTCCAGGCATAGAGACCCACCGTCGATGCATTCTAGTTGCATAGTTAGGTAGGCAGTCCACGTCGGAAATCTCTAGCTCTACCTACTAGCGAGCTTGGTATCTTGGTCTGAGTCCTTAGATTCACCCCCCTCGGCTGCCATTGGTGTGGTCCATTTTCTCTGGCCTCGCAGATTTAGGACTGGCATGACCTTAGAAGGAGAAAACTCGGATTGGGTGGCGGTGACACACTTATCAAGGGCGTGGCGAGTCCTCTTCAGGCGGTGAGCACCTGCTGAACCCCCAAGAGTTGTTCGAGCATGAGAATGGAGTCAGGTGGCAATACACAGCGGTCGGTCGGCACGGCAACTCCAGATGGTTTTGTGTGGGGCTATTCCGACGTGATGTACTGTATAAAAGTTCATGATTGAAGGGGGTGCTCATCGGCACGACCGGCTGGTCAGCCCTACAGTTCGGAAGTGAGGCGGGTAGGAGGCTACCAGTACCGGAAGGTGTTTTAAGACCGCTACTCGGGGTATATTACCTGAATCATTGGCTTTATCATGGAGGTATGGTATGGCATGGTATAGAGCCGATCGCTTTGAGTTCCCTTTCTTTATCTACCCATTAGACCGGCGAGAAGAACGTGCAGCTGAAAGCTGGATGTCATGCATTAGCCTCGGCATGCACAGTGGATCTCGAGGAAGATTATCATCTCCGTGGCGCGCGTCAAGTCTCGTAAGGTAGGTAGTATGCGCGACTGAGTCGAGCGGTATAATAGTACGGTAGCGGCTAAAACGCTGCGATGGGCTGAGGGTGTGAGCCATGTAGCGCGATTCTGTGGAGTAGCTGTGAGAAACAGACTGACGGGTAGAAATCTACGATAGGGGTTAGAGTATGCCGACCTAACTCCTCTTTGTTATATACATCTCGGGGTTCGCTGATAACTTGAAAGTAAGCCCACCTAGGGAATTTAATCAAAGTGCTCACCTAATGTTCATGTCGTGTCACGTATTATAGCATATGCCTGATTAATCCCTGTATCAGGCCAACTAGAATTCAAATGTGGGTGTCTTGAGCGTAGATCCTCGGCCGGTCTAGCATCTACATACAGGTTTTCAGCTCTCAACTTCAAGGAGGCTTGGTGTTACAATAACAGGTAGCGAATCGAATAAACTCCCGGCAGCCTTTGATAGACACTGTGACCTTAGAAGGGCTATGCTTTCGGGCTGACCAGAAGCCGATCCTTTTTGGAAAGAATTTTTACCCCTTCGTCGTGGGTGTCGCAAGCAGATGGCTTTTTGAGGTACTACCTAAGGCGATACGTATTACACTTCCCACGTGGTTTCAACTTAATATGGTGGAACGATCTCACCTAACGGCCTTACATGTCTTTGGCGTCACCAAGCCTGCAATACTACTTCTAAAAGGGGAAGCTGTTGTGGTCGCTCTTTATGAGAAACCCCATATCATCACGAATATGTTATGAGACGAGAATCTCGTCCTGACGATCCTTTTTCCCTTTAATAACGGGTATGCGTATGTGATACCCGGTAGATTCACTTCAGGATGTAACTGTTTTGACTTTGTAATCAATTTAACACCAGCCTTGACCAGAAGACCTGTTTCTTCATAGAACCAGACGCCGTGTACAGGATGTTATACTAAGAGGTAGTAAAGATACATGAAATTTCGTCAACTATACAAACTGCATACGCTCTCTAAGCTCCGAGACAACATTTCGTGTAGTTTGTTGGCTTCGAGCTTCGCGTTCTCCAGTATCAACGAGGACCCGGGGACTGAATCAATAGTGAGCCTACAGCGATCTAGTAAACTGTATAAGTCCCGAATGTGCAATGCGACCATGTCTCGCAGTAGCCGTGTCTGCATTCCCGTGCCTTGGACAGAGTATCGGCCGAATTGGAAAACGACAGGGGCTATATCCCGATTTTGGCACTGAATGAACCTAGTGACAAGTTCGCGGGCAATAGCGACTAGTTGACTACCGAGAGTGGCGAGTAGTATAGGGTTTTTGATGCTCGTATCACATTCTTGGCAGGATAGCATGGCCTGACATTCTTGCGTGCCTTGCTGCAGGCATTGGAAAAGAGTATCAGTTTCAACATCCGGGCTGGAAGTAATCTGAGCGCCCGTATCTTCGAACGCGTGTAACAGAGCGCATAGGCACCCGCATCTTGGGCCCGGGCTTGAAGTGCTGGATGCCGCGGGCGTGCTCAAAGGCTCGGAGTTGTGACTGTTGTTGGATAGACACTGTGCAGGTAGTGTTTGCGTAGGCGAGGATGTTAGAAGGACAGGAGCTGAATCTAGGGGTCCAGAGGAATGTAGGCTGAGTAGGTGAGAGAAATTGTCCGATGAGGGTACTTGATGTAACCCGCTTGGCGAATGATTATCATGTGACAACGACGTATGTGCCGGGAACGCTGTTGGTGTCGATATTAGCTGCCGAGGCACGAAAGCTTCATTTGTGGTCCCGGGCAAGGGGTTTCCGCAAGGGTATGGTTAATAAGGGCTTACCTGAAGGAAAGTCAAATTCACTACCCCCAAAGGGCTCCATATTTGCATGTAAGTTGAGCAGATTCGGGATATCTGAATCTGGTACCGACCATCCTATTGTTGAGGCATGTTCTGATGGAGTCGACATAGAGCTCTCAGTTGTCGTAGTAGAGGCCATAGTTTCTAGTGAATTTTGAATGAGTTGAGTTGATATAGACGTATTGCTACTGCTCTTGGACCCGCTGGTTGTTGATTTCTTTTGAGGATGGCGTGGGGACCGACTTCGTGATATTGAACTCCGACTTGGCCTCGTGCTTATGGCGATGGATGCTTTACGCAATCGTTTTCTTCCAGGCCCTGTTCCAGAGCTCAAGGTGTATGTACATTTGTTAGAGGAAGCTATGCACCTGTCGCATTCGTCCTTGTCCCCATTACATTTTACCTACGTAAGATTATTTGGTTAGCTGGCCCCAGCTATGGCAATCAATACAACGTAGATTTGTCAACTTGCTTTTTTGGCGCGGCATAAGTCGCAAGCTGTGCGGGTATACTCCCTCTCCTGGACAGGAGATGACTGGTGATCAGCTAGTTTGAAGTGATCATGTTCTTTTGTCTTTTCGTTATATCTAAATGCACCGAACATAACTACCTCAAGCTAATTAATAGGTCTTAGAGCAGAAGTACTCTCAAGTAGAAAGATATATTGAACTGGTGGTTTCAGAAAAGATGAAGGTGAGGCTATTGGTATGATCTATGCTTCATAGGGCGCGCTGCATGCTTAAATAAGAAGCAACGCGTCTCATCGCTGGGTGCACATGAATATGCAGCTCGGAACTGCGCATTCACCAACTGAATTCCTGCATGTTGAGATCACACATATAAGGTACGCAAATAAGCACGGCCACTTAAGGTAGCTAGCCTGAATGAGTAATTCAAGAGGAAATAAATTACGAGATAAAGAGTTATTAACTATGGTGAAGCCATTTACTCACAGTTAGGGGCAATAATAGTAGGGATTTTCAACCTTCATCGTATGTGTTATGTCTTGGAAATAGATATCAGCTATACGTTGTTTACGAAAACAGTTTTCCATACGAGTGAAATTGCCAAGCATCTCGCACGCCATGGGGTTATTACGTACCTCTAGTGGTCACGTCAGACATTGAATCCCGAGATTTAGGCATTTCCATGTGGCTCAACCCAACGGAAGCTGCAGGATAAAGGACGAGGACCTTGTGCGCCCACCCCCAAGCCGCCGACCGCTCACTAAGGCGATCACCGATAATCCCGTCCGCGGAAATGGCCTACCACGGAGCGAGCGAGAATAGAGCATACCGCATCAAAAGGGCCTTTTATATTCAATGAGAAAACTAGGTGGTTATGCTGAAGACTATATATAGTCGGTTTCAAAAAGCTTTACTAATATGTGCGGTTTATTAAGTGCTAAAGGTGGGACGGGCTATTATCAACCTTGTCGGCTTCTTTCTAAGTAATTATAGGTGTGGCGTTTGATGTGCTTGGGCAGGAATAAAATGCAGTCATCGTCAGACTTTCTTGGTTACCCTAGGGAAGAGTCTTAGGTTAAAACTTATTATGCATTAAGCTGTCGCGTTGCTCCATGACATTGCAACTCAACAGCCCAAGATTATTCGTTTCCCTTTATGTTACGAAGTTAGACGGTAACATAAGATACCTTCTACTATATTTAGGGACTTAATGTAATGGGTTAACAACTGTTCTGAATAATATACGTACCTACCCATAAATCCCCGAAGCCGGCCCTGTGCTGTAAGGGATTCGTCTTTAGGCATATTGATGATGGACCGCGATCTATATCTAGAGCTTAATGTAACTCTACTTCGATCACTAAGTAGTTAAAGATCTGAGGGCCCTTACCCAGAAACTACTTGGCAAGGCTCGATCTAGAATTAAGTATCGAGCCTCCATTTTTATTTTATTTACCATTGGACAATAGGCTCATAACAGCTTGTTGTCGCCTGTGTGTTCTTTAGTGATATGACCGGTCTTCACAGTACTAACGTACGATTTTCATAGTCTATGTATCCTAAAGCCAATACAGTTCTGCGGGAATTAGAAACAGCTCGGAGCTGTGAGAAGGGGAGACCGGCTTCGTTCTTGCATGTCTAGGTAGGTAGGTAGGTAGGTAGGTACCTGGGTGGACAAACATGAACCTAATTGAGGCAGGGCTACTGCAGACGTTTGATCTAGATGGCTCGGTGGCCACAGGAGAAATCCCCGAGCGTAATGGCCGTGCATAGGAAGCACCTGATGGCGTAGCATTCCCGTTCGAGTAAATCAATATTCAAGATAAATGTGCAACAGAACTGCCTTTTAATCAGATTAGATGGAGGCTACCACCCACTTCCCCACGTAGACTTATCACGGGTAGGGGGTTCCTGATTAATAAGAGACTTGTTGAGGGTGAAACAAAAGCCAACCACCAACACTTGCATCATGTATGTGATAAGCTTGACATGGATCCAGTCAAACGCTTGATTTTGGTTAGAAAGTAGGAGTGAATCTGATCATGCGGATGTCCGTACGTCTGGTGCGTCAACTGCTGTCCATTGCGGCTGATAATTACAGACATGAAGCGTCACAGAAGAACTACTGGGGCTTCCAATGAGGCTTTTTCTAATCCATAATGTCTAAGAGATTATGATATGTCAACGACAAATGTGATGTGAACAATAAATGTGATACGCAAAATCAGGCCACCTAGAGGCCTTTATGGCTGAATTATCCTGGCCCTTTCTGAGCAATGACTGTATAACCAGCCCGTTTATCGAGCTTATTATGTGTGCATAGCCTGAACTATTCGAGAAGGTAATTGACTAAGGATTATTTCTCATGTAGGTACATATCACTACACCCCTGAGAAGCCTAAGCGTAGATAGGTACAAACATGGTTCATAGGTAGGCAACAATACCCTCAGTAATAATACGAGAGAATAGCTTGCTCGAGGCTTCTTCCTCGGGAGTATATGCTTGTTACCGAGTCAGCCATAAATAGAAATCCATCATTATCGTCAGATCCTTAGTCGAAGTCAGAGATCTCGCCAAGCCACGGTATTGATGGTTGCTGGCTGAGTCATAGCTACCAGGATTGCGTCAAACACGTACATGAAGAACGAGGGGGGCAAGTAGGGGAGTAACGCCAAGCAGCCACTATTACCCCGTTAACCTGGTGTTTATATTTGGATTACGTTCAAACCACGCATACTATCACATCTTTGGACCACTGTGAGGCCTACAATAGAGATACTAGCATGCCTGAACTTGTCTTGTCTAACCTCTTACTCATATCCCTCGCGTGGACGAAGGGCAGATGATAACCTTAGTGAGCTGATACAATAAGGCCATTGGGACTATCCTCCTATCTTGATACCATTTTTGGGTTTAATACGCTGGTATCCAACGTCTCCGACCGCACCCAGGCGGCACTCAGGGTAGAATTGACGTATAGGGAGGCTTTATTAGCGAGAGTCGGTTTAAGAAAGCCGTAGCTTTAGATAGATTTGTAGTTGGCTGATTGGTTGTGGGCTGTCGGATGATAACGATTGTGAGTTTTTGAGACACGTCCAGCGTGAGACCTAGTGTCTTGGATCGCATACGCTTCATACGACGAGTTTACAAAGGAGAGTTGACCAGTACAAGTTCAGATCTCAGTCACTGAGGCAGCTTATACGGAATGTGCTGCCTAGATTTTTATATTCGCATAGATGAATAGGGGGGCCCCGTTTTGCGAATCTATCCTAATTAGGAAATTTCCTAAAAGAGAACCGACCTCCGAAGAGTTTTAGGTAAGCAAGGCTTCGGTCTCAGAGTTGATAATAACTCAAATTCGCAAGGCTTTGGCTGATAGGAATTGATGATTTCTTGAAGGTGAGAAAGAGATATGATATACCGTGGCTTTTCATCGTGTTGCTGCCTTACTCGTGGTTATCAAATTTTTTTTGAAGAAAAAAATTTTTATTCTCTGAAAGTTAATAGGAGGTGGCTGTGCAGGTGGTAGGTAGTATTGAATAAGATAATTCTCTAATCTAGGACTATCAGCTAATAATTGCATTGTTTCTTTAGGCTGCATTCTAGTTTTTGTTTATGGTATCTGCGCCGTCCATAATATTGGCAGCTCTGGGCGCCTTCGATTTCTCAGGCCAACTAGTTCTCTTGCTTGCTCTAACGTGGTAGTCCAAGATAGATTCTGGGTCATGTTCTAGTGGTTCTCGGCTGTCATTTTCGAAGTGATATCTCCATACCAAATTAGCAATCGTGAGTTTAGTCTCAAAAATTGCTATGTCGTCTCCGCGAAGGCCCGCTTGAAAAGGAGTCACGGTCAGCCGATGCTTGTTTTCGTTCGCCGTCTCGTCTGACCAACGGTCGGGATTAAAAATGTGTGAACTTTCCCAATAATTCTTACTCTGCTGGATAGCCAGGGTAGTCGGAATGATAACCGAATTTGCTGGTATCAGCCAGCCCCCTGGCACAATCACATCCTTTTTTGAGCTCCATGCCGCCTGGAACCCGGGATTGTACATCCTATGAGTTTCCTTTATAAAGCAATCTAGGAAGGGAAGTGTTGTGATTTCGTCGTACGTCCATTGTCTGGTGGGCATAGCACCGCTCTCGGCAAGTTCTTGTAAGAGCCTCTCTTGAATTCCAGGGTTATGTGTAAGAGAGTATATCAACCAGGAAAGTGATGATGCTGTGGTAATGAAACCCGCGCCAACGCGGACCACCATAGTTGTAAGCATATCCTCTTTCGGTAGTTTATTCCCATGCTCGTCCACTGCACGCTTTAGATAATCCGCGATACATGTAGACTGGAGGGCGGCCTCACGCATAGGAAGGTCCTCTCCTTTTCCACCGGTTTCGGCGTTATCGATGGCCTCGCCAATTAAGGCCAATATTTGCTTCTTTACTTTAGAGAGTCGCCGGTGTTTTCCATATGGTAAATATTTATGCCATGAGGGACTTATAGAAGTCCTCTTTAATAACACCGTATACTCTCCAAATTTGTGAATAATCTCATGAAGCGGCGCATTGACGGACGTGAAATGCCCTATGTCAGACCCTAGACATATTCGATATACCATCTGGCTCGCCATTTTTACCATGTATTCGTAAACAGGAAAAGTCATACCCTGCCTATCGATTTCATCAAACACGTCGAAACTTCCTTCAACGGTCTGTTGGATGTTGTCAGCATACCTCCGAGAAGATCTAGGAGACATGCCTGGAGTAATGAACTTCTGGGCTGCCTTAAGCGCCGATGCATCACTGTCGTACGAAATCAGCGCTGCCTTCCCCTTCATAAAATGGAGAGGATGGGATAGGTCAGAGGTGATCCTGGTGAAGTAATCGTTCTCGCTTAGAAGCATTTCGCAGATGCGCGGGTGGTTCGTTAGGTAGACGACGGTTCCCATGTCTATTATCTTGATGACACTTCCATACCGGCTGAACAGCCTCTCATGATTATCCATGTGACCAGAGTAGATACCCAGATAGTTCCCAATAATCGGAAGACGTTTTGGGGAACAAGGAGACCGGACGGATTTCCCATCAACCTTGACTCTTATCTCTGAGTCATGATTAACTATAGACTCAATAGCGTTGATTGCAACGCCCTTGGAGTTGTGCATAGAGATACCTAGATAATTATCAGCCGAGTTCTGACGAAATTTCCTGTATTAGAGTCTTACCTTCAACACTAGCAATATCAAACACGCTTGCCACACGACACTTCAGGTCAACGAGTGAGTCGGGTGTCGAGACGTTGATAACGGCGACCCTTCCGTTATCTTTGCCTGACAATTTAAATTGCTTATTGGCCATAGTATTGAATACAATGATTGGCAAGACTACCTGAAGCGTTTGGCTAAAAAAAAAGACTACTCTCTTCGTTATCCTTATGTTCCTTCTAGCCTAGTTAACTACCTATATATGCCTTGTCTTCCATTTCAATACAAATAGGTACAATATGTTACTGTGGGCTAAAATAAGGAGTGTTCTTGGTAATTTCGGAAGGGAATCATGTCTACCAATCAATTTAGTTCAAGTACAAATATAACTCGAAAAGGATACCGAATAGCTTCAAACCAAAGTAGCAAAGCCCCTATTAGGATGGTTACTATGACGTTGGAACCAAAGAAAATGCTTTCATTAGATTGATGAATCCAGTATTGAACACCATATTGTTTATGATGTCTTGGATTATCTTGGCAGTCATATTAGAGGGCCGAATTCATTGAGAAGAGTAGCTGGGGCTCAGGGCTGACGTCGTCGGTTATCCCGGTGTCACAGACGGGGCTTCGCCGCTCATAACTTTAAGCTTCCAACTACAGAACACCATAAACACCATTGTTGATTTGATTATGCTCATTGCCGTGGCGCATTCAAATTCGCACAATATACTTGGATAACTACGAAAATAAGTAGTGTAAAACTCCCGCTGAGATGGTGTACCCCAATATATGATTGGTCACAAGGACCAGACCAATCTAGACCGCGTATTTGTTATGAGGATCCTCTTCGGCGGTTGACATGGACTATCGAGGTTTTGATGCGGACTTGCGTCAAAGAAAGGTGCAGGGTATATGTGACAGCCTCTTAATTACGCTGTTGGAAAGGTTCGCCGGTCCTATAACCAAGCCAATCCCACCAGCTAATATGGATGTTAGAACTAGATTTTTGGCAGATACACGCTTAGTTTTAGCAAGTCTACCGGAACGTGTCTCTAGAATCGCCATTATTATCAAGAAGCTTTGATCGACAGGGTTTTCTCCGTTTAATTCGTAACATATTTGCCACGCGAGCAAGCTGATATCAAAGAGTAGAAAGGCAAATATCAATAGATGACTTGTAAGGGTCTGGAAGATAGCTACCAAAACACTGAACCACCAAAAGGTAGAACGACGTTAACTCGAGGGGTTGATGTTGCTATCTCCATCTATAGGTACCTTGGCACGGGCGGTACCGTGCTATGACTTCTCCTATTACAATAGCTCCTGCCTCTAGTATTCACTCTATATATGATATTCATTTCAGGATCTCTCTGAAAAGGGGCAAGTAAATACAAGACAGGCAAAGGAGCGCTTTGACTGATACCAACGCCTTGGTAAAAGGTGCCATATTATTTGACGAACTGATCAATTCCCCCAAGAGCCTCTTGAATTCTAGTTCTCTTATAGTTAGTGGCATATAAATAAAACAATTTTGTGTAATGAGTCGTTATTTCTGATGACAATTTATTAAAATTAACACCCCATAGCTGTTCTCCCCTTAAACACTCCGGGCCCCTTTCTCTTTCAACCGTTCTATCTATGTAGACAAATTCATATCCAGGGACCAACTCTGTCGATAAAGAAACCGGTTAACTCTCATAATTACGCAGAAACAGACGTCATGCAAGGCTAGCCACTTTCTTGATTATGGCCCAGACTTAAGGTGTAATGATTGATGTTGCCGAAGATCATTGTCAAAGTTATAGAACAGATATATAGACATCAAAGTCTACCGTATTTTTAGTTCTGGTATTCACCTCGATCCTCTACTTCCAAGTTACTAGATTATTTAACTAGATATTCCGAAATTGCCTGTGCGATGCATCACGTAACGAAACATGTTATTAGATGTATAGTTGCCCCTGAATCCCCCTTCAATACCCTAGTCTCATCATTTACACTTCTTGACGCGCTAACTACGTTTGCTCAATAGACCATAATATCTTCAGTTTAATTAGGGTGGTTATGTGACATAGCCTATCAACATTTCAAGAGATATCCGCTATATTCGTTACTCGTGAAAGGGGATGAAAAGGTCTCAGCCAAAAGAATTATACTATTTACGGCTATGAAATAGGCATATTCCCTATATGAAACAGAAATTTCCTTGGCAATGAAACATATCCGCGTGGCTTCATACTTCTTTTTCTCCATCTGAGAAACTTACTTTTACACTGTTAATTTTCGTCGCTCTATTCTGTGCTCCATCTACCCCACCATTGGAGTTCGGGGTGTCGACATAGCCCACCTACCCGGGTATCTCTTAGCCAAGGCCTGAAGAGATGACCGCAGAAAGGCGATCAGATCCCGCTGCATGTAATATCATGAATGCCGCGCTGAGTCTTTCCATATAAGATTTCGGTTAAGCCGCGAGAAACTACTTTACAAGGTGTGCTTGAAATGACGATGCATGTGTGAATGCGCAGCGCACACAGTTGGTTCGTTCAACTTACAGGAAGTCGGTGTTTGATCGACCATATCGAGGAGCACAGAAAATATGCATGTAGCCTTAAGGATTAGCTAAGTTCGTGTACTTGTCGCTGATCAGTATCTAGATACCTACCTAACCTAGATCGACGCGATAGGGCAGAATCTAAAAGACTTGTTTACTCCCGAGATCTACATAGACAGTATGGGGAAGGGAGTATGCTGGATTTACTAGGTATCGCCTTCTCGTGGATCTAAACAGTCTGGATTTGCTTTGATGCTGAAGCAATAGTCGGTATTATGGTACTGTCCGTGCCGAGGTCCTTATAGGCGGAGGTGGTAACGTCAACCCCTCGAGTTGATACTGTTCTACCTTTTAGTAGTGCAATAGTTTGATAGCTATCTTCCGAACCCTTACAGGCGGAAAATGGACCAAACAGAATTAGATGCAGAACCACGGCCCAAGTTTCAGACTAGCATTTCCTCTATTGGAAAATTCTTGAGATTATTGATGCCGTGCTACGAACTTCGGAGATATTACCTTTTCACCCCTCTCAAATTTCTTTACCGCCTCACCATAACAGGTAATATACGTTGTGCTACCAATGGCCATGTTAGTGGCTAGATTAATGGCAATATCAACAGCCGTAGTGATATCTTTTGCGGTAATGACAAGATATCAAATCGGATATCACCGTGGACCTTGCTTACCGGCTACTCAGCAAAGCACCAATATTGTAGGAGTTGTGGGAAGACGGTGGTAAACACTCCGAACACTTATGCTAACATCCCCAAGTTAATACGGAACGCGGATGTCTGTTGTCATCCAAACCGTCGAGGTTCGTAGGCAAACCCCGCCATCGGTCCTTTTCGATACCCGAACTAACAGTGTTCAAACGCCAGTGGATCTTTCCATACTATGGAAGATATAGAGGTGATAGCTGCTATTTTCCGGGGCGTCCCCTACAACCGAATCGCTCGGACAGTACACTTTAATAAGGCTAATTCGTATGCTGAGTTGTAAGAATATAGTCTTATGGAACGTAAACCCCCTATTACATGGCGTTTGGCAGGGCGTTCTTAGATGAGTGTTAACTCGGAGGTGTAAATACGCACGTGATTCTAGACGATGTATACCACGGCTGAAAACTCGTAAACTACCCGGCAGCCCTTTGATTACCGCCCAATCGGCTGCTAGAAATTATACGAATGGATCGGTGGCATTGAGCTCATCCAATAATCTTCTTGTTCTCAGCTCTTGCGAAGAAGCTAGCTTTCAAAAGCCTCGCCAAGACTTAAAGGGGTGGAGGAGTATCGATAACTCCCTAGAAGGCTGATGTACAATGCGCTGTTGAAGTGGCTTGCACGCTCTCAAATCAAACGGTGCTACTAGCCTATTGGTATTTTGCTGTAGCGGAATCGATTTCGAAGGCAGCTAGCCGTAGAATATGGTGTTGCATGTGCCTTCATCGGATAAGGTACCCTAGGTGCGGGTGGTGGCAAGAGAGATTACCAACTGTTTGCCTTTGCCGCGATTATTCATCACAGCAAAGCCATTGTAGAGTCCGTAAACTGTCCCCTCAATCCAGGGGTATACCTAACTACAGAAGCTCAAGCAAAGCACAGTCAACTGTCCTAAATACCTTCCAAGTGTCGCTGTAGAGTCTTGTGATCCGCCCAAGTTGCGATGGAATAGCTATCCCCAACCTAGAGAGCTCCTGAGCGGAAGACCACTAGATATTAGACTTAGAGCGCAGAGGTGTATATTGTGAGGATGAACTTGTAATATCCCGCAAGTGTACTACGGAGATGATGCTATGCGGTAGATTCCGATGAGTAAATCTTCGAGACCACGTGGTAGCTATAGCATCGAGGGCCAAAGAGGAGAGTGCCAAGTCTTCAAAAGTGTATCTTCGGGTTCCCGAGAATTGGTCCTCAGATCTGACCACTTCGGGCTCAAAGGGTCTCAAAGGAGAGCAACGCCGCCACACAACTTGCGGACCCTTCGCAGGCGTCATCTCATAAACGCAGTCCCCATGGCTCAGGCAATTCTTTTTTCACAATCGGACCATCTGGCGGTTCCAGCTCTTCCAGGATATTACCACAGTAGCCACATATATCTCTTGGATTACCCCTGGGTCTTGGACGCTGGAGCTCCCAGGAGGTGGTTTAGGTAGCGTCCTTCCGCCTGCACAGTTTCATCCCTCACTGCGTCTTAGCCGTGTTAATCAACGGCGATAGCATGGCTAATGCCAAGAACGTAATTGCTAGCAACTCCATGAAGGATTATCTACATCGCTTTGGGCACGACCCGTGTGGGCGCCATGGTGCGAAGGGCGGCAGTCTATGCGCACCCCATTACGCCCTAATTTGTATTCTGCATGGCCAGCTTGCTACGGCCGACAACGTTGGGCAAAAGGCCACAGATTCAAGCTTTAGCCATGAAATCGCCGGGAGATAAAATAGGTAATCAGTCATAGTGATATTGAAATAGGGCAGTTCATTCCGATCCAACTACGGGGAGGCGCAGTAGGTTCAAACCCCTGTTGCGAATGTAACAGCATTGATTGAAAAGCTGGTGAGCGCTGCGAACCTGAAAGACAGTGAAGAGAGTACCTAATTTTTAGGTGCGTAGGCGCGAAATCACGTGTAAGAACCCTCTACAAAAGTGCTACAAGGTACCCGACTAGCCTATCAGGGCCATGTGCATAGTGGTGTGGCCGGTGCGTCCGTTTGAAATCTTACCAGAATATTACATTGCTTCTAGAATTTAAACTTTATAACATCAATACCGCCATTCTCTCAACAAGAAAGTTGAGGTTTGAATGGCCTTACCGGTGTGAATATCGATTTGGAAAGAATTAACATTCAAGTCACCTTTTAATCCAATGCTGCTCATCTTGCCAAACATCACCTAGATAGGTGGGTACCTACCTAGGTAGTGACAAGAAGTTCAACTGTCAAAAGTTATGTCGATGCAATACCGAGATGGTTTTCTAAGACGGATAAACAGTGGCTGGTCTTTACGCGAGACACACCAAACTTTTCTTAAAAAATAAGCCGGTGAAAATGCAAGCATAAGACGTGTTGCAATGTTGAGTCATTCTGATTTTCTTTTCGTCGCTGTTCTAAAGGCATCTACTTACTTATCACCCACATACGGATTTTTCAAGCGTGGCTTTGTTTTTCCGAATTAGGTCATATTGACAAGTCGCAGGGCGCGCACATATTCATGCGACTAGTCTCTTGGTTAGTATGGACCACTATATACAAGATAGATATAGGGAAAATGGAACCTCGGCGGAGCCGAAAATCGGACTACGCTATCATGTAGATACAACCACCAACCAGGGGCTAAGTTCGATCGGTTGAATATAAGACATCCCTAGGACACCCTGCTTCCTTTTTTTCAGTCCGTACTTTCGTCAAGTTTATAGCATACTCGATCGATATTTTCGCTTTCCCTTTTCGTTCCTTTGTCATTTTTATCATTTGTCACCTCTCATATTCGCATCATGTCCACGAAAATGGCGTCAGTTGTCACAACCACAGAGGTCCAAGTCAAACAGACACATGAGGTGACCATTGGCGACGCGGTAGCCTCTGACGCAGCGGAAATTGCTCTGATCGGTGCCAACACTTTCTCAGCAACGTTCGGGTTTTCTGTCCCAGACAATGACTTGGCAGACTTTTTGGCGGAGACGTACTCACCTGAAGCTGTCGAGGCTGATATTATAAGCGCACACGAGAACAAGATCAGTACATTCGTCGCCCGAGATGAAACGGGTGCCATTCTAGGCTTCGTACAGCTTGTCCGTGGTCTTACAGATTCATCCTTGAAGGGAGATCCCTCCTCACACGCGGAGCTCCGAAGGCTCTACGTAGATACCACAGCTCACGGTAAAGGTATCGGGAGCAAACTCATCGCTGTAGTCGAGAACAAAGCCAGGTCTGAAGGCTTCAAGCAGCTGTGGCTTACCGTCTGGGAGGACAATAAGAGCGCCCAGCGCCTGTACCAGAGGCTAGGGTACTCGAAGGTAGGCGAAGTGGAATTCGCTACCGGGACTTGCATTCAGACAGATTGGGTATTGGTAAAAGCTTTATAATTGATTTCATCGAACCACTTTTGGTCTAAAGACCTCTGGTATAGAGATGCGGATAGATAAAAGGGGGCTTGCATACATAGATGGGAGGCGTTAGTACATACAAGATGAGGCATTGGGGATTAGGCGGAAATTTTCATTTACGGCATATATCACTAAAAGGGGCGTTTTGGGGCAGCATTACCATAGCCAAACGACATGGCAATAAGCGACGATAAAAGTCCTACATAAGACAGACCTGATAGAGCATAACCGCAATAATTGCAATTCAGATGAAAGATGAAAGTTCACTCAAGGTGAAACGTCAATGGTCACGTGCAAATTCTCAGGAGGTTCAGGGGTCAAGTCATTTTTCCCCGCTCATCAACTACAAAGATCTTGTATGAATTTACATGGTTACAATAAGTATTACTTAGCAAAGTTCCAACGACAACTGTGTCATATTTCCAACGCAGAAGGAGGGTACAAGAAAAAGTTAAAACGCTCGCCATCCTGCGACCATACGAGTAAATCAACACATGTTGAAAAAAGTAATTCGTCATTGAAATCAGAACCGAAAACTCTGGCAACATTTACATTTACACTAACAACTCCCTTTATCAAATAAGATTAAAGAGGAATACGGGGGATGGCAGCAGCAAATTCTACTAGCCATCTCGCTAGCTTTTCAGATGAAATAATACCCTGGGTCGAGGAGACTGGGACTCAGTTCCACTATAATCCCTTGCGAGATGACGACATAAGGCTTCTAGAGCTTGAACCGTCTCTTCCCCAGGATCCAATAAGATGCAAGCTGTTGCATGTGAACAGCAAAGAGAACCACCAATATGAGATTCTCTCCTGCGACTGGCAGAGCTCCACAGGGCCACATGTTCCTATATCTCTGAACGGTCGGACTTTCGATGCACCATCCGAGGTCTACGTAGCGCTGCGTAGAGTCAGATGGGAAGATCAACCAAGATTCCTTTGGATAGATGCTATTTGCATAAACCAGAGTCTGAATAAGAAAAACCAGGACACTGACGAGACAGAGAGAAATATCCAGCCTTCCAACTTGAGAATCATATACCGGAACGCGACAGGCTTGCTTGCATGGATTGGAAACTCCGCGAATGAATCTCACCTTGTGTTTGAACATCTTGATAAGTGCCGCGAACATAGCCATATCAATTGGTGTCGCTACCGGGGAGAAACGGCTGAAGCCTTTCAGCACCTATCCCAAAGGTCATGGTTCTACAGAGCGCAATCCGCCCAAGAACTGGCTTTGACCAACAAGGCTACTATTCTGTGCGGTCGGTATCAAGGTGAATGGCTGGACTTGATGAAATGCACCGACTTTCTAGGGACTGGGGATTACTATCATCCACTAGAGGGACCAGATGGCCGATCACATCTACATCACCTTTGGAACCTCTCCCGCGGCAATCGTATGCCATTGAGGAACCTGTTTCTCTGGAACCGGCACGTTCCGGTTCACGACCCCAGGGATAAGATATTTGGCGCCCTGATATTAGATACAGACATACAGCTTGATATTCCTATCGATTATAAGCAAGATCTCGTCCATCTTTTTAAGATCTTCACGCAAGAGGTCATTGAAAAGAGCCAAACTCTGGAAGTCCTTCATTGGCTAGGACCGCAGAAGAAATGCATTGATGGTCTTCCATCGTGGGTCCCAGACTATAGCATAGTCAATCCCATAGGTACTTTACCGAGGATATTTAGTCCGGCAGCAACATATTCCATTCATTATCCAACCGATTTACTCCCTGGATTTGAATTCCAACCTAACAATGCCCTAGCGGTCTATGGACGTTCCATAGAGAAGATTGGCGAAATAGGAAGTGAGCTAGGAACAACAGTTGCAGTTGGCAGCGAGGAGTTTCGTTCGATCTTATCCGAATGGGAAACTCTCGCTTTGGAACTAAGCTATAAGAGGTTTCCGCTGGCTATTATT
Organism: Daldinia sp. EC12; assembly: GCA_002120325.1. NCBI lineage: Eukaryota > Fungi > Ascomycota > Sordariomycetes > Xylariales > Hypoxylaceae > Daldinia > Daldinia sp. EC12. The sequence continues at coordinate 515,941 of KZ112943.1, forward strand.
GACGCATTTGCCGATACTCTCGTTGGGGATGACCGCACCGATTTACTCATCGAAACAGATAATGCCCCATACGTCCGGAAGCCTAGACCGTCAACGTCGCCGTCGGCTAAGGAGTTCCATGCGTGGTATGGGCAGCGTGGCGCGGGCGTGTTAGGAGAAGCCAACTCGGCATCAGCAGAGAACGGGAATGATGATTGGCTCTTGATGAAGTATGCTCGCCGAATGGAAATGACTTCCTACGGACGTAGGTTCTTTACTACTGACGAGGGGTCGATGGGTCTTGCGCCACCAGGTGCAAGGAAGGGTGATGATTTGGTCTTTATTCCTGGTGGCAAGTACCCGTTTGTGCTGAGAGCTAGGGAGGACGGTACTTACGAACTTATCGGGGACTGTTTTCTATACGATTTAGACGTGTTTGCATTGCTTCAAGATGAGAACATAGAGACTCGGAAGTTCGTTCTTACTTAAAGCGTCAAGGGAAGCTATGGCCATAGCAATGGGTGGATGATGGTTTCCTAACTACGACTTGTCGCTATGGTCATGACGTCTTTAGGCTAGCATTAGATTTTCCTCACGGACGTAGAGAAGTATAGTATTAGATACTGAGTTTGATTTCGCTTGGGATAAAATTTCGGGCCTCCAATAAATCGGGGACCTCTGTCAAAGGTGAAGAGAGTTATCACTCAGTACGTAGGTACCTTTTAGGTATGTACAAGTGTAACGTCCGCGATACGTGGCGACCACGACTTCAGGAGTAACACGATGTTAGGCCCCATGCGAGCAGTACCGCTACAAGCCATACTCAAATAAAAATATAATAAATGTTATCGTCTAAATCCGACTCCGAGATATACACAGAGGCTAACGAAAGTAGGCGGAGAAGAATGTAAATCCAGTCCTATCCATCCAACACCGATCCAAGACTTTAGTCGACCATCATCCAACATAAGTATTGACACTCAACCGTCTCCTCCCCATCCTACACGATACTCATGGCTCCGAACCAAACTCAGGAAACCGCGGAGCCGAGTTATCAAGACCGCACGAGTACCTCACAATCCAATCGCTATCCTGGCCAGACCTGTGCACAATCACGCCGCTAGGACTCGTAATCGTAAGATTGAACAAGCCGCCCCCTTGACCGTCACCAAACACGAAGCGCAAGGGATGGAACTTATTCCCCTCGAGCTCCTTCCTCACACTCGCAGAGCCGTAGTGAGTTCCGGGGCTACCCGCGAAAGTCCACACGGCCTTTGCATCAGCATTCGCATCCGTCCACCCCTCAAACGCCGTCTCGCCAATCCACGCAAACACCACGTCATCCACGAACGAGACGTCGAACTGCCACGTCCCGCCCTCGCACGCGTACAAGTACGCGTGGTGGTTCAGCGCGAAGTACGTGCTATTAAGCTCGACAGGGGACCCGTAGAACGGGCTCGTCGAAGGATTGGCCTCCGTGGCCCCCAAGGGGCCGCCGATCCAGGGGGTCACGGCAGAGTACGACGGGTTGCGGGTCTTGTAGACGTCGGCGCGGAAGCCGGGGTAGTTCTCGCCGTCGTTGTGGATCGGGTTGGCGTAGTATGCCCAGTCCCAGCCGCGGTTGGAGCAGTGCTTGGGCTTGGGGCAACTTGGACATAGCTCGATGGGGAGGATGGCTGCGCTGAGGGGCAGGGAGGCTAGGAGGAGTGTGCAGAGGGTTTGGAGGGTGGACTTCATTTTGAACGTAGAAGTATGTTTAGTATGAGTTTAGAATGTGTAGAAGCAGGTTGGTGATTCACTTTACCAAAGCCTGGGGTTCTTCTACGTTTCAATAATGAGAGTCATGGACACTATTTCCCCTATAGACCTCCCATCTTCGAGCGTACCTGCCTTTGGTTCATCTAATCTCACTGCTATAGGAAATTCAAAAAAGGACTTGGATAGCACTATTGATCGTTAAATCCGAAGTCAAAATACGATCAACGTCAATATTCCAACCATTTTGAAGTTGACGAGGTTGAAATAGGAATATTCAGCTAAGTCCTACCGAGTCCTCTTAGACGAAAGTCGAGACACTGCTCCTTATTTTAGAGCAGAGAAGGAAAATGCAGCTGGGCTTGGCATGCAGGACTCACCAACTATGTTGATTTCGTCACATTGCTATTCGGTCAGATTGCAGATCCGCTTCATTTGGGGATGTGAACGTAACTTTTGGGACCAGCTGAGAATGCCAGCTGTGAGATGACTGCCGTTCGCAGAAGCCCTGCAGGACTATCTCCAACAAATGTAGATCTGGGGTTCGATTTACCATAATATTGGGAAACGGCTATCCCTATTCGGATTCTACTATGGAGAATTGTATAATATCTGATGCTCATAGTAGCTATAGACATCTAGCTGTGCATCTATCTGATCGTTCTAGTCATAAAGCTGGGATGGGCCAATTACATTTAGTTATCTAACATTAAGCTTATTTAAGCTTATTTAATTCATCTCTTCATTCAGGTGCAGAGACGGTAGGACTTTAATATAATCGGCGACCCCCTTCGATACTTATAACATTGTTAAAAGTCTTTTTTTCTTTCCCTTCTTACTAAGTACTAAAGAACACTCTTTGCTGTATATTATATCCTCAACCATTACCCCTTAATCGCGACGTCTGGATAAGTCCTTGTTCAATTGTACGCTCTTCGCAGAGGTTCATTCCTTTAACTCGGATTATATTACCAAGTTAGGAAAAAGCTTTAACGTAATGTCCAATCATCTCGTTTGGGGAACTACTTGTCAATCCTACTAGACGCTACCCACGACCTAGACCATTCTAGAGTGAAAGACTATAGCAAGTCTATAAAATCCTACCCGGAAAGACAAATTACATATAACGGGGCAACTTGTAAATAGATTATTGGTACGATATGTGGCATTAGGTATATATATTGCCTCTGAAATATTGCTCGGGATAAAAAAAGGTTGGTCGAGTTGGAGGTCAGGTAATTGAATATCATATGATATTATCACCCAAACAACGACCAAGTCTTGCCTCTTCCAAGCCAGACTACATGTATTTACTATTTACAGCAATTCCGACGCCGGTTATTGCGGGGTGCATCGAAAGGGGAGCTTGCATAAAATGATACATATACGATAAAAGGGCTTGTGTAACATATCTAGGTAATTAACTGCGTATCTCACGCTATCGGGGGAGTGTCCAGGGTTAGGTAGTGTTAGTATATAGACTCGAACCTGCCGCCGGTGCTTCTGTTTTACCTTGCTGACCTTTTTTTGTTTCACTAACTTACACTAACTTATTCGTTCCCTTGCTGCTCTGCTGTGCTCTTGGCAAATTATCCAAATCTAGAAACAATTGAGAGAAAAAAAAGAAATAGAAAATTAGGCTATGGATACCATGGACGATCCGTCAGCCTTAAGATCGTGTAGCTCCACTCCCCACGACAAAAGTCCCTGCTCCAGCAGCGAGCGGCAAGTTCCGAGAGAAGACGACGACCAATTACAACGCCTCGGACCCGGCGATAACGATACGGCGGTGACGATGAGTCGCCGCCAGCCCGCCAAAACGTTCGCAGACCTGCCCGCGGAGCTGCGGGCCATCATATGGGAGCACGCCCTCCCCGAGACGCGCATCTTCAATGCGCTGGTGTACGCCTCGCCGGGGCTCCAGATGCAGCTGCTCGAGAGGAGCCACCTGCGCATGCCCCTCGCGCACGTGTGCTTCGAGTCCCGCCAGCTCGTCAAGAAGGCCGGTTACGTGCTTGCTTTCCGCGACGAGGGCGAGCCCGATGACCCCGGCGTCTGGTTTAACCCTCGCCGGGATGTCATCGAGAGGACAATTTGGGGTCCTTGCGATTTCTGGGGCTGGGATGACCTGAAATAGCGGTAGTGGTAGTTGTAATGGAAGAGGATTAGTTGCCATTGTCCGTGTTGTCTAGAAAGGAGCTTTCGGAGTTAACAGGATATAGAAATTTCTTGTATTATGCATAGGCACAATTACTCAACTCAGCCTACGGTCTGTTAAGATACGGCGTCAGAAGAGAGAGCGTTTCTTGATTTTGGCATAAAACCGCATTGGGATATTATCGGTCCTACCAATAACAACCTAACCTACCTAGGTATATTCAAAGTCAACACAGAATGATTAACTATTTTCCTGCTACTCCAAAAAAAGAATTCTAGCTGTACAAAGATATCTGAGCCTTCTGAATATTCTTTCCGGTAACCTGTACAAAAGCGGCGCCCTCGCCCTCGACCTGAAGCTCGAGCTTCTCGTGAGGCCATAGCGTGACATAGTTGTCAGACCAGAACACCGGCAACACGTCTTCTCCGTCTGCATTAACAAGGTTTAGTCTGATGAAGAACGCAGGAACAGAAGAGTGGTTCTCAAGTACCACCCCAAGCTTTCCGGCTTCTTGGTCCCGCTTTAGTGTTGCTGTGGTCGTGACAGAGACTTCAGCAGGCTGCAAGCTGTTCAGAGAGGTGTAATTGGCATATTTGGTCACTGGCGTGAAAAACCAGTCAGAGTTTTCCCAGTCCAATGTATCTATTGTGTTCGCTAGCCAGTAGACATTCCGACTAAGCGTAGCATTCTTGTCATCCGAAAGGACAAGCCGCAAAAACACAACGTCAGTGACCGGCTTGAGAGCTTCGGTGAGGTCGATGATATCCGTGCTGTTGTTGGGGACGGTATCGAAACTTTCTTGGCTGTTATGGATTGCTTTGCCGTTCTTATCAATAATGTCGACCGTCACCGTCCTTGACCCCTTTCGATCTAGGGAGCGGTTGATCAAATACACGAGCTTTCCGACATAGTCGTACGCAACATGCTCTATCCTGGCCCCAGCCTTTGCCCCAAAGTATGATCCAGCAGGGTGAAGGTAGTAATCGAACAAATTCCAATGCAAGCTTGGCCATGCATTGTTCAGCATCCAGTAGATCAACCCTGTCGCCGGCCTGTCGGCATTCCATAGAGATGCAAAGGCTTCGAATTGAGACTTCGTCGCTTCGTAATCTTGTATTTGGGCTTTCAACAAGTAATCTTCTAGTGAAGTCGGTGCCCCGTAGCGTTTCCAAAGAGCGGCGTTGTAAATCTTTCGGTCGTAAAATGACGAAACGCTCGTAGACATATGATACAATCCCTTATTCGGCCTCTTCCACAAATCTTCTAGGTCTGCTTCCGAGAGGAACTTCTTGAGGCTGCTAATTTCTGGTGTCCCGACGCCGGCACCCAGTTCAGATCCGAAGCCGTAAGCGGCACCGAGACGGTCTTCTGATGGCTCGACATCGTACCAGTAATTCGGCGGTACCCCTACAATATCACGTTAGTAATCAGCATTACGCGTTTCATAGTTCAAACAGCCCAGGCAGCGTAATTCCCGTGATGATGCAAAGCGACAGATCCAGAATATCACTTACAGTCGTAAGGTCCGACCATTTTCAATCCTGACGGCCCTAGGATATCAGGGTAACCCCTTTCCGAAGCTGAAGCAATAATAGGCATCTGCCAGTCCGCCGCTTTGAGCGAGTTATAGTACGCTCTCGCCGCCTTGTCATCCGGCCAGTAATCGCTTCCAACTAGATATCCCAACACGCTCGGATGGCTCTGCTGCATAATCGCTTCGTGATACATGCTCCTGTTCGCTATCGTGTAGTCGGCTTCGGTCCATTCTGACTTGACGGCTAGGTCTTCGTTATACGCCCAAGCCTCCCATTTATCGCAGCATTCCCAGCCCGGCAGAACCATCAAGCCTAGGCGATCCGTGATCTCGTATAGCTCCGGGTGCTCGTTCTTGCCCTCCAATCTGACCGTGTTGTGGCCTAAGTCGAGGATCAGCTTGGCTTGCGCTGTAAACTTGGCGTTATCCCAGCGTAGGAACATGTCCGCAGAATAGCCAGCGCCTACTACCTGGAATGGGTAGCCATTGACGAAGAATATCGTGTCGTTGTTCGCATTGAGCTCCGCCGTCACTTGCCGAACACCAAAAGTCCGCTCTATCTTGTCGGAGGTTGATCCATTTATGGAGGCGGATAGCTGTCCTGTGTACAGCGGCTGGCTTCCCCACTGCTTTGGCCACCAAATTGCGGGCTCGTTTACTGCTGTTTGCAAGACCACCTCTGTAGATCCTAATGGGGGGAGTGTAATAGTCTGATTGAGTTCATAGGTTTCGCTGGCGCCTTCTAAGGAGATGGTGCCAGTTAGCTCAACGGTAGCCTCGCGGTCCTCTAGATTCCTAGCTGTAGTCTTCAAATTCACGAGCGCGCTAGAATGGCCAATTGGTAAGCTGGCTTGTGTCGTTACCCGTAGGGGATCCAATGCGATGGGACCCGTTTGTTTGATTTCCACGTTTCGCCATACGCCCTGGAAGGGATGTCAGCACCAATTAGTAGTAATATAATGATCTCTGGCTTCACAAACAGTGCCGTTATCTGGAGGGTAGGGGTTCCAGTCCACGAAGCCGAGCTGAAAGGCAGAGTCAGTAATCAACCATCAGAATCATGGGGTTTAGGGGCTAAATACTCCAAAATCATAGTTGTAGTCGGTCGGGTAGACTTTGATCGCAAGGGCATTCGTCTTGTTTGCTATTCTGGTGATATCAAAGGTATTGCCGACGTAAGAGCCCGCCTGCGACTTTCTATTTACGATCTCTTGGCCGTTGACAAAAATATCGGCGCTCGAGGTAATCCCGTGAGTCTGCAGGTGGAAATATCGCTTCCCGGGGCTAGGATCAAGAGTGAATTCTTTCCGATATATCCAAGGGACCTTAAATTGACTGGAGTTGAACTTCTGCAGCGCGTTTGAGAAGAACAGCCCGCTCTCACGATGCACGCCAGCTTGTATTAAACAGCCCATGAGAGTACAGCGGGGGCTGTCGATTTCGTGCCATGTTTTCGTGTCTACACCGGGTCGGGACAAAGCTGCGAGATCCGCGCCAACTCGTTCCGTTGATTGGATGTCCCACGATGGTATAACGGCAACCTCTCCAGGTTCCGAAAGTAATGCAGCGGCGGCAGCGAATATGTTGATGCTGAGGCAGAGCCCCAGTAGCGACTCGCGCAAATACATTATGGCCAATATCACCCAAAAGGGGACCGTGATATCTCCATCATCTTGAAATCGCGGATCTCAAGAGGATATATAAATCATGGAACAAGGGTTACATCTAGATAATATGGGACTTATCGGGAGAGTGCATACCATTACCAACTCTACCTGCTATATGCAAGTGACCTCGCCCCAAATCTCAAAGCCTAATAAGGCAGTTCAGGCTCCGTGGGACCCTTGCTTCGGTACTTCCCCGCAGTCAAGCCGTGTCAATAGAGAAGATATCTCGTACTTGGCGCATGCACGTCGTATTTTATAGTTTTGCATGTAACGTTGATTTATATGCCCAGCGAAAAAGCACAACGATCTAAGCCATGATGGCGGTTCCGTTCTAGACGTACCAACTACCTATATTAACCATTGGAGGCCCTTGCAGATAATTTCGTCCTACGTCTCCATTGTCAACCCGCAGGGAGGCTTTGATTCGGTTAAACGAGAATCTTGCAGTGCCGGGACGGCTTGGCTGAGGCTGTTAGTCATGCCAATCCTTTCATGGCTACTCTACCGTGTGCTTCTTGCATTTCGGCTTCAAAACTCGTCATTTTGGAGAATCGAGATAATATCGCTTGATTAATATGCTCAAGAGTCGTTCAATACGACATGAATTTTAGGAAATATTAAGTAGCAGACATAATTCAACCAAACCAGTAGTTAGCAGTTGCACCATAAATACATTTATGACGCCGTTATCGACTGCCGAGAAACTTGCTCTTGTGGCGTACCCCTGTTCCTTTCTCTTTTTCTCGGTTGTATACTGCTTCGTACGTTAGTTATTTCTCTTCTCTCTCGGTAAAAGCCACCTATGCCTAGTAGTGATTAAGAGGCTTTCGCTAAACCGTAAATGTGTAATACCAATTTGACTAATGCTCATACGATCAATTAGAAATTATTCACGTGTATACTATGAAAGCTAGTGATGTAGCAATTATAGGAGGCTTACAAGTTATTCTTTCAGGAAGACGGATGGGATAACTCAAAGAACAAACAAGCTCCAGCTATCATTTAATTGCAAAGTAAGACACGAACGGCAAAATTCATCTTGACTTCCTGTGCCTTATGAGCTTTGGTCTCGCGTTTGATTAAGGAAACAGTGAAAGAGTGATTGAGGATCAAAAAATGCCAGTCTTTTTGAAGAAACATGCAACCTATTCTAAGCTAGAGCTCCCGGGGGGCATCCTATCTAACATTAGAATGAGTATGTTAACTAGGTCTTGACCTCATGTGCAAAAGAATCTTTTTTTTTTCCATTTCAAGTTTTTCAGTAGCCGAAACCCTAGTGACAGTCTTCCGTGTAGACGTTGTTCACAGTAACGATGAAAGAGTCATCGTCGTAACATTAAAAGCCAATTTCCGTCCAGCTCTTATAAACCACTTCACCAATCGCGAGTCGGATCGTCTGCCTCTGCAATGGCTTGAGGGAGACATGAATGCGAAGAGTCAGCGGTGTTCTCGTAGATCGCCTCGTCGAACATCTCACGGAAGGCGGAGACTCTGCAGATCAATAAGTTTCCAGGACGTAAATAAACATAGTCTTTTCCTTTTTTTTTTAAAAAAAAAAAATAAATAAATAAAATAAGAATCATACCTCTCGGGACGGCGAGGCTCGGTAGGGCCAGACTCGACGTTGTTCTTCTTCTTTCCCTTGCGGGTGATCCAGGTGCCGATGTGAGATTGTTTGGCCTTGTCCACCACAGCCTTGAACTGCTTGGCGATGTACTTTGCTGGAGCACGAACAGTGTAGTGCCACCAGCTGACGAAGAAAAGCTGGACATAGTCGAGGATGCCGTCTTTCTCGGCCTGGGCGGGACCCCAGGCCTTCTTCTCACGCATCAAGATTCGCATCATCTTCACGGAGGGGAACTTTCGAAGGGCTTCCAAAGTTCCGATAGCGATGATGCCGTAGATGGTGGCCTTGATGACAATCTTGGTGAAGACCTTGGGAACAAACCGCATAGTTAGGAGGAAAGAGGTAGAGGTAGGTAAATTAGCTAGTGAAGTGCTTTGTTTGTGTGATGTTTGATTTGTGGGAGTGAAGAATTTGCACTTGTGTTGTGGTTGTAAATGCGTGTTGTGGAAAGAAATGTCAACTAAATAGTCACTACCAAGGCTACGACCTTAACACTTAGGCCACATGTGCTTTGAGTGTACTTTTCTATCGCCTTGGTAACCTGGAGTTTGGCAAGGTGACGCTCAAATCAGACCCCTTCGACGATGTGGACTGAGTGAAATCGTCGTGGCGACCTGCGTTGACTTATTGTCAGTACCCAAAGACTAGCAAAATCCTATGCTCGAGCAGGTACTGACCTGCCTGGCAGTGAGCAGTAAAGTCAAGTAAGAAGGTTTTAAGAATAGCTGTTCCCTGTTTTGCCTTGTCATGTAGTCATGGCTAGCATGATCCAGAGTTGCACGAATCTGCTCTCACCCCTTTTGCACATCAGACATAAATTTTCATAGCATTCCTTCTCTTTATACAAACGATCCTATGTAATTAAATCTAGGTACTCATTTACATTCGTTTCATTGTAGCTTCGTATCTATCTTGACTATTTTTTGTTGTGACGGTAGGGTACAGTAGGATAGGATATTTACTTGTGAGGCAACCCATCAGCCAAAAAACGCCGAAATGTACACGTTTACTCGCCACATTGCTAGCTATCTTATCTCGTCAAAAAAGTTTGTCTGTTATGGTACCTACTATGTCGAGGACATGATGTGTCCTCGCTGAAAACTTCAAACTCTTCTCTTCTGGTCAGTTATAGTATTTTATACTTAGCCACTGGCCCCTTTTGCCTTTATAATTCAGCTGACGCTTAATATTTACATATAGTAGTAACCTCTGGTAATATCGAGTCAATCCTTAATTTTCTTTCTTCTTAGTATTAAGGTCTTAGACGAATATTAATCTCCGTAGGAGACGCTGGGAAGAAGGCAATTTATATCATATTTGGCTTTGAATATCACTCCGTAAAAGCCTTTAGTAAACCACTCATTGTAGCATCTCGAATATTCTTCGATCCCCATGCTTTACTCTCATTGGATCATCGTCTTGCGTACTTCGAGAATATCAATCTATTAATCTATGAATAGTAATTTTTCAAATAGCAGTATATGGAATTTGCATTTAACCAATATTCACATATGAGATATAAAGTGATCAACAGTGATCCGTGCATCACTAGTGACTAGCGCCCCTCAATTGTGGCTCGAGCTTCAAAGGCATTATTTTGCCTTAGCCGACGTCAAGTTTCGACATTAGCTTCAACAGCTTTCCAAAAAGTGACGACAAGGAAACTCTCCACTCCGAAAACGTATTTTTTGATGCAGCGTTGTAGAATATAACTTCACCACCACGAACAAACACCCTCCGCTGAAATGTTGAGTCCCGCGACGACAGCAACGCGCCTTGGTGTCCTGGCCACTCGCGGCCTCAAGCTGCAGGTCGCATTCTCGAGAGGGGCAACAGCAGCAGCAGCCTGCCAATACTCCTCATTAGCATCGAGGCAATCCACCACCACCATTCGTAGCGCCAAGTCGATCCCTTCCATCGCAACTAGATCAATTGCCAGAAAGCCTACGCGCGGCGCATCGTGCCAAATTGTCACCCGCGGTTATGCTTCTACTGCGAATTCCGGTGCCTCAGGCTCGTCTACTCCACCCCTCGACTGGAACACATTTTTCACCCTGCGCAAGACGAGGCGCCGCTTCCAGATCGTTAGCGGTATTTTGACGATGGCTATAGGCGGCACAGTAGGCGCTATACTACTTGTGAATATGGATATGGACTGGCTGTTGACCAAGGTCCCAATGGACCCTTTCTTCGCCCTGGGTATAATGACTCTGAGCTTCGCGGGTCTAGGTTGGCTAGCAGGCCCAAGCGTAGGCTCGGCGCTTTTCTACACATTCAAGAAAGGCGTCAAGAAGCCGATGGAAATCAAGGAGTCCGAGTTCTTTGCGCGCATCAAGAAGAACCGAGTGGATCCTAGCAACAGCTCGTTGAGTGGTAATGCTGGTAAGTTTACCTACCCACCCAAAATTAAGAGTAAAGGGGAAATTAGGCTCACTGATGTTTCTTCCTAGTTCCTGATTTCTACGGCGAGAAGATCTCGAGCGTGGCAGGCTACAGGCAATGGTTGAAAGACCAAAGAGCATTCAACAAGAAGCGAACGAGCTTCATCTGATAGGAAGGTATTTAAGGTGATCGGCCTCATGCAAGGGAAGAAATGCATGATCCACATTACCGCCCGAAAGTCTTACGAGTCTCATATCACATTAATGAGTGAATATATCTCAACATTCAGGTAAAAAGCAAAAAGCTTGAAATCTCAACGGGATTGGCGTTCGGTGGCTCTCCCTCTAATGTATCAACAGAAGGAATCGGTATGATTTTTTGAAATGGAACCCCCCATTCCTGTATTTGTGTCGTTGAACTTTATTATGCGTCGTCGAGATTGAGTGGTTATGTGAAAGGCATTGTTTGGTCGACGTGGCGTTTCCAAGCCAGCATACCTCCTTCGATATCGCCCACGAAGCGTTCTCCATTCGCATCTAGGCCTATTTCTTTCAACCTTTTCGTTACTAACTGCGAATCGTTACCCACTCTGCAAATAACGTATATCGGTGCATGCGCCGACAGTGACTTTGGGATATACTCTGGCGCCAAACTGTCATTGTCGGTAGAGTTTTTACTACGTGTCTGTATAGTCGAGAAAGGCACATTAATCGCGCCTGGTATTCTAGCAATTTCAAAATGCTCCTTCTCGCGGACGTCTAGTAGCAAGTGGTCCTTGTCGGGCTGTTTCGTCAGTATGTCATTATACTCCTTAGCAGAGACTCTTTCTTCGGGCTTTAGAACGTCGACCGGCTTGGTTACCCCACAGAACTGGACATAGTCCAATGAACCAGCTCTTAGTTCCTTTAGAGTTAATGCTGATTCAGAAGAGCAAGCGAAGCAGTTAGGTCTCCGACTCCTCATCCTGATTGAGCGGAACGGCGTAGTCGAGGTAGCAGAAAATAAGAGTAGACTCGGCGCGACGGGGTCCTTTAGTGTTGAGTTCGAGTCTTTCCCAACTCCAGCGACAATTAGTTTAATGGCCTCAAGTGCTTGGAGCACGCCCATAACCCCCACAACTGGCCCCAGGATTCCACCCTCGCCGCAACTGACTACACTTTCGGCGGGGGGCGGTTTGGGGAAAATGCAGCGGTAGCATGGGCCACCTTCCGTGGAACCTTGAGCCGCATGTGGGTTATTTAGGACGATCAACTGCCCGTCTGTCCGTAAGGCGGATGCGGAGACAAGTGGCTTCCGTAGCAAAACGCAGATATCAGAAATTAGGTACCGGGATGTAGGATGATCCGTACAATCGAGGACTAGATCGTATTTAGAAACGATAGCCTCGGAATTCTGGGGCGTGAGATGTTCTCTATGGGCTACATATGACACGTTTGGGTTAAGTCCCCGACAGTATTCGATCAAGCTGTCTACCTTCAGCATATTAACCCTTGAAGTGCTATGTGCGATCTGGCGATGCAGATTCGATACTTCCACAGTATCACCGTCGACGACCCCAAGAGTACCGACTCCTGCACCAGCTAGATATGCAGCGGCTGGACAGCCTAACCCCCCAGCGCCAACTATGAGTACGGCGGCAGACTTGAGGCGTAGTTGACCATTGATGCCGACAGTAGGTAGTATGAGCTGACGGCCATAGCGAGAATATTCTTCTTCGCTCAAGGGCCACTTCCAATCTGGAATTGCGTCTGTAGGGTTTCCAGATTCCGGAGTGGAACCCAACTGTTGATTCGTATTTAAATTCTGAGTAGTCGACTCGAGTTCTTCTAGTTGTCTTCGCAAGTCTTGAAGCTCTTTCTCCGCCTGAGATATTTTATGACGGAGTTGCTCCGCTTTATCCGTTATTGAATCCATAGTGCCGATAATACAGTTACTTATTAACTGAGATATCAAAACACATGCATACCTAGGTAGGTAGCTAGCAACGCCGAGACTGAGTAAATGCAGAGTCTTCCGTTTTCGTGTATGTCGAACCTGGTTGTAGCGTGTGCAGGTACCCGGACCCTACATAAAAATGGTATAGCGATGCGACCTAGCGTTGCTCGAGGATCTTAAGCAGATATGACCGTAATGCAATTAAAACGTACGGATGACCCTTTCAAAAGTTTTTACCATAGGGAAACCCCTGTCAAGCTGCCAACAGCTGGCCTCTAAAAGCTGACACCTGAAAGTCCGAAGCTCCCATGTATACTTAAATCTAAGCCCTATATATCATACAGCTTTTCAGCCAAAGCCTAAGAATAAATATTTAGAAAATTTATAGAAATACTTTCTAAGAATCTCTATTACAATCTTAACTTTTGAAAATTTAAATAAACAGCTGAAGTAGTTATAGCGTTATAGAAATTAAAGGTTCTATAGAGTACTTAGCACATCTAAGCTAACAGCTGTCTACATGCTTGGTCAGTGCGCGTCAGGACTGATAAGGGTCTTCCTATGGTAAAAACTTTTGAAAGGGTCATCCGTATAGAATCTCCACTTACCTAAGTCGATCCTGTAGGCTCAAGTCTCACTCGACCCAAACTGCAGTAGATGCATTAAGGTATGAGACAATGCCGTACATTCAAAGGGAGGCCCTAAAAATGGATTCGAATAGATCCAAACCTTGTATTCACCACTCGAGTATAAACTTGCCAATTTTCTAGCCTGTGATAGGCTGAGTTCTAATCAAGCTGCTAGATAGGGATCTCGGTCAGTACGTTTAGGACAATCATGTGAATGACTTGAGTCCCAGCACTTTGGGTCTCCGGGCTTACCTTTACCAGCAGGTGATTCTTTTCGTATAGTTATCATTAGATCCATTCAGGGCATACCGCAGCTAGGTACCTACATGCACCTTTTCTTTTCACATCCAGTCTTATTTACTAACTATGGCATTCAAAAAGAACTTACATACATGTTGGTTGATGCTACGGCTTATACGCGTAACCGGTATCATGAACCTGCTTCGAATAACTTGCGAGATAAATAGGACACACCCGCGGATCTGATCTATTCAAGCCGGTCAAGGATCCATCAACCAACACTAAACCATCCATCACATCCCCCGCTCTGCCAATTACATCTCGGGTTCCTACCCGTTAGGGATGGTCAACCGTCACTGACCCCCACCTTGAAATGAAATGGGTGCCCTGCAGACGTTTACGAGCCTCTTTTCTAAGACATCATCAGGTGAAGGCAACCGGGTGAGAGAATGCAGAGAGGCAAAGTTCAAGTGACTCTAGGCACATACGAAAACATTCACCCGCAACCACCCTACCTAATAGATATATATATACTTAGCATTTCATCTAAATAAATATTCGTTGCAAACCATGGGACCACAAAGCCGCAGGGTCTTTTTTCTTCACCCCCGACATTTCTAACTCCACGGAGGAGAATGGAATGGGTCCAACTGGAAAAAGTCGTTTCTTTTACGTACGCCCTTTTGGGGGTTCTGGCCAAGGAACCGAGCAGGTGGAGTTTTGAGGATTCGAACTCGAAAATTTACCCCCTTGAAATACTAGGTTATTAGCCCGAGTTCAAATCAGAGCCGACCTAGAGGCTATCGAGTCAAGCCGACTTTGTCAGAACTTATAATAATAATAATAAATATTGATATGATGATGACAGCCTATCTCTCTAGGTACTGACTAGATTAAGTTGCTAGCGGATGTGAGACAGCCTTTACGTAGGTATTTATAGCTCGTGACATCTTGCACAGAAGTGAAATATGACGAAGGTAAAGTAAAATAGATAAAGGTGAGCGACAACCTCGAAGGGTTGTAGCTTTCGTGTCTCAGAAGGTACCTCTAACATTGTATTTTTACCCCATCTTCAGTGCTGTTACACATATTGGATTTGTACTACCGTTCCAATTTTATTTTACACAGCGTTCACGGTTCACCAGGTCTTTACAGCAAGGAAGCGGGGGGCAGTTCTGGACCCTACAGCGGCCTTAGACCGGATGTCGCGTTAGCTGCATGTGTAACCCCGGCCTAGCGCTGAGACCATCACCTGCTCATAGCGAACCTTTATCCTGGCTTTTCCAATCTTTTTCTAATCTTCACTAACCGCTTTAATACGTAAATTCCCCTCTGGAACCCCTGCCATCATCATCAACCAATAAACTTGCATAAATCCATCCCCCACCATCTCCTGGTCGTCTACCCAAGGTAACTAAGTCCTCGCTTTTTTCCTGGAGTTCGCCGTCGGGAGTCAATAAGTCACCTGGCGTCGAATCCGGGCTGATTCCTTGCTTGACAGAAAAAGAAAAAGTCGGGTTAAATGAAGCTCCATACTAAGCATCCCGCATCTTTCATCCCACGTTAAGTTGTTAGCCTCAGTCTAATATTGCTTGCGACTACAAAGCTCGCTTGCAAGGCCTTGCAGTGGGCCGTCGACGGAAATCATCGAATCTTCTGCGCGGGTTTTTGTTCATTCTCCTCAGAAATGTGTTGACCACAACGTTTCCGATACGCTTCACGCTGCGCGATCGCAGTATCGACCCAAAAAATTGTCGCAGCGACGTAGATTTTTTCGAGGGCAGGTTTTGGCTAGCCAAAAAAAAAAAATTGTAGGAGATTGTAGCCTCGCAGAGAAATACGGTGAACCTGCGAACCTAATCGCGGCGACGACTGTAATTCTCCTCTTCGACGGTTTGACGACCGCCGTTGTTGGGGTATGGCCATGATGGACCCGGGTGCTTGGAATGGACAAGACCAGCCCATGTCCTCGGGTGGTGAAGATGACTTCCAACAGTTTCTCGAGATGGGAGGCATGTCCAATTTGGGAGATGGCTTGCAATTTGATTTCCACGACTTCAACAGTGTCAATGGCGCCTCGATGATGCATCAGACCCATGGCGATTCCATTGATACTCCGATGAGTAACTCGAACGTACCAACGATCATCGCAAGAAATGATATGGGACCACAAAGCCAAATATCTCCGATGACAACTGCTCCGAGTCACGCAGGAATTCCAACCCAAATGATGCCTCCGCACCACACATCCTCTGATGCTATCTCCGAGATAGATGCGCAGATACAGTTCTTGCAGCAACAGAGGTTACAGCAACAAAGAAGACAGCTAGAGGAGCAACAGAGGCAGTTTCGAGAACAGCAAGCCGCTTTCTACGCCCAACAGCAGAGGAACATGGTACCGCCGACGCCTCAGAGCCTTGAGATACAGGCGGCAAATCAATTCTTCGCCTCGCAAGACCAAGCGCACTCCTCAGGCATTTTCGATGCGTATCATCAACATTTAAAGGAGCCACAAGATGCATGTCACTTTCCCCGAGACCTATATATCGTTGGCTGACCGTTCAGCAGATGGCCTTCACCCCGCTAGTTTCACCTGCGGTTACGCCACTCGAGCCTCATTTTCCAGTTGATCCCGGATTTTCTCAGTCGGGACCCTACTTTAGCCCGTTGACCTCTCCTGCGCTACATGCGCAGAACGAGACTACGTCGACGTTTGATCATAGGCACTCCGGTCACACTACAAATTCTCCTATTGAGATGGACATTGATCCGTCTCTAGCCCAAGGCAGCGCGACAACCCTATCGAAGAAAGTACGCAAGACCAATGCTACTAAAGCGAGAAAGTCGAATGTTCGGCAGTCTCCGATCACAAAACCTCAGAGGCGGAAGACAGGATCGACTCCGATAATCAACGCTCAGGTTCTCGGTGAATTAACCGAATCTGCAGCCGAGAGCTCGGAACATCCCCCGCAACCCAAATCAGTCTCTGCAGTGTCGACGGAGGAATCAGAAAATGCTTCGGTATCTCCAGAAGCTCTTGAGATGCCGCCTCCGCCACTTCCACCGCCGCGTTCCGCTAGACAATCTCCGTACATTCAGCCGCAAAGTAACGGGAACGCGGCGCCTCTGGTATTGCCTACCTCTTTGGGTGGAAAGCCGTCGCCAGCAACTCCGGCCTCACTGTTTAGAATATCACCGAAGAGCAAGTCAGCTGATTCGAATAACCCCGAGCACAGCAGTTCCGAAAATATAGAAAGTTTCGAGCTTCCGGAATCGGTTAACTTTTCCAAGCCTGACTTACCTTTGATCGACACTCAACAACAAGTGGAACCGTCTACCGAAGTAGAGACGGCAAAGACGTCCACATTTCAGTCTCTTCCATCTCCAGTTTTCCCTAAGCCGACGAACTCAGCGACGGCATCAGCGACGCAAAGTCCGCAGCTTACGCCTAAATCCGCCACACCTAACCCCAGAAAGACTCCGTTGATAGCTCCAAGAGGTCCCAAGAAAAGGCCTAGTATCAGTTCTGTTTCGCCGGCTTTACGACCAAAAATCTCCCCGAATATTAAACCGCTCCTCCCGGGGACGCCAGGCCTATCTGCAGAAGATTCCGCATCGAGGCTACTGGCATCTAAATCGAATTATCAGAATATATTGGAAGGGAATACCGTCCCGGGAGTTTCGTATCCGAGCGAGCTATCCACAAATCTAACTTCAAAACGGACCTCTCACAAAATTGCAGAACAGGGCCGTCGAAATCGTATCAATTCCGCACTCCAAGAGATTGCAACTCTACTACCAAAAAATGTCGCCAGAGAATTGAGTGAAGGCGATGGCGAAGCTGGGAGCGGGGATAAGAAAGACGGCAAGTCATCTAATACTCCGAATAGTAAGGCTAGCACGGTAGAGCTAGCAATCGTATACATCAAACAGTTACAGCAAGAGATAGCCGACGCGAACAGGAGAGCAGAAGAAGCTGAGAAGAAGCTCGAGGAGAAAGCAGCAGCGAGTTGACAGGAACCGAATGGCGAGGACCGAGAGGCAGAACCTCTGTTTAGTAAAAGTTAGCATGTGTTGGTTTACTTATACCGTTGTCGCACCGGTTTGCCATACCATATAGAAGGCAAGTTGTTAGGCGACATCTTCTATGGGAAGAATATAATATGAATGTCCCTAGTTAGTTTTATCACCTAATGAAGCTAAAATGTATTGTCACATATACTTTGAGGGAGAGAAGCACATTATAATATTAGAGGAAGGGAGGTAGTTGTTATAGTAGTAGAGCATGAGCA
Organism: Daldinia sp. EC12; assembly: GCA_002120325.1. Lineage (NCBI taxonomy): Eukaryota > Fungi > Ascomycota > Sordariomycetes > Xylariales > Hypoxylaceae > Daldinia > Daldinia sp. EC12. Next base: position 534,139 of record KZ112943.1, read on the forward strand.
TCGCGACGATTATGTAGGAGACGACGTTACGGGAGAGGACTAAAAGCTGTCTGTATCTATATTACGAATAACTATTGTGTGTATATCCTTCCATCTAACTACAATAATTAAACATTATTATATATGCACCTATCGCAGGATGATTTTCTGTATGATTTCCTGTAATATTACCAAAGATTTGATACAGACGGAAATACTCCGATGGAGTTTTGGTTTACTTTCTTCGTTCAAGTTAGGCAGTCAACACTATAAAACCAAGAGCTGTTTGACCAATCAATTTCTTCCCGTTATAATGATACATAGTGACCTCCCAGCAAGGCTTGGGAGAAAAGGGTGATGTAGCCTAGGAATCAAGACGTATGATTGGATGAGGAAGACATCGAAGCTCCTAGCCCTAGGTGGTACCTGCCTGAGGCATAATTATGGGGCCTGAATGTAACACAATGACCTGCTTAGTACAGATTGCGATTACGATCCCAGATAGCCTTGATAGCTTTCTTGTTGCCACTGCAACGGAATTTCCACTTTCTTCAACTCTTTTTTTATCAACACAATCAATCCCCCCGCTATATTTCTTCACCACCGTGCGCGTTTCCAATTTCGTCAGCCATCAACTAGATCTGCTGGTGGCAGTCTAGTAGCTTTGGCAACGTTACCGAGTTTGAATTCTCAACGGTACCGGTAGCCGCGTCTTTGAGTCTCTATCCGATTCTACGTCACCAAGACACTTACATTTTTGTCTTGGTGTGCCTGAGTAACGGGTATCCCCTCAATATCGGTCTAGGGTGCTAAGTTGTGCGAAATCGCAGAACCCTCCTTTTTCAATAATTCTATACATTTTTCGAGCTTATAATAGTTAACTATTTAATATTAAACTCGGACTTTCCTTCAAGCTATTCGCAATGTCCGACTCGGAGAGCCTCGACTATCTCCAGCCGGGCTTCGATGCGAAGACCCTTACGGTCCCGCGGCTTCGATCGATCCTAGTTGCCCACAATATTCCGTATACTTCGAGCGCAAAGAAGGCACAGCTGATTGAAATCTTTAATGAGCAAGTTGTACCGCAGTCGAAGAAAATCTTAGCTGCACGTGCACGAGCAAAGCGCTCAAGCAAAGGTATCTTTGATGCAGAGTCACAAAGTAGCAGCAATCCTTTTGAGGAACAGGAAGAGCTTGCACCGCCGCCACCGCGTAGCACGCGCCGGTCAAGATCACCTAGGAAAGCACCTACTAGAATCAAGACGGAAGAGCCGGAGGATCAGCCGATGCCACCACTGAACCCAAGTCCTACTAGACGAAAGCCCAGGGCTACAAGCCGCCCAGCTCAGGCTTCGGATACGGACACCGGACCGGAGCCTGATCATGGTAGAACGCTCAGTAGAGTTGGAAGGCCTGTTCTAGCGCCTCGAATTAAGACTGAGGAATCCAACGAGGGCCTTTTCCGACGTACTTCGGATGTTTTTACCAATGATAATCCGTTCCAGAGCGGTAGTTCTCCACCAGCTGCAGATAACACCCCTAGCGTACGTCGAAGGACAGGCGGTCCTGATAAGCCGCGAAGTGTTAGTAGGGGTGCGCGAAGACGAACAGATGGTCATACTGCTCCTAAGGAAGAGTCACCTGGCCTGCCTATGAGCTTCAACCCTCCATTGCCTCAAAAAACATATCTAAAAGCACCGGAGACTCCTGTTGTTGAGGCCGGAGAAGAATTTACCCCGGAGGAACAACTTGACCTCATCTCAGATGAGGCTGTGAATAATCATAATGCCGTTGCTGCTCGGGAATCTCGACGTCAACCCAATAAGACTGGCGGTGGCACGATTTTCTCCATATTTTTCGTCACGCTCTTAAGTATCTACGCTGGGTGGTATCGACAGGAAAAGATTGCAGTTGGTTATTGCGGCGTTGGCCAAGTTGGAAGCTCAATTCCTAACGAGATCGAAACACCAGAATGGGCTCAGTCGGTGCTACCACCTCAAATCACCGTTCCGCAGTCCGTCATAGACACGCTAGAGCCCCAGTGCGAACCATGCCCCCCTCATGCTTATTGCTACGCAGACTACTCTGTGCGATGCGAGCAGGACTATATCCTCAAGCCTCATCCTTTGTCTTTAGGTGGCGTCGTCCCACTTCCTCCGACCTGCGAACCTGATGGCGTAAAGGTCCGACGGGTGCAGGCAGTGGCGGACAAGGCGATTGAAGAGCTTCGTGAACGAACCGCAAAGTACGAATGCGGAGAGCCCATCAATGAAGAAGGTACAAAGCTTGAGACACCAGCTATTGAAGAGCAGGAATTGAAGGAGATCATAAATAGGAAAAGAAGCAAGAAGATGAATAACCAAGAATTCGAGGATCTTTGGGGATCCGCGCTTGGAGAAATCAAAGCTAGAGAAGAAGTGGAGGTTGAAGTTAAGGAGTAAGTCAATTATTCTTCAACGATCGTTTTCTTATACTCTCTTCGCATGTCACATGGAAGATGCTAGTATCACAAGTTCAAAGTCTCTGACCATTTGACTAACCAGAGTCCCTCCGGTCACCATAGAATATCCGATTCCGGAAGTGTTCCAAACACCTACCTCACGTCCACCTCTCTCGCTCGAATTTCAATCAGCTGTGCCGTCCGTAGGTCGATCCGACTCGGCCTGGCAAGATATCGATTCCATATTAGCTTCGTGATTGCCATGATTGCAACGGCGATTTATGCACAGGCCCGGTACAAAGCCAACCGCGCTGCCGCTGCCCAGGTACCGGCTCTGGTCGATCTAGTGCTGGAGAGGTTGGCGCACCAGAAGCAGTTGGGAGACGAGGACATCGATGACCCGTGGCTCTTCCTTCCGAACCTGCGCGACGACGTTTTAAGGTCAGTCCATTCGCTCTCGCGGCGCGAGAAGATATGGCAGAGAGTTAAGGCAGTCGTCGAGCAAAACAGCAACGTCCGAACCAGTCAGCGAGAGGGACGCAGCGGCGAAGTCGGTAGGGCGTGGGAGTGGATCGGCCCGACGGTCGGGGACCATAGCGTCAGGCGACGGAAGAGCGGACGCATGTCAGTCGGAACGGATGTGGATGTGGATTCTCCGAGTAACGCAGTGGGAAATAACGGGGTCCAGGGACGACACCAGAAGTGGGAGGAGCCAAGACCTATCTACTAGCGGAAAGGAGCTTCAGACGAGAATTATGCGGGATAAGCAGACAGACGGTCTTTCAGTTGGCTGGCTGGCGTTTAGGCTTTTGCTTATGAGTACCTGCCTTATAGGTACAGAAGTGGCTTTTTTCTTGCAATAGCTACGTATCTTGTAATAGCTACGTGCGATCAATTCATGGCATTCTCTTTTGTAAACCGGCCACACGTACTCTATCCGTGTCTACCTAGTTATTTCATGTTGCATGTATGTAGCCTATGATACGACGACGATCTTCCCCCCAAAGTCTCTATTTCTCTACCTCCGTCTTGCGCCTCATGTCCTTACGTATTCACAGTGGCGCTCTCGTTGCGCAATATTAAGCTACGATGAGGCACAGCCGGCACTATTACCTATCTCGCTATGCCGTTCCCCCCCTCTCCCTTACGAGGCTAAGCTCTCGTTTCGAAAAGACAAGAAAAAAGTAACCCGTGCCGCGTTGCATGCGGTGGCAGAAAATAACTCGGGCCAAGAAGGACTTAGTGTTTCATAGATATGATGTCGATGCTTATTCACGTACTATATTTTTTATTTTTTATTTTTTCCATTTCTTAATTATCTTAACCCCCTTATCATTGTAGATCTGAATTTTTTTTTTTTCTAATTATGGTAGTTCATAATAGTTTGGGGGTCTGGGGGTTTCGTAGTCTAGGTAGTCTAAGATTGGTATTGGATAGGTTAGGATAAGTTAGGCAGTTATTAGTTGGTTCTTTGCTGTACGAAATCTTAGGCAATGCAAGTCATGACGGGAGGACCAGACTAGGAGGAGTGATGACGAAGAGGACCACGGCAATTCGTGCCCAAGGCTTTGAATACCTGGGGCTGGGAGGGGAGAAGTTAATTCGTGAGTTTACGGTTGATTTTTACATAGGTAGTAAGCATTTTAGGTAGAGAGTGACGATACGGTATCTAGAGAATTGATGTTCTCTGGCATTGGTAATAATGTAGGCTAAAGAGGTGATAAGCGAGAATATACCTACATGTCTGACTTGAAACGTCAGTAGATAGAGGCTATACAGACACAATATAATCCGTAAGATGAATGCCAGATCTACGATTACTCAGAACCCAATTATATGCTTAACCCCATAAAAGACTTGATACATCATTGAACTATCGAAAGAGACATAAAGATCATCATTTAAAATATCGCTTATTTACAGAAACAGAGTCTATACTTTTTGCTGGGCATTAAAAAAACAATAATAATATATCAAAGGTCGGATTTTTTGTACAATTAATTCTCTCGCGGCCGACTATCCACAAGTAACTATACACAGGCACAGGCTTTTTTTGCTCTTTGCTTGGGTAAGCCCGTGGGGGAATAGATCATCGCGTAAGAGATATTAGCTGTTAGATATACGCCTCAGACCTAGATAGATACAAGGGACCTCCTCTCTCTCCTTCTCTCATTATATCGCACAACAACGACGCAGCTACATTGCGTCCACATCTCTCTTCTTCCTCCTCCTCCTCCTTCTTACAACTCCTCGCTCTCGAGCAAGCCGCTCGAGCTCGATCGATAAAAACAGACAAACAAAAAAAGCTAGATCAGAACGCAGCGTCGGGAGCAAAGCCAGTCGCCATCGCCTTGAGGATGGTGTCTAGTGGTATCATGCAAAAGAACGGACAATGAAAAGGTTCAGCCGGAAAGAAGAAACGTAAATTGTAAAACGAAGATTGTTGTTGATGATGAGTGTCGAGAAAGTATCGAGGCGCCGCCGATCTCTAATAGGGACGCCCAACGTCCGAGCGATGTACAGCATGCTATAATTATTCAAAGTCGAATATAAAACGTTATATATCCAAGGTTAAAAAAATACCGGCCGGCTGAGCCTTTCAAATGTGAAGAGGGGTTTTTTGCAACAATGTTGCGAGGGTAAAAAAAGAATATGATATATCCATAGGTGTATTGCTGGGCCGCGCCTAGGCAGCTTGTGGTAAATGACGTCTGAACGAATGTGCGCTTTTCCGATTGACCCTTTTTTCCTTCTCCCGTGGGCGTTGTGAAGACTCGTCTATATCTCTGGCCTAACCTCCGAGTCCAAATCCAGAACTTTTGCTCCTTAAATGAGAATGGGTATAAGCGAAGGTCATGAACGGTTTCGTAAGAGAATCATTAATGCGACGGGCAATTAAAAGGAAACACCAGTCTTAAAATAAGTGAAAGGACTATTTGTCCGGCTGGTTGTTGTCTCCCAAGTTCAGCCAGCTCAAGTCGTTCGAGTTAGACGCCGTAGCTAATAGCGGCTGAGTAGAGATACCGGTAGGAGGCCTGCTTACGCCAGGAGGTCCGAGAGCTGTCTGATAGATGCTCTGACTATAAGTACTACTGGGAGCTCGCACATCGCCCCAAGCCTTCTTCATCGTCGTCGGATCCCAAGTATCGTGAACGCTGGGTGGGATACCGCTAGAGTAACCAGAAGACGATGCGGTAGATATGGGTCGTTCTATTAGGCCGGACATCCCCTCTCCAATGTGAAGGTTGTGCTGTGAGATTGTCGGGCTGCTCGAGTTGACCTGATTCAGTTCGGCTCGCACTGGAGGAACTTGCAAGGCCGGAACAGATAGGGCTGGTACGGTGGCGGAATCCTGAGTTAGACGGTTTTTATCGGAGTAGACAGAACTTGGTTCAGATCCATTTCCACGCTGCGAGTTGCCATTCCCAAGACCAAGAACAGAAAGCGCGCTGCCACCGGACCAGTAACGATTCCAACCAGAGCTCCTCCTCATTGTATCGTCCCCACTGTCTGCTGCAGCTTGTCGAGGTCGAGGCTTCGGCTCGTTCGAATCGGCGGCGAAGGCTATACCCTTTTCGTCCCTCGAGAGGAAATCCGGCTCCGGATCTTCCTGAGGCTGCGGTCGACCAATAGTGCTCTTGAATTGCTTGTTGAAAATACTGTTGGTGGAGCTACGCTTCGTTTCATTGCTCGTTTTACGTTGTACGGCCGGCTTCTGCACCTTACCCATCAAGATAGCCATCGACGAGAACGAGCCTACAGAGTCCTGCGGAACATGCCCTTTGAAGTGTCCACCCGAAGCATTTCCGAATTCCTGGTCAAAGCCGCTCTTCTCGTCCGGTATTCCGCTGACTTCTCGCGCATGTCCTGCGTCAGGATGATTCTGGCGCTTCCGAAGATGCTTAATCCAGAACAACAATAACAGCAAGATAATCGCGAAACCAAATATAGTCCCAAGCACTATTCCTAATAGAGTTGTTGGAGCGAGTGCAGTGTTCTCTGCTTCAGGTGCAGGAGTAGGGGTAGTAGCAGCAGTAGTAGCGGCGGCGGTAGGGGCCGCGGAAGAGGAAGAGGTAGAAGAGGGCGTGGCAGTGCTGGAGAAAGAGGAAGACGCCGATGTTGAAGACGAAGGTGTCGACTCGATAAAGAAGCCCTTTTGTTGTCCAAACACGGCTGTTGCGTTTTTCCAAGTATTCTGTTTCGCATTGAACATGCACAATACCTCATCGTCGTTTCCACCCGATATCACTACCAGACCATCAGAATCGGTAGCTATTGAGTAATCATTTCGTATGCTGTGCGGTGCTAGAGTTGAATTATATTTTGGCCAGTTATCCGCAGTAAGTGCTCGCTTCTCAATCGCAGCATCGCTACCCTCTTGCAAATCACGGTTCGAGACAGCTTTTCCGACTGGGGCCGCGCCAGCAATGGGGAGGCCATTAGCAGTTAACAACATGGTCCTGTTAACAGTGTTCGGCGAAGTGCTCATATCAAACGTATAGAGATGCTTGCTGCCATCATCACCGTCCATAATAGCCGCCTTAACCACAGTGGAATTCTTAGGCAGCGGCTCCGCTAGAGTTATTCCTGGATCAACCCATGAGGCAACTGGATCAAATAGCATCACTCGCGTATTGGTCGGGTTACCACCGAGCATAGCTACTTGCGTATCCGTCCATGGAACAATTATTGGCGCGATTCCCGGCGGAGAGAGGGTAGATTGAAAGGCCAACACGGAGTACGGCTTAGATGCCCCGACGGTGAAGGTCTGGGAGGACAAACCTGGTTTTCCATCAGTAGATCCCGAGTAGACCAAAATCGAATCGCTGCTCTTGATGTACGCTGCGCTGTGGTATACGCGATTCTGCGTCACGTTCACCTCCGGAACTATGGTCTCCCATTTCTTGGTCTTATACGTATACTTCTGGAGACCCGGGTAGTCAGAGGATTTCGACTTTCCGCCGACGATATACAGGCCGGCCTTCGAGGAATCATTCGGCGTCGACCCAACACAAACACCACCTTCCACCGAGTGTCCACTAGCTAACTTTTTCCATTCCGCCCCATCCTCCAATTTCAACGACTCGAATCCGGCGGCCGAGTACGAGTATAAAGTATTATCGAATATGACGCTGCAGGCGCCTGTTAACGGCAACAGCGGTTCAGGAAGTGACATGGTATGATATAAAACTCCAACAAACCCAATGCGATGACTCCGAGTAAATGAGCGACAATAAGACCAAATACAGTGGCCTCCAGATTACCGTCGCTTATCAAAAGGTCATGATCATCTGTTAAATGAGTGTAAGGGGGGGAATTGGATAATGTTGGGATTGGCTGTCGATATTGTGTTTTAGTTAGAAAAGCGGTACGAATGTCTGTGTCTGTAATGCCAGTCGAAGGACAAACATGCAACGCTATTGAAACCAGATAGTGATCTCTCGATCGTAAAAAAATGGTGGTGAAGAAAAGACCAAACTCTGCTTGACTAAGAAAACTGCTAGAGTAATCCGATGTCGAAGGAAAACTTGTCACTATCGAGGTATATTGACTGTAGCTTTGCGATATAGCAAAAGCTGACTCGATGGCAGAAAGGCCCGCCCACGTAGGACAATATGATCTGCAGAACAAAGTTTGGTGGTTCCTAAGAAAGAAAGATGTTTCCGTCCCGTAGTGAATGGGGAAGACAAGAGCGCGGGAGGAGGGTGGAAACGGTCGATCTCTCTCCTGACGGGCGTGGTGTCGCAGGTTGTCAAGGTATGTAAAACCTAGCGGATCAATATACGCCTCCGGCAGGTCTAGTTGATTAGTTTTTAGTTGCTTTGGCTAAAAGTGTAACCCACTTCCGAAGTAGGATGGGTATTTTTTAGATGTGCCGCAATATCAAAATATTCATGCGCCAGACTAGGCGTAAAAGGGGAGGTTTAGAGAAAGATTATGGAAGGCGACGATTAGAGGGCTGGGTAGATTAAGACGCTGACGAGCGAATCCTGGTGAGCGAAGGATGAAGGAAGAATAATGAGAGGATACCGCGGCGATGGGATGGTATGGTCCCGAAAAGAGAGGCAAGCTGCAGCAGCGAGAGTGAGAGAGAACAGGGCTTTCAGTGAGCTGCTCGAAAGAGAGAACGTGTGTAAGAGAGCGAACAAGAGAGTTACACTCTCACTCTCTCTGCTTGCGGTCGAGCACTTTGGATGAGAAAGGACAAGAATACGACAGGGGAAGAGGACCAGGGGGGCCCCGGACGAATGGTGGATCTCCCATCTCCTGATCGAATAGGAACATAGCAATCGTCAGGGGGACTGGGGTGGACAAGCGATTGAAAGGTGACCCATTGAGATAGCGTCAGGTACCCTCCAACGGTTAAGATACGAATAAGATAGGCCTAGGTAAGCCTTGCATAGCGGGAATAGATTAGACGCTGCAAGGTACCCCAACGGGGCCTCAATACATGCAATTACCCTGTGGCTGGGCATGTAAAGCGTGCCATACATTTAGTGGGTTCAGTACTACGCGAAGTTTAGTGGTTGGCACTGGTTGCTAGCAAAAATAGGGGTTGACTTCTCTTTTATCCCTGCCTGATACGACCATCTGGGTGGAGAGACTTTCTCGCGTGGTTGTGGGTTTCGAGCGAAGGATCCAGAGAGCAAATTGGCGTCGTTTCGCTGAGTCCGAGGCTGTTTGTCCAGGACAAGGCTATTCGATATTTGCTAATAGTTATAACTAACTAGTTTAACTGATAACTGATGACTATGTATTACGTAGAATCTCATAATGACTAAGGTATACACTATATGTGTAAGTTCGTGCACCTCGTGTAAAGCACAAAAGATTGAGGGGGAGAGAGGTCAGAATCCAAAAATGAGAAGTGACTGGATAAAACGAACGATGGAATTGTCCAATGGAACCTAACTTTGTCATTGCATGATCTCTGGAATACGTCGTTTCCTACAAATGAACCTTACCTAATAACGTTAGTATAATACGGGCACTAACCAGTAGAAGAAGGCGTACGTATATGAAACTCTAACCCCACCACGTACCGAATTTATAGTGCAGTGCGTACATGCAGTGCTTTGCAGTTTGCGCCAGGCACTTCGTGTGCGACACTCCATTGGGTCACTGAAGAATCCGGTAGTATTTGACAGAAATCGCTACCGATTAATTTGTCCCTTTGATCTTGTACTTCGCTTTCCCATGCATACCTCCGCAGTGCGAGTGCCCTATGCCAATTATTAAATATACAGTTGCCATCGCTGAATTATGCTACTTTCAGTTTAGACACTTTTATCTTTTTACTAACTACAACAAAAAGTTCTATTGTCTTATAAGAAGAAAAAATAAAAATAATAAGAGAAAATTGATCGAGTCCCAAGGACGAAGGGAGTTGTGCCCAGAAAAGCCGTTTGCTTCAGAAATAGTACCATGTTAGGTTTGTCATGTTTGCTTAAATGATCCTGAACATGCAACAATTGCTATTCTGGGCTAAGAAGCGATGTCTCACCTTTTAAAAAAAAAAGTTACGCTGACTACATCAAGTACTTGGATACCGAGTTGAATAGGTTAGTATAATATCAATATCAATATCAATATAGTTGCATTCTCACAATCTGGCCCATTCTCATCTATTCGTATATACATCAAAAAATTCCGATGCTTTATTATATACCTAACTAGGTAATGGGTAGGGGACCTGGTAGGCTTTTTAACGACGATAATATTTCCAATATTGGTCGCAAATGCATGAAAAAAAAAAAAAAAAAAAACCGAACCCGCGCTTCGGGAATCGCGGTGGTCGCAGAGAGGGTCAAATTTTAAGAGAGAGAAAAAAGAAACCAGGGCATGTCGTCATCCCGTATTGATTTCATCCAACAGCATAATAGATCTCTGCCGGGGACCGCGAAAATCTAACCAGGGTCTCGAGAGTCGAGAGAAAGGTGAGGCAAGACCGTTGTAAAAGCTCCAAAGCCCACCACCATTAATTCGTAAGCGCCTAGCTGCGAAACATCACCAGCTACCTACGTCGCTTCACTCTACGAACCAATTGCCCTCACCCAGAATTACCTAGGTTAGGTAGGTACATAGGTAATTAGGTTAAGAGACATTTCCATTCCGCTTACTTTTCTCCGGATGTGAGCCGATCTAAAAAGCGCGCGGCATCTTACCACCTTAATGAGCACATGGACATTAAATACTACTTGTCCATTGGCCAGGGTCTCTTTTTCGATAAATACAGCCACAAGCAGTTATCGTACAAAGTCAGCTAGCATCATTTTTCACTTTCAGCTTGGATTAACAGGTAGGTATTATCAAAAATTGTTTCTTTTATCGACGTTAGCAGTCATCTATGAGCCCGAATTGCTTCGCATAATAAAGAGGAAGTCTCTAGGTGCCTCAAACATTTGCTTATTAACTGATTTATTGCTCATAAGCGAGACCTGCCCAAGGCATAGTTGAACCCGGTGGTTTCTAACCTTTAGTCGACCAGGGCTCGGCACCCACATGTTCTTGTGAGAGCAAGGCTCTCAGTCGAGACTCGTCTCTAGACTCGAGAATTCCGCCTGAACCTCGCTCTCTTGAGGTCATGACCTGACTCCTTTCCTGTATATACATAGCCACGCGTAGACGTAACCTGCCCGACGAGATCCCATAATCATTGTGTGCAACGTAAACACTCATAAACCATAAACTCCAAAGCCTATGCAGCATTTCCGCGAGTTAAATTCCGACCCAACTCGATCCGAATCCCGCCATCAGTACTATTGAGACGTAGTAACGAAAGCATCGGCTGGCAATTGTGCCTATTATATTGTTAGTTAGACTCAACTTCATCGGGATCGTATGGAATACACTTACTCTTTTTTCGTTGAACATAACGAGGGCTTGATCAAAGTTCCAGTTGGCCCCATCCAAGCAAAACTTGGAATATTCCGGAGTCATACCAGTTCGATTGCAAAGCTCAATCACCATTTGTTGTTGTAGGTCTGCGTTTGGCTGAGCTACTGGCTGGACTATTGGCTGGGCTACCGGTTGAACCACCGATTGGGCCACTGGTTGGACCGTCGGCTCCGGCGTCGAACCAGGCGGCGGATTGAAAGCCCTAACGGAAAGCATGTCGCTGATAACGCGGATAGGATTCCTGCCTGGAGCACCAGGGCCTAGAAGAAAAGTACGAGAAAAGCTTCGCTTGGCCGTCTTTATGGTACCGGGCTCCTGGTCCTCGAACTCTCCATGCATCGTAATGATCATTCCATCTACACCCACTGGGCTTGCACCAGACGGGTCAGGGAGGCCATGAATTGGGTGGCAATCGATAATGTACTTATTGAACTCTGCCAGGAGATCGGGATGTCTTGTAGGAGGCAATTGTTGCCATGCGCTTTGGATAAGATTTGTCCCGACGAACAAACGCTGTATTCTAGTGGAGGTATGAGTGATCTTGTTGTGATTACGGGAGAATTTGATGTATGCACCCCATCCGGGTGGCTGATTATTCTGAGGGTGTGGAGAACTGTTAATCACGGCGATAGAAAAGGTACTTTCGTTGTCGTAGTACTTGGCCGCTAGATTCTGTCGATCGACATCGTACATCGACACGAACTCCTTTATGAAGCCTTCGCCGACACCATTAATATCACGAAAATCGGCACCATGCTGTGGGATGGGTGTGGGTCGAGCTGCTGCTTCCATTGCGGCGACTTGTTCCGGAGTCCTGACTTGGATGCCGCTAAGATTTTGTAGTCGGGGAAACCAGTTCGTCAGCTCTGCTGCGTAGTTAGGATTTGCCGCCTCGATAGGGTTCTCATTTAAAAGAAGCGTTTCAAGCTTCCTAAGGCGATACCGCCATTTTTGAAGGCCCTTCAAATCCTTAAAATGGTTTCTGCTCAAGTCCAAGTTGACTAAGTCAGGAAAGGTTTCAGTCAAGGACATGATCTGGAGGACATCATCTATGCTGTTGCCTGCGAGGCTGACGCTGGCGACTGCAGCTCGCTTTTCTTGGGCCGTCTTAAATAAACCGTCACAAACTGCCATCAGGGCGCGGAACAGCTTCTCTGGTTTACTCTCGCCGCTGAAGAAACCCATCTGGTTGAGCCCAGCATCTTCACCAAGGGAAGATAGATTCAGCAGCTTTGCACCGCTATCGTAGCGCAGGCTAAGGACGTTACGAAGCGCGTCTTTTACCTCGAGAGCGGTCGATGACATATTATTATCGCTTGCCGGGGGCAAGTCACCCGGGGCTTCTGTGATGTTAAGGGATGTGCCGGCGAATGCGAATCCATTTAACTTAAGAATTTCCTCCGCATCTTCCTTGCTTGCTGTGATGTATACAAAGTCACCATTGATGGATGACTGCTAGACGTTAGCAAGGTGATGAAACCTTGATAATGCTCTAGGAATCCGGGATAGGTATGCGGCTGAGTTTAAGATTGTCTCTCCTCGTTTTTGCGAGCTATATGGCATGATAACGAATGCGGAGAATTTGTATCGCTCCGTAACCCCCCAGATCCCCGGACGGAATGCTATCACATACCTTCTTAATCCTTATGTTTCGTGCGGTCTTCGAGACGACCTGAGCTTTCCGCTCCAGAAAGGTCAGCAACTCCTTGAGTCCGCCTCCTTCGTTGCTGGCAGCCTTGCTGGATTTTAGACCCTGGACTTGGAGCGTCATCGTATTCGGCGCGTTGACTGGGCGGGTGCTCTTAAAGGCTTTAGCGCCCCCAGATATTCCGCTGGCAATACGAGAGGAAAGGCTACCACCAGTCCCGTTGAACACCCGTTGTATTATTTGCTGTGTCTTCGCGTTTGGTCTCGGCGCGCGGGACCCGGTCGGTGCTGGTCGCGTGGATCGAGCTGTTGCGGTAGGATCATTAGGTTCGGCGCGCTTTGCCTTCCGAGAGTTGCGGTTGGCCGCGCTAGGAGCATCCATATCGAGGTCACCATCCTTGTCCACTCTGCCGGTAACATTGCTACGACGCTTCGATATTCCACCTCTAGAAGCTGCCTTCGTACCATTTGAAGTGCCTCGGCTGTTGCGTGGGCCAGTAGGGGCGGATCCCTTTCGCGGACCAGAGGGCGCCATTGTCTGTATGAATAGCCAGTGAAAACTGCGAAAATTCTGCGTAGAGAAACTGGTTCAGAGGCAACGACAGGTGTAAAGGTTGCTCCAATAGAGGGGTGAAGACGTGGCTAAAAATGATTCGGAGGTAGATGATTATGAATGGGTGTGAAAAACCGTCAATTATTGACGGTCTTCAGACAAGGCTGGCAAACCATGAAGTGTAAATGGATGGACGGCGGAACCAAGAAAAAGGTTGCTGTGATTGCGAAAGATGTCAACCAATTCAAGGTAGGCCAAAAGACTGGAATAAAAGGTAGTTGGGGCTACCCTTGTGGTATTTTTGCGAAGAAAATGGTGGACAGGCCTATTGTAACTGTTGGGTCCTTTGGAATAAAGAAGAGAAAGATGAAAAGATGGATGTGTTGAGGTGAAGGCTGTGACGTCGAAACAAAGGCTGACGAGAAATCAACCAGAAAGTTGATTCCTAGGCTAGAGGTACCTATAGTGCACGGACCATGGAAAGAGTGATTGATACATGCATGTATGTTGAGGAATGACTCAGCAGTTGCTTCAGCCACCAGACCCAATTTTCTCTGATACCTAATTCAACTGACTGGAGTACCTAGAGTACCTAGGCACTTAGGTACGTCACGAGGCTGGGTGTCTGAAGACTTCCCACAGGTACGTAGACCTGATGAGCCACTAGAATAGAGATACAACAGCCACAATACACTCACATGACTTCGCGACATTTCTACACTAATTATTTCCTAGTCGCATTTCGGTACACCTTCATTAACGCGTTTTAACGCTGCACATCAGCCCCAACGCTTTTCCCGATATCAAACTCTCGGACAAAGGACCTATTAGTTACAAAGAACCTACCTAGGGTATTAAAAGTCACCTCCAATCTGCCTTAGGTTAGGTAGTTATGTGACAAACAAACCAAAAAAGATTCAAACTATGGATTCTGATGAATTTGACGACGATATTGCCGACGAAGATCTGATCATCGCTGCCAGTCAGGTACCAGCTCCAGCTCCAGCTCGTAGTCAACCTGCCAAGATCAATCACGGACGATTTCAACCTCACGTTCAACGACCAACAGGTCAAGGGAATAATAATAATAATAATGCCAATTCAGTTCACACAAGCTCACTGGTATGAATTTCTCCGTTTGTATTTTCTTGCCCGTGACCACCGATGACCTCCTAGTTATGATATTATAAGCATGGCGGTTGTTATAGTTGTTCAACAGCACGTAAGTAGAGTATTTCGAAGAGCCACGACTAATACATAATTCTTAGCAACGCAAAGACTCCAATGGACAATCTTTTATTGACCTTGACGACCTGCCTTCAGATGCATTTTCAAGTCCACCAGCAAATGCCCAATCCTTGTCTCAGCGGGCAGCAGTAGGCTTTTTACAGCCGCAGCGTATTGGTGACCCAGTTCCTACATATCGACAGACTACATTATTTGGTCAGACTATCCAGAGAGATCCAGGCCCCGGGTCTTCTCAATCCAACAGGAATCGAGCATTCCGTATAGATTTACCACCTGAGCCACCAACTCATCATGAACTAGACTTGGAAGCTCTGAAAACCTGGGTTTATCCTACGAATCTAGGGCCAACTCGAGACTATCAATTCAGCATTGTTAAGAATGGCCTGTTCAACAACACTCTCGTCGCTCTTCCAACGGGGTTGGGGAAGACATTTATTGCAGCTACTATCATGTTAAATTACTTTCGTTGGATGAAATCGGCCAAGATTGTATTTGTGGCCCCTACCAAGCCCCTTGTATCGCAGCAGATCGACGCGTGTTTCCATATTGCCGGTATTCCGAGATCACAGACAACCCTGCTCACAGGAGAAATATCGCCAGGCCTCCGAGCAGAGGAGTGGGCGTCTAGAAGAGTCTTCTTCATGACCCCACAGACTTTGGAGAATGATTTATCTTCGGGGTTCGCAGACCCCAAGTCCATTGGCTTACTTGTAGTAGACGAAGCCCATAGGGCTACAGGAAATTATTCCTACGTAAAAGTCGTCAACTTTCTAAGGCGATTTACTAGTAGCTTTCGCATCTTGGCCCTGACAGCGACTCCTGGATCCAAGGTTGAATCAGTACAAGATGTCATCGACAGCCTCGGTATTTCACATGTGGAGATTCGCACTGAGGAATCCATTGATATCCGCCCATATGTTCACCAGAGAGATGAAGACATTGTTCTGTTAGATCCATCGGACGAGATGATTTTAATCAGGGATCTATTCTCGAAAGCTTTAAAGCCGCTCGTGGACAAGCTAAGTCAGCAAAACATTTACTATGGTCGTGATCCGATGAGTCTCACCGTGTACGGCCTCCTTCAAGCCAGAAAAGAGTGGATGGCTCGTGCCGGACAACATGTCAACCAAGGGGTTAAATTTATGACTTTAGCGATCTTCGCCGTTTTAACAAGTCTAGCCCATGGTATTAAACTACTAAATTTTCACGGTATCAAGCCGTTCTATGACAGCTTAGTCCAATTTCGGGATGAAACTGAAGGAAAGGGCGAGAAAGGTTCTAAATATAAGAAGCAGCTTATCGAATCTCCTAGTTTTCAGGAGATGATGGATAAAATCGCCAGCTGGTCGAAGAAGGACGGTTTTGTCAGCCACCCAAAACTGACATATCTGTCCGACACAATCTTAAACCACTTTATGGATGCGGGCGAGGGTCGAGAAGGCGGTTCTACTAATACTAGAATCATAGTCTTCAGCGAATATCGCGACAGTGCTGAGGAGATCGTACGGGTCCTTAATACTCATAAGCCACTTATTCGTGCTGCAGTATTCGTTGGGCAAGCTGACTCGAAACGATCGGGAGGCATGAAACAGTCCGAGCAGATTGAACGAATAAGGAAGTTCAAAGAGGGCGAATTCAATGTCCTTGTCGCCACCTCGATCGGTGAGGAAGGACTCGATATCGGTCAAGTAGATCTAATTGTCTGCTACGATGCGTCCGCCTCACCGATTCGAATGCTTCAGAGAATGGGAAGAACCGGAAGAAAGCGTGCAGGACGCGTTGTTTTACTACTAATGCGAGGGAAAGAGGAGGAAAACTACGCAAAATCAAAGGATGGCTACGAAAAGATGCAAATGATGATATGCGATGGAAGCCGCTTCAACTTCCGTCATGATCTCTCCGCAAGAATCGTTCCAAGGGATATCCGACCCGAAGTCGACATGAGGGCCGTGGAGATCCCCGTGGAAAACACCCAAGCCGAAGGCCTTCCTGAACCTAAGAAAGGCAAGCCACGGAAGAAGAAACCACCAAAGAAATTCCACATGCCCGACGGGGTCGAGACTGGTTTCAAGAGTGTTGCTTCGTTACTAGGGAAGAAGTCAGAACCTAAAAAGGCAAAAGAAGCCCCCCTGCCTGTCGAAGAGGATGAGATAGCCGATATACCAGATCTTGATCGGATTTTACTTAACAAGAACCAAACCGAAGAATTGCATAAGAAATATAAGAGTCTCTCATACCACCGGGACTCGATGGAGGAGATTGAGCAGGTGGATTTAAGCGCAAATCCTGCAGCGCAAAGAACATTGCGAAAGACCGTACATGTGAAGCACGGAGCATACACGAAGCGTTGCGTTAAACTGTTCAAGAAATTAGCAAGATCGCAGTCCCCTTCAGATCGCTTCAAAAAACCGTACGATGAGGCAGATGCGCGTCGTTACCATCAACTCCCGCTTCCAAGCTACGGACCTAATTCAGATGGCGATACGACAGATGAACCGGCGCGTAAGAAGAGAAAGATGACACCACCAAGTCCAGAAGAAGACTCTGAAGCTGAGAAGCGGGCGATAGCTCCGTCTCGCCAGTCGCGACCCAAGAAGCCCTCCGCACCGGCAAAGCAGAAGAAGACCACCTATCGAGCACCATCTCCGGAGGAAGCTAACGATAGCGAAGAAGTAGAAGAGCTTCCACCACCCCCTAGAAAGCGTACCACCAAGCAGAAACCAAAAGCCTCTGTTCCACGGCAACCACGTGGGCGGCCGAAGAAAAATTCAAAGGTCGCAGCAGTTTATGACGAGAGCGCCGACGAAGGCGACGACTGCCGGCGCACTAGTGACTTGGATCTGACAGACGACTCAGACGACGGGGCGGACCTGGCAGATTTCGTCGTCGCGGACGAGATGGCAACATCAAGCAACGCAATCCCAACGTCTTCTTTACCACGGAGGAACCGGCGCTCGACGTCGCCCACATCACCGTCCACGCCGTCTACCATCGGCGGCGGCCGTCCCGCTAAACAGCAGCAGAAGTCGTTGTACTATGAGCCAACGCGCTTCGATTCCACGCAAGATAGCGTCGACGAGGACGAGGACGACGGGATCCCGTCTATGAGCCAGCTCCTCAAGCAGAAACGGGCTTCGGGGAAATCAGCTGCTCGAAAGGGTTTGGAGAGCGGGGATGAAGATGATGATGATGATGTTCCCGTTAGGAAGCGCGCGCGGGGTGGGAAGGGAGCGAAGAATAATAGGAGAACTGGACCGTTTGTATTTGATGATGATGACGATGACGATGACGATGATTAAGTAGGATGGGGATGGATATTAATGAATAAACAGTTCTCTCCGCATATTTTTTTTTCCTCCTTCCTCTAAGCTTGCTCCGTCAATTGTAGGAAAAACACGGCGATTCTCTACCTCACCTGGTCAATATATCTAAAACTTGCATGCATACCCTACTACTTTGATACAATCAGTGCCTAGGTAGGTATTGTCCTTGATTAAAAAGTGACGATTTCTTCCAACTGCGTATTTTATTCCATGCCGTACACAACCAATGATATACACGAAATTGAACCTGAGCATTGTTTGTCGTAATATCTCGCGCTTCTATTAGACCAAACAAACATCTACTTGCTACCTACCTACCTTACTTCGCCTATCCCATCCCATCCCATCCTGTCCTGTCCTGTCCTGTCCTTAGGTACCTAGGTATGTATGTAACCCGTGTACGACGTGATAACTCAGCACAAAACATCCCAACACCACAAAACACCAAAATCAAAGCCAAGCCGTAGCATAGTAGTAACATGGGGTGCATTGACGGCACTCTCCTTATGCAGCACGATTATTCAGAGCCCCTATACCACCTCTTCTCCTCTCCTCTCCTTATACTATCATCTTTAATTTTGTTCGGACTTATACCCAAACTACCACCCTAGCATTTCATCATTCCCTAATTCCCCTTTTCTCCATTCTATTCTCGCTGGATCAAATAACCACGAAGAATCAACTATAGTTACGTTGAATGTATTCCTATTTCAATTAAAAGTAAGGTGAGCTTTCAATCCTAATGCCAATCCCAACCCCAGTCCCTATCCCATCACTCCCAAACATATCATATCCACAAGCTCCTCCCACTCCCCCCTTTCTTCAAAAAGCAACGAACGAGATATAACTAACGCATGATGATGACGATGATGATGCCAAAAACCACCTTTACTGCAAAGATATCGCCAATATATTCAGATATCATCATCAGCTCGACTTAAAAGTTAGCTAGTTGGCCGTCATATCGCTCCCAAGAGATAAAAGTAACAACTCCCCCAAAACTCCCACCAGGTATAAAGAACAAATGCTGTTGCTCATGGATGACTTCGATATATCTCCGTCTCACCCCGGCACCGAAAACAGAAGAACAGAAAAAGTGTTCAAAACAACGCCTATGACATGGGTCCGATAATAGTTCCAACGTCGTATGTCTACCCCGGCAGCGCGTCAAACTTGTTCAGGTAGTCAACCTCCCCCTCTCCCCTGTCCCCCAAAAATGCAACACGGTGTCGTGAACCGCGGGTCATCGATTCGTAACACGTCAATACGCCAAATCCATCCGCTTCTCGAAATCTCCATGCCAAAAGCGATAATTATCATGGTCCGGTCCCGTGCTTCGTGTACCAGCAACGCTCTTCACGTCTTCATCAAGCGGCAACGCTCTTGCCTATTGCGCTGCCCCAGTGGAATCTTCTTAGAGTTCCCCCGCCGCTCTTGATTACGTCTCTTCCACAGCTACTACCGTTAGCTACCGCGCTGGCATTAGTACCCAGACTGCCTAGGGTTTCCTGGCGGCCAACCTCCCTTCCGATTACATAGCCGGCTCCGAAACCGACGACGGAAACGAGAACCACAACGCCGGCATTTACAACCCACGTGAGGAGCGTTGGGCTAATGAGAGTATCCTCGCCAGAAGTCACATTCGTCCTTTTCTTCTTAGTTGCTCGCGGCGATTTTGTGGCAGGCGTAGGTGTGGCTGTTCGCTTAACCTTTTCACCCGCCGATTCGCGAGCCGTAGCCGCTGGGGGCGTTGTTCTAGAAGACAGGCCGGGTCGTGTTGGGGCCGGTGGTGGCGGGGCCGCCATTAGTTCGCTCTCAGGAACGAAGCGTAGCTCCACAGGTTGGGTACCAGTGGCTGCAGGAGAACGCTCATCCATCTGCTTTTCGCCGTCTTTGGTTCGCTTACCAGCTGCAGCTGCACAGCTTAGCAGGGTCGTCAAACTAGCACGCAGGGCTGCATCGTTATCAGCTTGGTAGTGCGGAGACATAAGATTGGGGGTACGACGGTCGACGCGAGTTTGGGATCGCTGGCCGAAAGATGGCCGGTGATGTTGAGGAATAGTCGAGCTTGTCGAGTGCCGGTGGGTTAGATGCGAAGGCGGGTGAGTGAAGGCATTCGGCTGGGGTTGGAATGGTTCCGAAGGGCGTTGAGCCAGCGCAGTCGCACGGTCGTCATCGTCACTCGAGTCATCTTCAACAGGCTGAGCCGAACGTGGCAGAGGAGTGGTCCCAGCAGGTTGAGGGGAAGTAATATTCTCGGCAGAGCTGGTTAATACTCGATCGTCCTCGCTTTCACTTTCTTCATATTCCTCTTGGCTGCTATTCGCACCAGCCTGACCAGCCTGACCAGCCTGGGCTGCAGCAAAAGTGGGCTGTCGAGATTCGGGTCGGGGATAATACTGCGGATGTAAACGTCGTCGCCTTCGAGCGTTGTAAGAGGAGCCCACTTGTAGCCCCGTAGTGACAATCTCGTCGCCGATGGACGAGACAGATGACGAGGAAGGGTGCGAGGCGACCTCAACCCAAGATTCTAAGATGGTGAGGTTTGGTTCGCAACTGTGGAATAGGTTAGGCTCACCATCATTTCGCTGGCGCTGTTGGCCAGGTGCAGGCCGCATTGCAGCGGAATTAGCGACCCGCTGCGAGTCGTTGCTACGTCGCCAGTTATGGCCCGACATATCCTTTAGAAAAGAAAAATAGAAGACGACGACGGGCTTAGGAAAGATAAATCAAGAAAAAATAAAAATAGAAATAGAAATAAAAGCAAAAAGGTGATAGATGTCCCTGGATAGATTTACTTGGATAAGCCTAGATGGATGACGGATAGCGACAGTTAGGCAATTAGTCCGAAAGTAACGGTTCTATCGACTACTAACAAACGGGCGCTGTTCACCGACCGTCGGCGATTAGGGATTGGGAGACTTTGGGAGACTTTGGGAGGCTTTGAGAGACTTTGAGAGAGATTTGGGGATTTTGGGGGCACCGAGTTGCCGTTCTCCAACAAGAGGCCAGCAAAGGAATGCCCCGCGCTCGCTGAAGCAGGGATCCGCTGATCAGTGTTAGTTTATTCGTGCCAGGTAATGTATCTTATGTATCGTATGTAAGGTGTATTATACAATACGTGCATAGAAGGGTGCTTAACCAACCTAATGTCAGTTATGTATTTGTATTGTATTGTTGTATTGTACAGTACACCCCCTGAAATAATGTTAGTTTCTTGTCCGTGCGTATACAAAAGGAAAGCCATATGACGTTTGAATTAGGCTAGTAAGATGTATACATTACAAAAAGCAACTTGTCGTACGTCCAAAAAACATATCATAAACATACTATAAAGTATCGCCCAAGCTTTTTTTGCTGTGCAAGTACTTGAAAAAATTAGTAAAAATGTAAGGTGAGATTGGTTTAAATCATGGTCAAGTATCGTAACAAGCAAAAATTCTTATCAAGCCTCGAATTTTGCAAACACCCCTCCCCGCCCTATAAGCCACACCACCCAAGCCACACCACCCAAGCCACACCACTTAAGCCACAAATTCAACGTCATTTGACCTTTTTTTGAAATATACGTATTTTTGATTATTTTATTGGTTTTGAAAATTCGAAAATATTATTACATGTAACTATGTACTATCACGTGACGTGGCGATACAATATTTTCTTGATAAATTTGATAAGTTTGATAAGAATTAGTGTGGCTAAATTGATTAGCCGGGGTTCTACCGGACCAATCGCGCTTTGGGGTGTAATCCTAAAACGCCCCTGCTAAGTACTGACAAGGGGACCCGAGCTAACATTATTTCAGGGGGTGGACTGTATGTATTGCACACGTACACTACAAGTCGGGAAACACGGCCAGAATGCTGAAGGGACAGATTCGAGTAATAAAAAAGTCAGGGAGTCGAATCAACTCGAAGGATGAATTTGAAAAGACCCAAGCCAAGGGATGATGAATCTGGGTTCATAATAGGATGGTCGACGCGTGGGATGTTTCTCTAAAACGAATGATGCTTAGTACCAATGATGAATGTGTTAGAACCTGGGGACTGGGAGGTCGTTCTAAAACAAGGCGGAAAAAGGAAGGGTTTATTGGTCGAGGTCACACGCGGAAATGTATGAGTCGGAAATAAGTACCTAGGTAAGTTAATAGAAGAATGATAAGAAGAAATGACAAGATGGAAAGTTTCCTTGACGAAGTCCGTCTTTGTTTTTCAAAATGTTACAATAACTCCCCTTTTATTTTGCCTTATTGCCTTAGAATTGGAATAGAGTCCACCGACAAGGCATATATCTTAAGTCCGCTATCGCAGTCTCTGCAGTCTCTGCCAAGTTTAGGTATGGAAACGGGATTCCTGGCGGGGTGCTAATAATCCCTTTTGAATGGTGAAAAAGGGAGGCTTTTCTTGTCATTGCTGATGACGATCTCTCTCAACTTACCGCACTTACAAGAAGTTCAGCCAGTTACGTCTTAAGGTACATGTACTTCTACAAGTACGAAAAGGGTACAAAGTTACTACCGAATCGAGCATCCTACGCAGATTTGGAATAGCGTCTTGGCAAGATCTCGTTGATAACGTACGCGCACTTGCAATTAGGTACGCTATGATACAAGATTGGCCCACTCATTTATTATTCGGAGCGTTTCCTTCGTTGAGGTCTCAGCACCTAAGGCCCCTACCTGGGTACTAAGGTAGGTAGATGTATATAACTTCCCCCTATATTAAGTATACACTACTATGTGCGACAGAGATCATCCGATATATAACATCTGACTACTAGACTTATCTGTCTATCCGTACGCGTAACTAAATACGAGCTAAGTATCCTTTAAGGTATAGAGTCAACACTAAAGTTTCATACCAAAACTCTCTAGTTGAATTATATCATCAGAGATATCATCAGTGATCACGGGTCAGGCAGTGCAAATGTCACCAGCCCCCCCCTTGGAGGAACTGCAGGTGGTCATAGATGTGTCAGGCACATTTACACTACGCCTTGTTCGGCACGCTAGCCGTGCACCGTCCATCTTGCTTACATATTATCAATAGACCTGGATACGATAGATAGAACCTCACTCCGTCAATCGAGTGACTCTGGATGTCTCCGTTTTAACTAATGTTAGACTTGTCTATACGATAATAACCATATCGTAGCATTCAAGATGGTTGAGGTCCTTCATATGATGAAAATCCATTAAAAATAACACTCGTGCCTATCATCTAAATATATAATAGAGGTAGAAATGACTAGGACAACCTGCTCCCAATAAGACTATAACCATATGACACATATACGAAAGAAGACACTACATTACATAGGTTACTAACGTTCAGTCACGTCATTAGAACTAACCGTCAATCATTTCCGTTAATTAACTAACGTCAGCTCTAATCTTACCTCTCACATACCTAGGTTAGGTATTTAACTCGGTTTTCGATAAGCTGACAATGTCAATAACCCCAGCCTAAAAGTGATAATACGCCAGTAGCAACACTCAATCGAGAAGTGACTAGATAGAATAATTAGATATAGTTCCTCATGGATTCTAACATAGTAATAACTAAGCGCTAATAAATAAATCCTAAACGAATGGTTAATTCAACTAACATTCTCCTATTCAGAAGTATGACAAAGCATCAGCCCTCAATATGAGAAATAATCTACTTGTCTTCTTCACTAATAAGATGCAATAACCCACGAAAAGTCCATTTCCCCCTACATGTATTAGGCTCATTTTCAAACCCACCACGTCTAGATACTCGCTCGTCTCAACTCAAACATATAGTCAGTGTCACAGTATGTTGCCTTATAGGTGGAGATAGCTACGTCAACCCCTCGAGTTGATAATGTTCTACCTTTTGGCGGTGTATTGGTTTAATAGCTATCTTCCCGAACCCTTACAGTCAGACACCATCTTGGTAATACCAGTATAAGAGACAGAAGAAAATATTCGAGTATAGTGGCATTCCATATCTACCAGCGAAGTTACCGTCATAAAAAGCCACAGAAAGCTTGTTGTCGTACTCCGCGGCCAACCCTTTTGTTATTCCTATCGTCGTGGCCTGTTCTTCTTGGGAGATAGCTCAGCGGGATAGCCCGAATCACTCGATTGACTTGCGCTTGGTCTTAGTTCCTGGTTTTGTATGAAATCTAGTCTCAACATTGCCCTCGACATCGTTGGTTCCTTCTAGGGCTTGGCATGTCTCTAAAAATATCGTTCAAAACGCCGCATAAATCAGTTCCAGTGAAGGAGGAAGTTGACGTCAAGTATTCGGTATCGGTGTCGATAATCACGTCTCCAATAACAAGCGGTTTCTGGTGTTTTTTGTACCACGCTTTCGGGAGAGCTGCGACTTAAATTCCTTTGCAAAGATGTAGATTTTTGACCATTTTATTGCCCCACCGTCTCCTTTAAAGGTGATACCGAAGGGGGCTGACGGAAATCTTGGTGTTATTAGTGTAATTGGGCGTGGTTTCCATGGAGCTTGTTGAAAGTATTAAGAGGCGATTTGTGTCTTCCCTTTTCTTCAAGATGGCGAGGTAATAGCTCACATCTTAGAAGCGATCCGTAATATTGTATTTACTCTTTAGTCGGTAAACCATATCTGATTACTACCGTAAGGTGTTGTGTTGGCCACAGTATACTGTGCTCGCCTTATGTCCTGATCGCGGATATTGTAGATCACCTCCATCAAGCTCGGTATTGGTGTCCAGCATCCAGCCACCGTCACCGGACTCTAAAACATCACCTGAGGACTCTTCCGACAGAGCCACCCCGATGATGGTTCGGAGTCCGGCGACAAGCCCTAAAGGATATTCGTTATAACTAGAAGGAAATGGACGATAACATTCATACGCGGCTAGTATCTCCGTATATACAATGTTTCGCAAATCAAAGATTACCACCCAATAAACTAAGAGTTCGTAGATGAGTTAAGAGGAAAGCTCAATATAACCACGTTGTTTAAAAGGTCGTGGTTTAATAGTGTGCTGAGTAGGTGCTCGAATTTAGAGGACTTTGAATATCGACTCCTGAGAAAAAAGTTGCAGAGTGTGGGAAGAGGTGTGTTAGGTGTGTGGTGAAGTGAAGTTGGCAATAAATAAACCAAGGGCTGGAATAGGCTGAGGTAAATATATACGTAGGAAGAACAGTTGAAAGTGAAGAACGTTTTGCGTAAAACAGTTGAAGGTTCAAAATAAATAAAATAAGTTGCGTTGTGGGAAAAAGAGAAGGCAACAACAGGCGTTTAACAATCAGTTTGGATATTACGCAAACTCTAATTGTTAGCCCGTATATTAGGAAAAATAAAGTAAGGAAGGAGCTACAGGTGTGTGCCTAGACTAGGTACCTACGAAATGTGAGGTTAGGGATGGGCGTAGGCAATTGCCTGAGGTTTAACTGCTCAACATAGGCAATAGCAAAATGACAAGTGCCATGGCTCTACGCTAGGAGGAAGTTTCCAGCAACAAATAAACGAACTTACCTTCTGTAAACACCGCGCACTGACTGGGGTATCTGCGTACATAAACTTTTACATGATAATGTAAAGAGGACCCAAGATGGTCAACCTCTTGATATTGAAGTGTCTCAGTCTTTAGATTGGTAACTGCTTTATTTACTACCTATATGCCATAACTATACCATCGTAAAAACTTGGCCTAAGCGTACAACCACTTGATAATGTCGACTTTATCTTTGTGTAAGTATTGCCTAGGCTAAAATTGGTAAAAGCATTACCAACGTACGAAGGGTCGTTTGTTGCAGTAATAGGTTGTAAATACAAGGCTTTATGATCATGGGAATAGGGAGTAGACTACAACCTCGACTGGATGAAGCTACTTTAAAAATAGGGGCAAGGTCCTTCACTTAGACTAGCTGGAATCTTGATGTGTTGAGTTTAACTTACACGCTACATGTATCACACTCGCAAGAAGACCAATGTATTCATGAACTGGTGTAATTGTTTTTCACTACTAACATAACGAAGCTACGGGGTAGTGACTATTAAGCTTGTGAATCGCACAAGGCAGGGTATACTCACCGAGGTCTGATTTAATACTCAGAATGTTGGAGTGGCCGTAAAGGAAACCGTAAATCATCCGCATTTGCAAAAGAAGAAACTTTTTTGATGCCCTCGAACGCCGTCATGAAGCCCTCGTAGTCTTGAAGCTTGATCCCCTTCGAGATGCTGGAGACGCGCCCCAAGCATAGGAAGGTTCATACCAACTTCATTGACTGAAAAGCCCTCAGAGCCCACAGAAGGAAAAGCCGACTTGATCAAAGACTGAAATATGTAGATGCGAATAGCATCAGCACAGCTGTGACCGTACTTTCAGTTTGAAGCCCTCGAACCCTCAAGCCCTCAGAACCCACATGGAGGTTTCCCTCCGATCAAGCCCACAGGTGTATCGCAGCTTCTGATAGAAGCTTAGCCCTCAAAGCCCACAACTCCAAGAGGAGTTTATAGTTTCGATGAAGCCGACGAACCCACAAAGCCAACCGTCATGTGTTTCAGAAGAACCCTCAGAATAGAGTCTAGTGCGGCTATACCACTTTAAAAGGTGGTCTTCTTGCCCTGGAACGACGCACCACCTCGGGAGCCAAAGCCACCCCGTCCGCCGCCACCACGGCCGCCAAAACCACCACCACCGCGACCGCCGAAACCACCGCGGCCACCACCACGTCCACCGCCACGGCCGCCGCCGCCACGACCTCCAAAGCCGCCGCCACCACGGCCACCCGAGTTACCGTCACGGGGCGGGCGCTGGCTGGCGAAGTCAAGACGCACAGCACGAGCAGAACGACCCTCACCGATGTAAGCACCATTCTTGGTGTTGAACACGCTCTTGGCATCATCTACTGACTCGAAGCTGACATAACCGAAACCCTTGCGGTTGCCGGAGTCACTAATATGGCGTTAGTATTAAGACATGTATAAAAGTATTAGTGGAAGCACTTACGGGTCAGTGGGAAGTCGAACACTCTTGACCTCGCAGACCTCGCCGAAGAAGGCAGTTACCATCTCCTCATCAACATCCCACGGGAGGTTACCGACGAACAAGGTATCGCTCTCCGGGCTGACAACGTCACCGTGCTGTCGGGCACGGTCGGCAGCACGAGCGTTGGGGGCGGCGTCCTCAGCAGGACGGGGCTTGGAAGGATCCAGTCTCATGGGACGGTTGTCGAGTTCAACACCATTCATCTTCTCAAAGGCAGCCTGAGCAGCCTCAGGGGTTGCGAAGTCAACGTAGCCAAAGCCACGAGAACGTTGCATAGCCTTGTCGGTAACGACACGGGCATTGGTAAGGTCAGCGCAGTCTTTGAATGCGTCGTATAGCTTCTCATCATCTACACCCCAGCCAAGGTTTCCGACGAAGAGAGTAGAGCTTTGCTCCTCTGAGTTCTCGTCTGTCTTGCTCTTCTTGACAGGTGCCTCCTCTTCGTCTTCGGCCTTGCGCTTCTTCGGCTGCTCAGGCTTCTTCTCTTCAGTCTCAGACTCGGCGTCGCTGGAATCATCCGAATCATCGGAATCTTTCTCGGCGTCGGAAGAGTCGGAGGAATCAGAGTCGTCGGAGTCTTCAGCCGATGACTTGATTTTACGTTAGCGGGATACAATGAAATGTGTAAGAGTATAAACATACCTCTTTCTTGGCCTTGGCCTTAGTCTTGTCAGCAGCAGGCTTAGCATCGGCAGCATCCTCGCTGTCATCGCTGTCCTCGTCAGAGTCAGACGAGTCCTCAGACTCAGACTCGGACTTGGCGGCCTTAGCCTTAGCCTTGCCGTTGGTCTTGCCGTTAACAACAGGCTTAGCAGCCTTGCCATTGGCCTTTGCCTTAGCGGCAGGCTTCTCCTCCTCAGATTCGGAGGCAGAGTCATCAGAGTCAGAGTCCGAAGAACCGGAAGCATCCTCTGATTCGGATTCAGAGTCGTCGGAGCCGGAGTCAGACTCGGAGTCCTCAGAGTCAGATTCAGATTCGGACTCAACCTTCTTCTTCTTCTTGAGGTCCTTGCCCTTTACAGCCTTTGAGGCAACATCCTTAGCAATCTGCTTGGACTTAGCCTTGGGGCTTTCAGTGGCTTTGGTAACGCCGGCATTCTTGACAGCGCTGAGGGGGTTGGCGGCCTTAGCGGCTTTGCCATTTGCTTGCTTGGTCTTGCCCATTGTTGAAACAAAGTATGGGAAATTGGGGTATCAATTAAGATAGTCGAATTCGACGAGTATGATTGGAATGAAAGAGGAAGAATTGTTGGAAGAAATGGATTGAAGAGAGCGCGAGGAGCTGTATTTTATCCTGCGCAGGAAGGTTGGTAGCTCTTGAAAAAAAAAGAAAAAAAAAATTCGAGGGACCTGGACCCTCCATCTAGAAAATTTCATTCTGCCGGTGGGGGAGACCCAGGCGGTAACGCCTAGCGCGCTAGATAGCTTGATTGTTTTGTGTGATAGCACGGACCCACAATGCACATTTATTTACACTAGTTCACGGAAGTGGCACTGTACATTTGTACTCGAGTTTTCGAGGTTTACATAAACCCACAAGGTACCGAGGTACAATGTAGCTCCCAAGTAGTCACGTGATAACACCATGTGGCATCCCGGAATTGCTTTGAGTGCTGACTTGGTTGAAGCTCCATTACGAAATAACGGAGACTAGAGACATTCAACCGCACGCGACAGTGTCGACACACCACAACTCGGAAAGCTTCCCCTTTAAGCGCCCCATTGAACTGTCTGAGTCTCTTCCATAACCGAAAATGCCGACCCCCGAATCCGAAGCTTTCCTGGCGAAGAAGCCGTCTGTCCGACCCACCTTCGACGGCGTCGACTACGACGACAACAAGCGGGTGAAGCAGGCGCAAGATGCCATCATCCGAGAGCAGTGGGTGCAGGTTATGATGGGACGATTGGTACGGGAGGAGCTGAGTAAATGCTATTACCGGGAAGGCATTAACCACCTGGAGAAGTGCGGTGCTCTACGAGGTTAGTCGGATCCGCAGTCGATTTTCTTGGGCTCTCTAGCTTTTGAATTGGAAGCCCGGTAGTGTTGGGAAGAAATATCGAGGGAATTTCTTGTCAATGGAGGGCGTAAGACATGCTTGTAGCTATGAGACTAACACGGCAGCAGAGAGATACCTCCAGATGCTTAAAGACCACAAGGTACGGGGTTACCTGTTCGAGCAACAGAACTACATCTCGAAGAACGCATAGGCAGAGAAATGAAATGCAAAAGGGATTCTACGGTTATCAATGGTATTTATTGCAATGCGATTATCATAGATGCCCGGAGGACGAGGACTGCTTGGGACGGGGCTCTTTACATCAGGATGTATTCCGTGCAATGCGGACTGCAATATCCCATGTATTGTACATATTCAGCAGCAATCAGCGGCAATCTCAATGTGAAAAAAAAAAGACATAAATATTTTTGAGGTGATGACTTCAAAAACGAGCAATTCAATTACTGGAATCCAAGATATTTAAATAGCTCATGCGTGTAAAGCTGTTAAGGTATGTAGGTAATTGAGGCTTATCCGTATCATTAACCGGGTCCGTAGCCGCCCGCAATTGCCATCGGCGAAAACTAGTCCAAAGCTCCGACCTTTACAAAATTTCTGGAGCTTCGAATCTAAAATCCCATATATCCAAATCCAACCCACCAAGCAGCAGTAGCATTCACCATGATATGCCAACGGTGTCTTCAGCGAGCCTCAGCGCTCAGCTCGCGCGTCCCTATACGAACGTCAGCTCCGTTCGTACGGCCGTTCTCTACCACATTTGCGCGCCGGACGTCTTCTCCCGCCCCCGAACCTCCCTCCCCGTCTACGGGCGAATCGCCCGCGTTCAGCACGCCGCTGGCCGACGCCGCCACGGAGGAAAAACCTGCGCTGTCGGCGTGTCCAGAGGGGACCGTGCTTACGGGCCTCAATTACTTCAAGAACAGAACAGATCCCGTGGCGCTGGCCGACGAGGCCTATCCCACGTGGCTGTGGAAGTGTCTAGAGGTGCAGAAGAAAGCGAACGAGGAGGCGGACGACGATGCCGGTGACGAGTTCTGTAAGCACTCTTCTCTCCTATCCTTATTTTTCTTTTCTCTTCTTCTTTTCCTTGGTTGCCCTTACATCCCTTCATCTCTCCCACCACACATATATAGTATGTCCAACCCCACTAACCTTTCCCCCCTTCTAGCCAAATCCAAGAAGCAGCGAAAACTAGCCGCCAAGCGCCAACGAGCTATGGAAGCCCGCCTCCTCGCCGAAGGCAACCTCGAGGCCCTCGCGCCCAAGATCCCGCTGCAGCACCAGACCATCAACCTGCCCGGCAACGAGGAGGGCACGACGCGGGGCGCCATCGCCGCCGCCAGTGCCAGAGAGGAGCTGCGCAAGGCCATGCGCAAGGAGCGCAGGGCCAAGATCAAGGAAGACAATTACCTCAGGAGCATGTAAACTGCCTATGGTTTATGGTGTGTGGTCTTCAATTGTTATCCTGGAGCTCCTAACTTCGGAATACCCCTCGTAACGGAATAGACGAGGAGGGAAGGGAGGAAACTGACAAGACGAGCAACGAACGCTGTGTCGCTTTTCCTACCCGAGATGTATTATACGCGGACTAGACCTGTATATAAATTACATATACCAAAAGGATGGACGCTACTTACTATTAACATGCAGCTCAATGCCATGTATATTGGATCCTCGCTTTCACAAATAAGTACAACCATAACGAAGGAACTACGCTTTAACTGGATTAATAATGAATATTCAAGCTACATTGCCCATGTAGCACTGAAGGGGTATCGTTCCTAACCATATTCTAGTCTTACAATGCCATTTTCCTTTTCATAAAGTAGACGTCAACACCAGCAAAAGCACCAAGCCCAACTGGGATCCCCTCTCCCCCTATTTTCTACTATAAGTATTTTTAGTATTATGTATGCATGCCCACCCTTAGTCTTCGTCTGTCAGACCCAGCGCAGCTTTCTTAACCGCAATCTCCTTTTCGAGGTTGGCCTTGG
The DNA here is from genome assembly GCA_002120325.1 of Daldinia sp. EC12. Taxonomy (NCBI): domain Eukaryota; kingdom Fungi; phylum Ascomycota; class Sordariomycetes; order Xylariales; family Hypoxylaceae; genus Daldinia; species Daldinia sp. EC12. The sequence goes on from KZ112943.1 coordinate 565,239, forward strand.
TGAGAAGGACACGCTTCTTCAAGATTGGTGCCGTGACTTCGGAGAGCTGGCGGAGTGTTTCATCGAGTGACTTCTTCAGATGCTCAATCTCGTCGAGCTTCTCCTTACGTTCCCTCTCCGCCACTAATTGCTCTTCGTCGACATCTTCGTCGTCTCCGTCCTCCATATCTTCATCGTCGTCGTCGTCATCCTCGTCTTCTTCCGATATGATCTCCTGCATAGCAGCCGGGGTGTTGGCGTCGAGTGTCATAGGTGTTTGAGCTTCCAATTGCATGGCTGGCGTTCCCGCTGCAGGCTCTTCATGATGTACTCCGCTCTCCGCGAGCTCGGCTTCCATGGCTGCCAACATCTCATCGTCCTCAGCATCATCTTCCACCTCGATTTGGGCAGTAGCATTGGCTCCAAAATAATCCTGCTCAGCTTCGCCTTCAGCATCTTCTTCGTCATCGTCGTCGTCGGAATCTCCCGAGCCGTCCTCATCATCATAGACGTATTCGGCGTGGGACTCTAAAGCGTTCGCGTCATCCTCGAGCAACTTAGCAACTTGAGAAGCAGTACTCTGCCACTGCTTCTCTGACATGGTCTTTCTGAATCGTCGGTGGACAGCATCGTGCATGGGAGGAGTAAGGCCGTGAGGCCACTTATAGTCATTCTTAGTAACCATAGGTGGAAGCGCAATGGTTTTAGCTTCAGCCTCATTTTTGACGGTTGCGAAACATAAGAGCATCTCGACAATATCTGAGTTCTTCATCATGTTTTTGCGATCCCAAGACTTCATCGCCTCCGTAATAGTCGGTAGTTGAACAAGAACTGCCGCGTAATGAATACCGTCGATGGTGACCATGGCTCGTCGCTGCTTAGCATCCAGAAATTGAACACCAAAGTCTGCTCCTCCATTCTGTTTAGGTATGCCAATAGTTCCTTCAGATAACGCCTTTTTCAAATAATCTGCCGAGGCTCCAGGCATAACGCGAAGAATGAATGTTGCTTCCCGGACAGGATCGACCTCGCGGTCGCTAGCTTCCGAGTCGTAAGCATCTCCGGGATGGTGTTCAACAGGTTCACCTCTAGGCTTAAACTTGATGGTGCTAATAGGTGTTGACACGGTATGCGATCCCTTTTCGGGTTTCGATGACACAGTAGGCTTAATCTTGATCGTCTTATTGGGCCTATTTGATTCATGCCGAGTAACGGATAATGGTTGATCTTCATCGCTATCATACGCGCGCTTTTTAGACTCCATAAGCTTTTGAGTTGGCTTAGAAGTCCTCCCAGCTTTAGACTTAGTTAAACTGGGAGTTTGAGCGACGGGTGTGGCAGCTGGAGTACTCGGTTGACTACTGATTTTTATTTTTATTTTTCGACTCTCCCCGGACGGTGTGGGAGTACCGACGTCACCGCTGAATGAAGCTTGTCGCGATGCTGTATTCAGCTTCAAAATAGGTCTCGGGTTTTCGGGGTTCGACGGAGGCGGCATCTGCTGGGACGTGTCGAGCTTGAGCGTCGGTTTTACGTTGATAGACGACGACATGATGAAAGGAGCGAGTACCAGGGCCCGGCGAACGGGGATGGCTAGGATATTAGACTCTTAGATTCTCATATGATGAGAATTGACCTTCTATCTCACGGACGGAGCCAGCATCCAGAACGTAGCTAGTAGGTGCTGTGTTGAGAAAATAATGGTGACATTGAATCGGGATTAGGGTCGTAGAATGTGGGAGTTCAGAAAGTCCAAAGTCCAAAGTCTGGAGTTTGGAGTTTACGTCGTTAGGTACTCTGGTACTTTTGCTACCTGCGTTTGCGCCGCGCACGTACAGATGGTGGGGCCGTGAGCTAGACAGGAGGTATGTACCTATGTACGTACCTACCTAGAGATACAGTAGCACCTGCAGTAACCTGTAATTACAGGCTGTAATTGAACTAAAGGTGAGGCTAGCTCTTACTTCAGGTGCCTGACTTTAGGTAAAGTGTGGGCCACGGTGGAGCCTCTGTACCTCTGTAAGCTTTGCTCCTTGGAAGTTGCTTTCTTCACACCTTGAATTTATTTATTCTTCTCAGCTTCTTCTAAGAATGTGCAATCTATAGAAACCACGGATGTTGGCTGATATGGCGCCAACAGCCGGTCACCACTATTAGGTACTTGCTGATCAGATGGAGAAGCAAGCAGAATCGTTCGAATACGGCTAACGAATAATTCCATCCAAAACCACATTTCGATATCGGATATATCATTCGGTCTCCTTTGAATTGGTATCTATTCAATTTCCAAGCTCCAAGCTCAACTACACGTAACTTTTCGAGTACAACCACCCAAACATCCTTCTCAATCCTCACGAATTAAAAAGGCCTCTCGAACTACCAGCCTACGCGTACCTTTTCACGATTGGTCCTTATCCGCGTTGTGTATCTGCTGCCATTCGACCTTATCAGACAAATCGGCGAAAACATCTACTTCAACCCAGTCACCTTGTTGTATTTGTGAGATCAAGTACTAGTCCCATAGTATCAGCCAGTAATACCAAATCAGAGCGTACCACTCTCAGTATTGGACAATAAATAGGGAGAGATTCACAATGTCGTCATATATCCAACAAGCTCACCGTGCGCCCACCGCTTCCGAAATCCACCATGCTCTATTGCGCCCGGCTATCTTGCAAATCCTACGTGCCCAGGGATACTACTCGTCAACCCCCAGCACCGTTGACGCGCTGACGGAGCTCGCTGCTAACTACCTTACTCTTATTTCGCGACGCACGGCGCAGCACGCGGCACTCAACAACGAAGTAGGCGTTCCAGGCCTCCCCGACATCGTAGACGTGCGCCTCGCGCTCGAGGACTGTGGCGCCCTGTGGCCGGAGCGCGACTTCACGGCCCAAGAAGTAAGCGGCGAGGAAGACACCAGAGGGGTTGACGAATTCATACGGTGGGCTAAGGGCAGCAAGAATCGGAGAATTCGCATGGTAGCTGCTCTAGACAAACCTATTGCCGGTGAAGTCGCGGTGGAAGGGGTAGAGGAACAGCGCGAGACGGACTATTTAAGTGGTATGTTGGGGGATTTTACATCTGCACTAGGTCCATGTCTGCCAAGACTCATACTAACAAACGTCGAATCACAGCGCTTAAGCGGAAGCATAATAAGACGGATCAAGATTCTAAGTACGCGGGCACGATCTTAGGCCGGGGCATTGTAGAAGGTGAAATCCAACCGGAAGGCGGAAGCGAGAACAGCATACACGCGTGGGCGCGCAAGATGCACGAGACATCACAACGGCCCCCCGAGCCCGAAACCGTCGACGTCGAGTCCAGGCCGCCTAGCTCGGGCCTGAGCTCCCTTGCCGACGAGGACGTGGCCATGATGGATATGGAGTTCTGAGCTTTTCCAAGGGAGACTGTCGGTTCAAAATCGAGAGGGGCAGGAATATGATCCTCGCCTTGCTGTTCCCATAATATAAGGGGCTATATTAAATTCTAGCCCCTGAAAAGCAATGCGAGGGCTTACCTTTAGATAACTTACGCACGTTGTTTTGCATGGCCTATGGCGTTAGCATAGACGGTTGCGAAGGGAGTATGGTTCGGCGTTGTCAGCTGGTATATTTAAGGATACTAAATGTGCTTGGGTTGCTGTGCGTTTTGCGCAAATGGAATATCCCCTTAATCCAATTTTACTCTCACACTACTACTTACTTACCCCGTTCCACAAACAGTCCTCTAATGATAAAGGCGGATATAGAGGTGTCTAGGTGATGAAGTTATTTGAATTGCTCCAATATCCGACTTTATTCAACACAGTCGAGAGCAAGGCGATGGCTTTATAGGGAGGAGCACAAGTCTCACTTCAAGTCTTGGAGGGAGACTCGGCCTGGTCAAGCCAAACGCAAATATCACAAGAAAGCGCTGCTAGTCCAAGGCGAAAACTAGGAAGGGCGGATGTCTTCATCAAGCTCTCTTCATGCGTACTTCGTATACGTAGGTGGGCTATTGGAAATGCCTACCTAATACGCCGTTTTGGAAGTACGTGTTTCATATACCACCCATACCAATAGGTAGTAATATCATGGTCAGCCATGAACACCCATAAATATAAAACAAACGCTGTCGTAACTTCGGTCCTAGATGTATTTCCGTTAGAAGCATCAACGTATACCTACACGTATACCGCTCAATATAGTGTGGTTAGTTATACCTTGGGTAATGTCAGGTATTTATATCATAATACACACACTAAGAATATAGAAATAATAAAAAAAAGAAAAATAACAATGAAAAGCTGCCGCATAGGCAAGTCTATATTTACGAAGCACCTAACCTTCGGTATAAATATATACTGTTTGATAGACAAGGTTTTTCTTTTTGGTATCATACACATCATGTCGCTCTTCATTATATCTCCCCCCAAAGTTCAACCCCAGGGGTTTTGAGCGAGTAAATACCTATTACGCCTCCAGCCCACATACCATATCCCAAAGACGGGCCCGATTATCATCATATTCGCCCGAAATGAAAAATTGATCCCCCTTCCCCTTGCCTCTTTTTCTAGTCCAAAAAAGGGAGAACGAGACTGACACCAAGAACTTTTTGAGCTATTCGAAAAAGGTAGTAGTCGACAAAATAGGCTGTTTAGAGCTATTTCCCACGTCGTGTATGTTGCGATATTTGGACGCAATAACCTCCTGTTGCATATCCAGTTATGTTCCCCCTTTACATCACGACACATTTCTTATCTTTATTCTGACCTCTTGGTATGGCTGACGCCCAGGTCACGTCCATCCAACCGTCAGTATCGTCATTTTTCTTATTCTTTTTTCGTCCTGTCCATCCCCGGAGCTTAGCGTCTTGTATATTCTTTAGAGCTCCCCTCCTCGCCCGACTCTGTCGGCGTTTTAAACTGGTATGGTGGCGTAGTGATGCCATGGTGAGCTGTGAAGGCGGTTGAGATAGATTTGGATCTCCATTAGAAGCACTAGAGATTGTTTCTAGACGCTCGACGGTGGGCCGCAGCAAATTTGCCCCTGATATTGGCCGGGGATGGCGAGGAACTGGTGCATGCAAGACTGGTCCCGCCTGTTCAATATCTGTATTCGGCTGGCTGGGAGCGTCAAAAGCACCAGTCACACCCGTAGGTGTGCTAATTATGAGCGGTTGGGCCGGTTCTAGTATCGGCTCACCGGTGGGAATTACACTGCCTCGTCGAGCTTCCTGAAATTGATTACCTCGACTACCAACAGGTACGCGTGGTAGGTGAAAACCCCTTGACATAGGACGTGTCACATCAAAACTATTCTGTCTAGTATGAAAACGTGTCGTTCGTTCTGATTGTGGCGTTGGAGGCAAAGCTGCAGCTAGAATGTCCTCGTTGGTCTGGTTTGTTGCGGGAGCCGAGCGGGGATATCCGTTAATAGAAGCCGAAGAAGGTGTATTGGATCGTGGTGGAGCCCTCGGCCAGGTATTAGCATTGGGCAGCTTACCGAATACCGGGCTGCCTCTAGCCTGCTCGTTGTCCCATCTCGGAGCATTCGTCATAGATGACGGAGTGGTAGGATCAAAAGAATGGGGAATTGCCGAGCCTGGACGAGAATCTCCTATGACCTGATGCGACCCCGGCGAGGCAGGTGCATATCTAGTAGCTGTGGACTCTGCAGCAGCTGACATCTGGTATGGGCTAGGCCGTTCTGGTGTTACATTTACCGTAGCTGGGCCCTCAGACACGTGGGAGCTCGTGGCCCTAGAGGGAGATCCAACGGGAGAGACATCATAAATATCACCGTATTCATCGTCCACGACAGACCTACTCCCTTGCGTGTAGGAATACTCTGATACGGGCCGATGAGATTGCATTCCAGTAGGCCCGGCAGACCGACTTTCATTTATAGAGGCGCTCGCAGCTCTTTGCTGCAAAGCGTGAGGATGCCAAGACATGTGGGACGGCCTATCCCGGAAAGGAGTTGTCTGGAGACGAGGTAACTCGGGACGGCTAAAATTGGGCGTTACTGACATTCGTGGAAGTGGCCGAGGAGCAGCGAACGGGGTCGACGGAACCGATGGAACAGAGGATGGAAGAGGAGGAACAGGGGGGATGGAATCCCTCCTCCCTGGTAGAACTCCAACATCGGGCATGGCGGAATGGCGTACGGAGTGGCGCATGAAGTCTGGTAGATCACCAGGGTCCTCCTTACTGTATGGAGGTGGTGGAGGGACCCAGTTATCGGCGTCACTTTCATGAGGATGCTCCGCTCTCCCATCAGCACGCCGGTACTCAACCCGGCCAGCCACAGGTTGTGGGTTCCGGCGCCGATTCACAGCAGCGGCGGTAGCGGCGCGGCGTAGCGTCGTCCCAGATCGTGGATTGGCATGGGCATACGGGGCATCAAGAGCCTCTTGAGCCTCCTCCATAGAGACATCTTCCGTTTCTTCAAGAACCGCTGCGTGAGGAGTAGTACGTGCTGTAGCCATGGGCCGTGGTACTAGCGGGTCTTCTAAGTCGTCATTATGGGAGGTTGATGGGCGTAGTAAAGCATCAACTTGACGAGAAGTAGGCGTAGCCATAGTCATCACACTGGCCCGGTTCCCTCTCCGCTGCGCTACCGTTCTCCGCCTTACAATAGCCACCTCGGTATCAATATCACGATGTTCCTCTTCCAGCACTTCCGGTTCGTTTGCGCCGACCTCAATGGTGATTTCCTTTTCTTCTCCATCTTCCAAATTATAATCAAAATCAAGGATTCTAATCCTCCCTCCATCTACAAAATCGATGCCATCTTCCTCAGTTACAAGTTTAGGGGGCATTACCCCTCGAGCAGCGACAATCAAGCGTTCCTGCAGAGACGTACCACCAAAGCCAGAAACCCATTTCATATGGCTCACACCACACAATTCTGCAATTTTGCGCCCGCACACAAACGTGTTACGATATTTGTCGCATAAAATCTGCCACTGCGGAACTCGACCACCATCCGCTTCCTGTAGGCGAATAGATGAACGTGCCGAGACGCCGCTATTCATACGGTTTAATGGTGGCGGTCCATTTGAATCGGATGTTGTTGCATGGTTGCCTTCCGGAACCGCTTCCAGGTCTTCGGGCACACCGTACAACCAAACATCTCTCCCTTCGAATCCAGCTGAGACGAGGTCCCCGTGGTAATTTGCAGCAGGTAATGTACAGGGCAATAAGGGCCCAGGCGAAGGCGAACTCGGGGCCGGCCCTGTAAAATAAGTGGTACCATTGCGAAGATCATCAATACGTACAGCGCGAAACGTCTCAAAACTCCTATCGTAAGCAAACGCCCAGGTTGCCTCCATGGAACCTGACTCTTGTAGTAAGGCGGCATGGCTACAATCTCGGCTCGTATTAGGAAATAGAATAGAAGTAGTCCACAATGCGCTAATATTATTTTCTTCGGATAACTGATTACCGGGATCGTAATACGGAGCTGTTAGAATAACCGTATTAGGGGTGTAGGATGTTGTTGTAGTACCCAACAGCTGTGTACCATCGAAGGAAAAAGCGAGAGAGTCGACACCATCACATTTTACTGCTCTCCGGTCTGTCGGGAGAGCCCCAGGGCTTATGGAAGATACCTCGATGCCGCCTTCGTACGCAGCAGCTAGCACACTCCCGCATGGTGACAAGGCAATCGCACGAGGGGCATGGTCTAAAATCAGCGACTGGGTTCGACGAGGTGGAACCTTTCCCAAATCATATAAATCAACCTGCATGTCAGTCGATAATACTGCTAAGAGACTACCATTATCCAAAATGCATGCGGCCGCTGGACGGCGGAGTATCTTAAACTCCCGTTTTACGGCCAGCTCGGGTTCCCTAACATCTAGGACAAATATTCGAGAGGAATTATAGGCGAGAAGATGGTGGCCCCTGGGAGAGGAACTGAACTGCATGCCCTCACCACCGGGGGCAGAAGATGATCCGATGCAATTCGAGACCAGCCTTATCGTAGTAGTTTTAGGACGTAAATAAGCTTCAAAAAGGTTTCTCTTGACTTCGCGGGCGAACAGTCGGCGCAGTTTAGGTAAGGTATCGTTATCCAATTTCGCGACAGGTGGGACAGCGTGACTGGAACCGTAGGATTCGCATCGCAACAGATGATGGGCGTAGAGATAGGCTTGTTGGGAAACACGTCTCCATTTTGAATTTAGTAGAACGAGAGAAGCGAATGAGTCAGGATCGGTCAATTGAAGTATTCTACGTAGATGTCAATTATTGTTAAACTAACAGAGCCAATAGTAGTGTAAACCTACTGCTCGATAATCTCATCAGGAAGCTGATCAAAAGCTGACGGAGAAAGCTTCCCACTGGACTTGCTCGGCTTCTCGTCCATGCTGGACGTTTGAATTTCTGTAGACATGGCAAGAGTGCTACATGTGCGAATGATGCCAAGGTTAACAAGTTATAATAGGTGAGGGCGTCGCGATAGGTTAAGATAGTAGTAGTGTTACGCCATGATTCAATAGAGATTTAGTTGGCATGGTCGCATCCGAACAAAAAGGGGAACAGGATAATGGTTTCTCTTAGGCGACTTTGTCTCGGGCCGTGCTATTGTACAAAAGTTGAATCAGATCGAGCGGGGAGCCAATAAGAATAAAAATGAAGATGTGTGACAAAGAAAATGGGAGGTGACGCGGCAGATTGATGCTGGGGGTGGGATATGAATATTGTATGTATACCTTCTCGATTTCGCGCGCCGCCCAGTTGTGATCCTTGCTATAGGGGCGGAGTTAAGCAGTGGTTGAGCAGTGGTTTAGCAGTTGTCTTGGTTAAGTACTTGTAAATGGCAATAATAATTGGTTCAACTCGAACTGATTGAGGCAAGTAATTTGAACATGTGTAATGTACCCACATATACGCTCATGTACGCTCATGTACGCTCATGTACGCCGTAATACGCTGTAGGTAAGTCGTACCGGCATATATTATGGGGAGGTACAATGCTATATTTTATGGACATCACCTCCGGTACGTTAAGGTGCTTGCGCAGCTGTCAGCTTCCAGCTCCCCTCGGAACATGTTACCTAGCCTAGCCTTGTTTCGCAACTGCCTAATTTAGGCGACGCAATGGGTAATGGGTGCTCTACCCCGTCATTAAGCCTAAACCTTAGCTGAAACCACAGTAGCCTTAAAGAAGATAGGTCGCATGTATACTTTCAGTTGCACCTAACTAATTGGAACAGATATCTCAACCAAAATGGTAAGAAAATAATCGTTGGTGCATTGTTTACGAGCCTAAGATATTTCTGCATCATGAAAAAGGAAATCATATATTACATTCGGCAAAGTGCTTCAATAATGTGGAATTATGACCAGCCGTATGCTTCGTACCGAACACATTCGGGTACTCACATTCACATGATTATCATATCTTGGCCCGTCCAAAGATCACATAGGTACGTATCGGCACATGTACATATGTCATAGCATAGATGTAATAACCTCGTTCAAATTGTCAGTTGGAATAACTTGCTATCACTTAGACATGTTGTTAGAACAAATCAGACTCTTGTGAAAATTCATCACAACTAACACAATTAAACACATGGAAGTACTTACTTGATTGATACACCGGGTGGGCACATTAAAGGTACTAAGCGCTAATCCTGCGGGTAAGATATACGATCTAACCAACCGTCCCCCATATGAGGTTAGATGATTCTATTTTTGGATCTAAGGTTCATAAAGTTCCTTCACAACCCTCACAACATCAGAACCTTAAACCCGTATATCTGCTTGGTGGCCAGTCAAATTATACGATTCGAAGAAATTTGAATCCTTTTGAACACAACTTTCGGTCGCATTTCTCCCCTATTCGTATTAGCAGGTTACCATTATGATTACCCAAGTGTTGCCTTAATTCTGCACCTAGGAACACACAACCCACCAACCCGCCAACTCGTCCCCAGTTAGCTAACACGATTTTCCGTATTTTAGGTTTTAGGTATAAAGGTATCTTAGGTAACAAATTTTCAAGACACGATGCAACCTCGGTTCAACTTTACAACCTTTCAGCAGTATACAAAACATACAGGGCTGCCCTGCAATACACCGAGATTGCACCTATGAAACCACTATATTCAAAATGATGACGTATATAAACAACAAAGCTGAAAGTCCTTCTCATATTGAAGTGTCAACTTATGTAGGTCTTTTTAATCGTGTGGCTGTTTTTATTCTTCCAACTATGCCGAGGCTGTCTTCATGCAATGGCCTTACTGAGACACACGGGCGTTAGGCTTATCTTCAATGATTATATAATAAGAAACTACTAGCAACTAGTCGGTCCCGGGGGGGATCGTGGGGGTTTATCAAGAGCTATTAAAGTAGTGTATTTACTTCCTAAGGTATCGAGGCTTGCGCTAGAGCTTTTCAACCCACTTCATGACTTTAGTATGATGTCAAGTCTATAATCGCCTTGGAACAAGCTCTGCAACCCAGCTTTATTATTCAAGACATTGACGTATACCGTTTTGAGATTTACGGATTAGGAAAGCCGGTTAGAAGTTTTTATGATAAAATTTTAACTATACAGACACAAATCGTTATTAGACATTATAGAGAGAAAACAAGAGGCATTTCACGATCCGGGACTCCCGTTCTCATATCTTCAAATCTCAAAGAACCTCTCTCTCTCTCTCTCACACACACACTCACTCACTCATCATGGCTACCGCTAAGTGTAATACTCTCAACGTCTCTACGAGAGATGTTGCCGGGTATCTTCCAATTGAGAATTATGGCATGATTGGAAATATGAGAACTTGTGCCTTGGTGAGCATGGATGGGAGTATAGGTGAGTGAGAGCCTTTACTTAAAGTTGAAGACTCTTATTAAGTATCAAGAACGCTAACTGTAGAATGACTTGCCCAATCAGATTTCATGTGCTGGTAAGTTCTTATTATGGCGCCATCCTGGTTTCTGTTCCAACTTTGATCGCCCTAGTGTCCTCTGGAAAAGGGGTTCTAAGACGAAAAGGAAGGCGACTTACTCCATAGGCAATTTAAGCCCACTCAAAGATAAGATCTAGTTATAAATATGAATATAAGCTAAGTCGGGTTATAGGCCAGACTTTGACTCTCCATCCGTCTTCGGCCGTCTACTTGACAAGGATAAGGGGGGCTACTTTAGCATAGCTCCCCCTGAGCCTGCCTCATGCACAACAAAGCAGCAGTACCTCCCATCAGCTGCTATACTACAGACCCGTTACATTAATGAAGAAGGCGTCGTTGATGTCGTGGATTTCTTTCCCCGGCCCAAAGAATCCACCGTCTTGTCGACGAAGAACAAGCATAGCGCCTATCGCGAGGCTAGAAGTGTATACGAAGAGCTGAAGAAATGGCTCGTCCGGCGGG